>CM035157.1:19658546-20156354 GCA_020205615.1 Panax quinquefolius
GCAAGCAGCACCCAAAATTCCTCAATAGTGGGAGATGGGTCCAAAGTGGAATACCTACTGCAAACAACGCCCACGTAATTTCGATTCGCCAAGCATCGCAACGGTTTTATTCGACTCTTGATTCTCCATAACTATCATCATCTTATTTCTTCATCCCTAAAGACACGGCTTACATAGCAGATTCCGGTGTGTCGCATTCCCCAACTTCTCGCACCAAAATCGCTCCCATCGCCAAATCTAATAGTCGCCAGATACAAATAATATAGCTCAAGCAGAGAGCGGGCTTCACCAACAAAAAGGCAATAAAAACACAGTCGTTTATTCCCTGGAAGGCTTCTTCACGGCCGGAATCCACCTGGAACGCTCTTAGATTCTTCTACCCTTTCCACATACCAAAGATTGGCAAACATCTTTCGCTGATTTGGACAGAGACCTTCTCAAAGTCTCTTCCAAGTAGTCTTGTTTTTCCATTCGAACCTACAACTTTAGATGGGCATTCGAAAGCGAGTATCCACAGGTATGTGCCTCTGGTGGATTCTCGTGAGTGCGCTTCGGGTCTCGACCATAATCCCAAGACCAATAGGCGGAATACCCTTCTTCTACGATCAATCAGAAAATGGCCATTGGATCTTCATCTACTACTGCTTCGACCATAATCAAGACCAATGAATACCCTTCTTCTACCAATCAAGAAAATGGTCATTGGGTCTTCATCTACTGCTCGACCATAATCCCAAGACCAATAGTATGAATACCCTTCTTCTACCAATCAGAAAATGGTCATTGGATCCCAAGGACTACCGAGACGCTCTTTAAAGTGTAGACTTCTTTTCTAACTTGACGGCCTGTCGTCACCCGACCACTTCGATATAGGATTCTAAGCAATACGCCTTCTACCCTTTTTTCCACCATGGTCGTCTCTCTCAAAGAAAAATCAATCTTCTTCTAGCATCACCTTGGGTTCTCGAACGAGAACCCCGTAAAACCTCGCTTAGTTAAAGATATCAGCATGAGCATTCTTTCAAGGACCCAATCAATCCTCGACATATACTCGTTGTGTGTAAAAAAGTCATAGTCATCACTATCCTTTAGAAGTAATTGTTCTACTCTTCTTCACCATGGATTCCGACGTAGAGCAGCTACAATTTGTGATTGAAAAATACTCAGGACACTAGAACAGTCCTCATTATAGCGCTTAATGTTAACGCCGGGATCTTTCTCCACGCCCCAATCACCAAGACGCGTCCGATATCCGCCGCAGATACCAACAAGTCAACACTAAAAGCTTCGACTACCTAACCGTTGGGATAGCTCCATGTGAGAGTCAGATGTCAGCGGCAATCACAAGGTCAACAATGGAGAGAAAATAATGTCTAATGTCTGAGAGAGAATGATAATATGAATGTATGTAATATTTTGATTCTTACCTCCTCCTATGATCTTAGCCTCATACATACTCCAATCCTTGCCATCGTGCCACTCATCATCTCCTCGACACCTTTTTTTCCCACTCCCCGGTCATTTCAAATAGAAAGTATAAACTTACTTCCACACCTGCTACCACTATTTGTCACCGCCGGTCATCTGAGTCCCATCCTCATTAATGCCATGCAGAAAGGTGGCAGACATAGTAGTCAACTATCATTTGGCATAATGATTACCGGTCAAAGTGGGGTTAAGTGACAATTTGTATAATGGGCCAATTCAATGACTAAGCCCAAATAACGGAAATGACCCCAACGACCGGATCCAACCGAAAGGACCCAATGAAATAATCAAGTAATTGGGCCCAAATCATTCGGATCAATTAGGACAAGAGTAACATGATCCAAGGGAAGAGCCCATTAAGTCTGGCCCAATAAGGAAAAGGATTACGGCCCAACAGACATCATACAAAAAATATAATCTAATGCAATTATGAATTAATCTAGTTGGTTTTATTAGATCTACGAGTTCAATTACAAGAATGAAGACTTAGATTCATATCAATAAATTACCTAGATCATCACCATTACCTCCATGATAAGACCTTGTTAGAATCATAACAAATATGACTCATTGCAGAAAATGAGTCATATTTGTTATGACTCATAAACTTTACCATACATTTATTGTCAATGTATGGTAAAGTTTTTCAACCTATAACATTGCAGAGAAATTAAGTTATCATCAAAGCTCATTGCCTTCTATCTATGGCAATATGAAGTAGCTGCAGATATGCAGAAGATGGTCTAGAATGACTCTCTGAGATCTGAGATATAGTACAAGTTTTGTGCAATGAAAACCAGATATAGATATAGGTGTATCTTGCGAGAAAATCATTGTCATCGAGTATTTAGGTTGACAATATCCTTACCACTCAACAACTAGGCAAATTCTCATTCGTCAAATCAAAGAAGTTACAAGTTTGCATGTATTTGAGTTTGAGATGGGACATAGATTAAATTAATATCAATAAACACCAAACTCCATCCACATCACATTCTATAAAATTAATAATTCCATGAAGAGAGGGTAACACACCAAACACCGGGCATGTCATTGTAATAGATTTTTTAAGCAAACTGCATAATGTCTCTATTCGGGATTAATAATTCCATGAATTGCTAATTGTAACAGACATTTTAAGCAAAATTAATAATTCCATGAGTTGCTGCAAGCTACTAGTAATGGTATCTACCAGAGTCAGTATGACAAACCAAAAAACGAATACCAAAAACAATCATTTGTGCACCACTATCAAAATACCTGTGCACCACTAATGTACACGAATTATGTCTCTATTCAATGTAACAAGAACACCAACCCCCTGCAGATTCCAAACCTATATATAAACATTCTTACACGAATTATGTCTAGCACATACAAGTATTTTTAGAACTTATAACACAATGATGATTGTCTTAATAGACTGCCCCAAAACCATTTTAGCAATGGCTCATACAGTGTACATCTATATACAAAACCTAAAAAAGATTTGCAACTTTATCAACATAATCTCACTTGTTTCTTATTAAACTTCTTCATTTTATCTTAAAGAAACAAACTTAATCAGCAAATTTCTGAACCTCCCACTCTATGGAAGGAAACAATATGAAAAATAATAAAAAAAGAAAAACAATTTTTGAGCGGTATGCTTTAACTTGGTCACACAGTTCGATTAGAGCAATATGACTGCTTCAAAATTTGTTAATAAAGTACTTTTCCTAATCTTCTCAAGTATATTTACGGGTCAAAATCTAGTAGAAAAAACATAAGATTCAAACAATTTCATTTAAGTGAATCGTAGTGTCCATATCTATTGAAATTTTTTCAAACAAAACAAAATTAACCTGAAAAACTTGTTCACAAATCCATAGTAAATAACAAGAAGGATGGTTTCAAAGTTAGAGGTTTGAAAATCTATTACAAATAAAAAATAAATAACACAAAAAATCTAGTACCGATCTTCTTCCGGCGACGACTCTGCCACGCCGTCGACAGCGGCTGCATCCGCCGCTTTCTTCGCGGCTTCGAACAGCTCAATGAGACAGCGCCGCCGTCGGCTAGGCCAGTTCTATATAAACAAGATCTGAGACGAAGTTGATGGACCTGGAGGGCTTGAGAGGGCTAGGGCTTCGATTGAGAGGTATGATAAGGTATGAAATCACACTAGGACTTCGATTGAGAGGTATGATAAGTTTTCGCAGTTCGATTGAGAGAGGAATAAGGTATGAGACCGAAACCCTCGTTTAAGTCTAACCCATCGTTATAATTTCAAATTTTCGCTTGTGTCTTTATATTTTGTGCTCCATGTTTTTTTAATAGACAACGTTTTTTAAAAAAAATATTATCTATTTAAAATCAAAAAATTATCTTTATAAATAGATAACGTTTTTTCATACGTATCTACAACGTTTTCTTAAAAAACGTTGTAAAAAAAATACCACAACATTTTTATAAAAAATATTATGGTTTAAGTGTTATCTATTTAGTATTTTGTAGTAGTGAGATCAAAACTTAAAAACAACAAAAAGTATAAATGAACAAGAATCTGTGGCCACTGACATTCGTTGTCAGACCACAGATTGAACTTTTTCAGATTTTTGAAAATCATCAATTTAAAGACTTAGATGTTATGGATCTGTATAATACCAACCCAAATCATCATAATACACTATATACAACATGTTTTAACAATAAAAACTAACATTTAACATGGATGTCAAGATCAGATTAGAACTAGGGTTTTATACCTTTAAATGAACAAGATTTGATTTCTTGGCTACTGATTAATGATATGTGTTAGTGGGGCTTGGATATATGACTGATATGCTACCAAATTTCGGTGGTGAGAGCTTGAGAGAGTTAAGAATGAGGGTTGGGTAAAATGCTAGCAAATGAATCATTTTCTCTCTCCCTAATCTATTTATAGAAGTCTTGTAAATGAATGTAGGATTTAACTATTATCCCCCATAATTGTGTTGTTCATTAGACAAAACTCTCTATCTTGTTCTTAAGTATGCTTAGTGAGATTTCCACCAATGAGGTGTAGACAACATTGTACTTTGTGTAAGAAAGTAAGGTCATTAGCTATTTAAGGGAACTTGATTAGCCTAATTTGTTGCCTTAAAAGGCCTATTGTGGTCAGCTATATATACACACTAATTCCTTTATTTAGCTTTTATTTTAATGCATATATTAGATAAATCAAAGGTCTAAAATAACCTTAATTATGTGGACTAAGTTTGGGCTTGTACTTGATTTCTTTTGGGCTTCTCCAATAATTGTTTTGGGCCATGTAATAGTCACAGTCTACTAATTTTAATATATGTTATGTAAGACCCCATCTTATTATGAATAAAAATTAAATTTTCTCTATTTATTATCTTGAAATAATAAGGAGTTAATTTGATATAATACTTTGGTTATGGGTGAAATGTACAAATTTTACAAAATAAGCAAGTGGTTATAAAATATTCATTTTTTTGTCGGGGAATATTCGTTTGGTCGTGGAATATTCGTTTGGTCGTGGAATATTGTTGTCGAGGAATATTCGTACGACGGCGCAGCCATTCGTGGGCCTCATAACAGAATAACTGTCGGATGAAGAAAACGACAAGTTTGAGGTTTTATAAATAACTACGTAGTTGTTACCAATTAAGCTTCATTGGAATACCCCATGGTTAAAATATATAATGTCTGGCGTGGTTCAGACAAAGAAGAATCAGATTGCATGATATTTTTGAATTATTGATTCTTACGTAAGAAGACATTACTCAATAATTGTTATAGTAATTACTTTTTAATATTTTATTTTATTGATTCAATAATTGCTGCGTTGATATTTTATATTATTGTTGTTTCAATAATTGTCACTGCACAGTATTTCCCATTATCAGATCAATAATTCATATTATTTGAATAATATTATTAGATAACATTATTGGCAATGTCTAGAAAGTTCTGTCTAAGGAGAGGTTTGGTCACCTAATTGCGCTCCAGTAAGTAGAAATCCTTATTGGAAAGCCCTCTCTTTCCTGGGAACGGCCTGGTTGTCATAATTGTGATTCTGTGATATTATTTGTGAATAGTTAATTATTGATTTATATGATAAGGAAATATTTATTTGATTTGGATATAAATGATGGATTTATTTATTTTATGTGGTTATAATTGAAGGATTTAACGTTGAGGGTTTTATCAAGATTTTTTTCTGGAATGGAGGTATTAAAAATCAAATCAAGATTTTTATGATATATTCATGTGAGTTATAATTTTTAATCAAACCGTTGGATCGTTGTGATTTTTGGATATGTTATACATATATAAGTTGAGTCTATGTCCACAAATTTTGAACTGTTAAAATGAACGTATGATTTGTTATGAATTTTAAGAGGTGATCGATTCGTAAATTATGTTTATAAATGATTTTGGTAGAAATTTTAGAATTGAGTGCCCCCCACTTGTGGTTGATGAAGAAATGTCTTTGAATTTTATTTCAAATGTGGTGGGTGGCAATAGTAGCGAGTAAAAGCCATCAGTAGTAGTCAAGTCTGTTTCTTCTTGGCTAACATTTTCCTATAAATAGAGGGCTAAGTTAGAATTGAAAATCACACCGTAAACATAAGCTTTCTCTTTTTCTCTATATTATCGAGCGTATTTTGTGAGTATTTAGATACTTTGAGAGTTCTTTATTCAAGACAAGTTTCATTCAAAGATCACTTCCAACCTTTCATTCTAAAGTAATCGATTCTTTCGAGGTAAGGGATATTATTTTCTTCTTAAATGATATTATTTTCTTCAATATCATTACTTGAAATATTGGTTTGAACTTTTAATCAAATTTGAAACTTTTGTGTCGGCAAGCATTATTCACGATACGACATTATTCACTTATCACGACACTATTCAATAGAAAAATGAAATTTTCTTTTTTTCGTCCCAGATGTCTTTTATGGTTACTATCTTTGATCAGATCCATGTTTTGATCTTTATTTTGAATTCTACTTCACACTTGGTTATTATGGAGTATTATTGAATTTGGATAAACCGAAATATGAATCTCTAATATTTGTCCTTCCGTCTTCATCGGATTCGTTCTCTAAAATGTTTTCATCATCCTCGGTCCTTAATAGTGGTACTTGATGAATATCTTTGCCTATTGGTAAAAGATGAATGATTACTCGATGAATATCTTTGGCCCAGTAGTGCAAAAGATGAGCAGTGTTGAGATGAACATGACCAATTGGTGATATAAATGAATATCTTTGGCCCGTAGTGCAAAGATGTATATTGATTGATGTTACAGGGATAAAATATTGATGACGGACTTTTAAATTCATAGATGATAGTAGATTTCATTCTCTACTTAACTCATCTAATGAATTGTTATTTCCGCTGCAGTTGTTGATCTAAAACTTGTTGTCGATTATATTCTATTAGATTTTTCCCTGTTGAAGACTAAGGATAATTTGTTGTAAATTATCTTTGTCATAATAATTTTTACTAGGCTAGTTGAGCTCACCCTTTTCCTTTTTGTTCCATTTTTCTTCTCAGGAAGCGAGAACATAGCAGGAACCAGTCGGGGTATAGAGTGATGGTCCTAGAAAGTTGTTTTAGCAGTCCTCACTATTTTTGTAAAATAGTACATCAATAATTGTAATGAGGACTTTATTTGGATGTTGATATTGTCTAGAAGATAATATTTGTATTTAAACTCACAGTATGTATTGTCGTATTTTGCACGACAATTGTATTAATAAAGTTGTAGTTGCTTTTCTGTACCATGTATTTGGCGACTCAGAATGGGTGATGTATACCTATT
The DNA here is from genome assembly GCA_020205615.1 of Panax quinquefolius. Taxonomy (NCBI): domain Eukaryota; kingdom Viridiplantae; phylum Streptophyta; class Magnoliopsida; order Apiales; family Araliaceae; genus Panax; species Panax quinquefolius. The sequence continues at coordinate 19,665,853 of CM035157.1, forward strand.
TTGGGGGCGTCACATGTTACCCAAGTTGTTTATTTAGGGTTTAAAATAAAATATAATTAGTTTATAATTAGGGTTTTCTTAAGTTGATTAGGGTTCTAATCATACATGAACGTTAGGGTTTATTATACAATAATTATAATTATCCTTGCTAATTTAGCAATTAGGGTTTATAATTTTGGTAATTAGGTTTTCAAGAAATTAATAAATCTAAATGTTAATTAGGGTTAATCATAAATTAATATTTAAGTCTCACAATTGAGTTTCAAATTAGGGTTTCCCACAGTAAACTAGGGTTTGACATAATACACCATAACCCATCAATCATCATCGTCAGTCACATACATACAAAGATATAATTATAGCACTAAAAATTAAAATATAAATAATATTATATTATTATTCTCATTCCTTAATCAAAATCCAAAATTAGGGTTTGGATTCCATATCGTAATTATCTCATCATACTTAACATTATTAATTAAGTTAAAATAATTAACTTAATAATCTATACAAAATTCATAAAATAAAATAATTATTATAAGAATATAATTTATAATAATCAATAATTCTAAAATAAAATTATTTGTAAATATTCATGTAATAAATATATCACATAAATACATACACATTATCTTGGCACTTATTCCCCATATTTAAAATAAAAAAAATTTATACGCAAAATTTCTAATTTATTTGTATAGAAAATATTGGGTTATTACAGTATTTCAAAGTGAATGTGACTAATGTTTTAAAATGATAGGAATCGAGATTATTCCTATTGTTCAAGCTGCTTTATAACCTTTGTTCGGTTATCGAAGTTCCAAAGGAATGTTAAACTCTTGAAGTTGTATGTTCAACTGTTACGACTTGTTTGGCAATTGAATGCTCACACTTGTTTTAAATAAAAAAATTTCAGCTAACGATGTTAGAAGAACTTAAGGATCCCGTAAGAATCAAGCTGACGGTATTCAGATGAAGTTCCATTCAGAATGTGAATGAGTAAAAAGATCAAGTGAAGACTTGTAATGTAGAAAGATGAAAATTAAACTATAGACTAGTTTATTGAATTGTTATGTATCCTTGGTGGCGGATAAAAGTCACTCTTGTAAGATGAAAGGAATAATGTAATTATCATTATTTGTAATGAGAAAGGTGATAAGGTTTTAGAACACAGGAATTTAGAATGTATGTTATTATATTTCAAAGATATAATGATGTATGTTTGGATGAATGATGTACTTGACGCATTTTAATCCAAGTGTGAAGATAATCAATTCAAGGCGCTACAAATACCAAACTAAGACTCTCTCATAGAAAGGAGCTCTTCAGATGTCATGAAATTCATGACCATTTCAGAATCACATGGAAGGAATAACTTGAGTAGCAAGGCACCTCCACCTTTGAGCATACTATCCGAAAAGACTCATTGGGATCATTTCTTGACCTTGGTAACTGCACCGATCAGAGCCATCCGAGATTGAAAACTATATTCGAGTGAGGAAGGCGTGAGCTAGCTCTTCCCAACCATGGATCTTCGAGTTGTCTAATCGGTATACCATAAACGTGAAAGTAGTAGTATGCACAAGCCAATCATGTTTGATGATAAAGCATATACTTTCAGAACAATCTTATTCATTTATTAATAAAAAGTATTAATTTATTAAAGGCTTTTAATTATCTACATGATGTTGTTTTATAATATGTGATAAACCCATAGTTTTAAGCAATGCTTTTAGAATAATGATGATGATCATTCTAATGAGATCTAAATTCTTAGAAAGCTTAAAACTAAAATAGTTCCCAATCATTGGATTACTAAATTGGGGATTAGTGAATCTGGATAGATTGGTACATACGTTGCTTTGCTTTCATTGGATGAGGATGATTGATCTCACGATCATTTGTGTGGAGACACTAAAGCAAGTATGTAGGTGCTTATTAGAGAATAAGTTCATCGAACGTGGCTCGCTAAGGAATACCTAATGGAGTTTTATTTGCATGTCAATAGGAATTCTGTAGTGATAGTAAGACAAGTGATCCTTGGACTTGAGATCATCATAGTATCTTGTGTATGATGAGTTATACTTTGACTTATTCCTTAAGACCCTTAGGGTATATCAAAGGGTATGCTTGGGTATAATAAGTTTGCATATGGAGATAATGTATGATCAATAAAGAATCTACCACTTCTAATAAAAGAAGAGAAATGTCTATGTGATTCGATAAATGACAACCCAAAGAGTCCTTGGTTAAGGCGAATGAAATTAGAAAGGAGTTTCTAATTTGCATTATTTGGAGTTGTGCATTTAAGGATCGAAATACATATAATTAAATAAAATAAGACTTCGACAAGAATTCCATGCCTTATATTTAATTGGGACATTGTATGGTGGAAGGATTGAATTGCACGGTAACTATTTATTTCAAAGGTTCTTTAATGATTAATGTTGAAATCTATATTATCGGGAAAGTCGATTTGATCGCTAGGGAGGCTTATCCCTATTGTAGAATAAATATTATTTAAATAAATTAATTGTTTAATTTATTTATTTAAATAAGATTAGAATTGTTCTAATTGATTTATTCACAAGGTTTAATATGGAGAACCTAAAGGGTCACACCATAAAAGGAAGAATAATTATTTAAGAAGTTAATGGCATAATCGTAATAATATGTTAAGTATATTTAATTTAATCTATGGTGATAGAATAAATTAAATAGCTTAATATTTATTATTTAATATTTTAGAAATATTAAATATAAATTAATAAGAGGAGTCTTATTAATATTATTACAATTATTATTATTTTAATTTCTAAAGAGTTTAGGAATTAATTTAATATAAGTACTCTCATTTATTCCTAATTGGATTAGGAAGGAAAATTAATTAAAGGAGTTTAATTAATTATCCCTAATAAGATTAGGGAGCTTAATTAATTAAAAGAATTTAATTAATTAAATAAAACCCAATTCCTTAATTGTTAAGATGGGTTGCCCACATCTATAAATAAGAGGAGTCTTATTATGGGTGGTATGGTTTGTTGACTTTAACAAAGTACGTAATAATTCCAAGTTGTTGGGAGTATGCCTTTTCTATAGAGATAGAAAACTAGGGTTAGCCATAACACCCATTTTCTTGAATTTTATTCTTCCTGGTGGATCACCTCAGAGGCCAAACATTTGGGTGGCTAACGTTGATCAAAGGAAGGAACCAAACCCGTGGATTCAAGATTGAACGCGAGAAAGGATTTGGAGGTGAACTTGTACACGAGGAAGCTCGATCTTCAAGAGGTATGATTTATTCTTTATCTTTTTCGTTTAATTAATAATTATGCATAAAGGATGATCCAGGGTATATGGTTTGTAAATTTTTAAACTCGATTTTACACGCTCAAGCACTTAATTTTGCAATTTTGATTGCGTTATGAATATTACAAACCTAACGGTGGCATCGAGAGCCAAACCTTTATGCGAATTATTAATTGTTTTAATTTGATATGTATATTGATATGTGTTTAGAACAATTTAATTGGGCATAATTTTATTGTATAAAATTAAAAAAAAAAAAAACTGAAAACAGATTTCGCAAAAGGGAATGCATGCTTAAGTTATTATATATATATATATATATATATATATTTGATATACTATATATATATATATATACTTTATGCGAAAACCAACAGGAAAATAAAGGAATTCATGGCAACCAAAGCATGTGCACGGTTTTGAAAAGAAAAGGAGTGCACGGGTTTTAATAATTATATGTTATAACACGTTATATTAAAGAAGCAAGTGGCCACGGTTTGAATTGTACAGCAATCCTTGAATTACCTGCCACGGTTTTATTTTTTTTTTGAAAAAGTTAAGTGGCCAGCCATGATTGATATGCAGGTGCCGAAAAAAAAAAAAAAGAGTTGTTTATTTATTTATTTTTTTTAAAGCTTTGGCAACGGAAATATAGGAGGTGATTATATATATAATATATATTAACGTAATATATATTTATATATATATAATAATTTTAAAATTAGAATTTCATGCTAACTAATTAGAGTTGGAATTGGATTCCATGATAACTAATTGGAGTTGAAATTGGATTTTATATTATTCAAAATAAAGGAGTTTATTTGTGAATATAGAAGTAAATCCATCTTTCCTTAAATAAAGGAGTTTATTTAGATATGAAATAGGATTTCATATTATTCAAAATAAAAGAGTTTATTTGTGAATAGGAAAAGAAAATCCATGTTTCCTTAAATAAAGGAGTTTATTTAAATATGAAATAAGATTTCATATTATTCAAAATAAAGGAGTTTATTTGTGAATAGGAAAAGAATATCCGTGTTTCCTTTAATAATTTTATTTTTTTTACATGGAATTGGATTCCATAATTAATTAAAATAAAAGAGTTTATTTTAATTAAAGATTTTTTTTATATGGAATTGGATTCCATAATTAATTAAAATAAAGGAGTTTATTTTGATTAAAGATTTTGATTAAAATAAAATAGTTTATTTTATTCAAAATTGGATAAATTAAAATAAAATAGTTTTATTTTGATTTAAATTTGGATTAAAATAAAGGAGTTTATTTTGATTCAAAATTAGATTTTATACTAACTAAATTTGCCCATTAAATGATATCAATATATATATTAAATGTTTATTATTCATATGATGAATATTATTTATTGATGCATATGGTGATGTGTATGATAATAAATGGGATTGATTATGGACTATTGACCAATGTGATTGGATTTTATTTTAGTTGGATGCATGAATGTATGGGTTTTATTAAATGGGGTCTCACAGTGCCTCGCCTTCTCTAATTTTTCTTAATGTAAATTCTATCTCCTCCCATGTACTTCCCTCGATCACGATCAAGGTTTCTATTTATTTTAAATAGTTTTGTAATAGGAATAGTTAGAATTAAATTTTGAAGAATTAGAGATCAAAGAGCAAGGAAGCGCTTGAAGACCTGGTTTGTGATGGAGCCCAGGGTTTAAATGTAATAGTTATATTTAAATATTAATTCTTGCACCCCTGGGGGTTTGACCTTTTGGTTCACTTGGTGGCTCTAGTGAACCAAACTAGAATAAAAGTCCATAATCAATCCGAAAAGTAGAATATAGTATTCTATATGTGCATGCTTATACTATATATATATTATATATTATGCAAACATGCTTCGCATGTTAATTAATACGACGCGTATTTTATATATATATATGTAAATGCGCGTATTAAACAAGATGAGACAAATTAATAACAAACCCCTCAATTTTTTATATTAAGTCCTAAGCGTTCAAAGATATTTGGAATATCGAACGTCGCCTTTCTAGCATGATAAAATTAATAGAGTATTAAATATTTAATATGAGTTTGTTGTGTCACCACAAGGCAAGTATTAAGTATTTAAGATGTTAATTTATCACATTTGATGCTTATAAAGAAAATTGAACAATATTGTTTTGTTGTGTCACCACAAGGATGATATTTTTCTTTTTGAATATATGGAGTGCTAGTTGGGACTTAACTTGGATAATTTTGATTCTGGATGTGCCACCACTTGATCAAAATAATCTAAGAGGCAAAAGAAAAGGAGTTGATAGTTGATGTAATTGACAAAAGTTGTCTACCTATTTATTTATATATAGTTTGTTGTGTCACCACAAGGCTATATACATTTGAAATGGGATCCTTATTCTCACTAGCAAATCTTTAATTAGATTATCTTGAAGAACTATATAAGTGAGGGTAATATAGTTTGAAGAAAATAGTGGGAGATACCAATTTAAAACAAGACCTAATTTATTTTGGTAATTAATAAAAGAATGTATGTTAAAATGTTGTTAATTACAAATTCATTTACGTAATTTTACGATGTCTAAAATTACTATCATTGCGAAGCATATTAGATGCTAAATTAACCAAACCGAATTAAGCGGATTGGTTAAGGAATTTGAGAATAGTTCTCACGGTCGAAAAGCTATCTTATGTCCTTAATCGCCTATATCTCGCAATGGTTGCGCATAATGCCTCGAGGAAGAGATTGCTACTTTTAGAAAGTGGCAAGATGATGCATAGTTGGCTCAATGCATCATGCTCAGTATCCATGAGTAACAAGCTTCGCCGTCACTGAAACTATGGATACTTCTACTATACTCCTGCCGCACGCCAAGTAGTTGATGGTGAGGAAAGTAGGACCGATAGATATCAGATATCTAAGGAGCTCTTCCGATCTAGAATGGCCAATGGCACTATACTACAGACAAAAAGTTCTAATTGATTGATCAATTAGGACAACTGGTTTTGTCATGGATGGAGAGTTGAGCCAAGATTTGATCTTGCACTCACTCCCCCGGACTCCTTTCACAATTGTTGTGAATTTTCATATGAACAAGCTAGATATCGCCTTTGGCGATTTGCTTAACATGTTGAAAAATGTTGAGAGTCACTTTTCAACCAAGAAAGACCAAGTCTTCTTGGTAGGGCCAAAGGATCTTTCAAAAGAAGAACGATTCAAAGAAGGTAAGTAGAAAGGCATAAACAAAGGATAATAAGAACAAAACTGATATGGATAGCAAAGGAGTTTGCTTCCACTGTAATAAGCCTGGACACTGGAAAGAAACTGCGAGAAGGATCTTGCAGAGGTTAACCAAAGAAGCTTAGTGAAGTTTCGGTTATAATACAATTTTGTTCATGATTTAAATAAATTTTTCTTTAAGTCAAGGTTCTACTTGGGTATTGGATACCGACTTTGGTTATCATAAATATAGATTTATGAAGGGACCAAGCAGAAGTAGAAAGTTAAACAAAGAGAAGTAATCCTATGTGTGGGAAATGAAGCAAAGGTTGCTACATTAGCCATAGAAACTTATAGTTTAGCAATGCCTATGGGAAAATCTATTAAGTCAATAAGTTGTTATTGTATTTCAATTCTTATTAGAAACATTATTTCCATTTTATTGTTGGACAATAAAATTTTTGGTATTATAATTAAGAACAATTGTTGTTCTATTTATAATAATAACGTTTCGTATAGAACTGAAAGATTACTTAATAGATTTAGTATACTTGACTTATATGAAAATAATTTTGCATATTGAACAAATTAGTATAAGAAAAAGGAGATGATCATTCAAAGAGTTGAATGTGAGTATTTGCTGAAATACAAATGTGAATTATTTGAAAGGTTCAAAGAATTGAGAATGAAACAAATTGACAAAGTATTAAGATTCTTTGATTAGATCAAGGAATAAATACTTGTGCAATAAGTTTCTAGATCATCTCAAATGGTTTTCTCATAATGGACACATCCCGACACGTGATAATTGATTGATGTATCCGAAAGGAAAAATCATACCTTGTTGGACATGGTACGGTCCATAATGATTTTACCGAGCATTCCAAAGATCCTTCAGGATCATGTCACAGAAATGGTCTGACATATCTACAAAATGGTAACCTCAAAATCCGCCCCAAGACTACATAAAAGTTATGGATGGGGAGGATTCCTAATCTTAAGTATGTTAAGATAAGGGGTTGTCCAACTTATGTGAAAAGGTTTCAAAGGATAAGCTTGGGACAAGATTTGACATGTACAGATTTGTGGGACATCCTAAAGTAAGTTTAGGGCATATGTTCTATAATCCTACTTAGCGAAAGGTGTTTATTGCGAAACACGCTTCCTTCTAAGATAAAGGTGTTTATCATTAAAAGGGGCTAGTGGGAGGATAATAGATCTTGAAGAGTTCAAGAACCACAAAATACTATAAGTCAAATAAGAGGAAACCCAGATAGATAGACCTATTGTACCACACAACCAAATCGTAGAACGGAATAGTCTTTGAAGATACCGGGAGGTATGGATTCATCATGGATGATGATGATGAGGTACGCATCATGTAAGATGATGATCCGAGTTACATATGATGAGGTAAGAGTTCTAGTGTGTACAAAAGGGTCGATTGGGAGCGTCGTGACATTCCAAGTATTATATGTTGATATACTACGGATAAGGAATGACATACCAATGCTACAATCAGTAAAGATAAAGTTGTCTAAACATTCCTCTATGAATGATTTGGGAAGAGTATCTTAATTGGGGATATAAATCTATATAGATAGATTTAAGAGGATACTCGACTTAACCCAAGGAACGTATATTCATTTGATGCTAAAGTCGTTTAGTATGGCAAACTCCAAGAGATGTCTCATGTTGATGAGCCATGGAGTGTATCTCTCTTAATAGTCCCCATAGACTCCAAAGAAGAGAGATTGCATGAGTGACAATCATGTATGCAATGAAATGTACGAGACCTGATGTTGATCAGTCATATTCTGGAGAAGATCACTATGAGTCTGTGAACAACATCTTAAAGTGCTTGACCGGCACTAAGGATGTGAGCATATTCATGGTGGGTCTAAATTAAAACTAGAGGGCTTACAGACTCAAGTTTTTAGATGACAGACCAAGATGACGTAAAATCCACTTTAAGGTAAAGCGTTATCTTGAATAAAGTGGTGTAGTGAATTAGAAAGGTTCCAAACAAAGAAAGAGTTCTTTGGTTTAGTGATAAAGACAAAGTATATAGCTATAAATGAAGTCGCAAGTTGATTGTTTGGATTAAAAGTTCATTACGTAACTAGAATAGTTCTAAGTCTCATCTTGGATCTAAACATGTGTTGTGGCACTTTCATTTGATTATTAGAATCATTGAAAGATGGAAAATCACTATAGAGATAGTGGACTCTCAAGAACAACATTACATATCCATTAACTAAAGCTTATCCAATGTTAGGATAATCGTCACTTAGAAAAGAAGAGTATAAGATACCATGACGATTGGCTTTAGTGCAAGTGGGAGATTGAAAGTAGTATGCACACAAGCCAATCATGTTTGATGATAAAGCATATACTTTGTAACAATCTTATTCATTTATTAATAAAAAGTATTAATTTATTAAAGGCTTTTAATTATCTACATGATGCTGTTTTATAATATGTGATAAACCCATAGTTTTAAGCAATGCTTTTAGAATAATGATGATGATCATTCTAATGAGATCTAAATTCTTAGAAAGCTTAAAACTAAAATAGTTCCCAATCATTAGATTACTAAATCGGGGATTAGTGAATCCAGGATAGATTGGTACACACGTTGCTTTCTCATTGGATGAGGATGATTGATCTCATGATCATTTGTGTGGAGACACTAAAGCAAGTATGTAGGTGCTTATTAGAGAATAAGTTCATCGAGCATTGGCTCGCTAAGGAATACCTAATGGAGTTTTATTTGCATGTCAATAGGAATTCTCAGTAGTGATAGTAGACAAGTGATCCTTGGACTTGAGATCATCATAGTATCTTGTGTATGATGAGTTATACTTTGACTTATTCCTTAAGACCCTTAGGGTATATCAAAGGGTATGCTTGGGTATAATAAGTTATACGTGGAGATAATGTATGATCAATAAAGAATCTACCACTTCTAATAAAAGAAGAGAAATGTCTATGTGATTCGATAAATGACAACCCAAGAGTCCTTGGGTTAAGCGCGAATGAAATTAGAAAGGAGTTTTAATTTGCATTATTTGGAGTTGTGCATTTAAGGATCGAAATACATATAATTAAATAAAATAAGACTTGACAAGAATTCCATGTCTTATATTTAATTGGGACATTGTATGGTGGAAGGATTGAATTATGCAGAACTATTTACTCAAAGGTTCTTTAATGATTAATGTTGAAATCTATATTATCGTGAAAGTCGTTGATCGCTAGGAGGCTTATATCCTATTGTAGAATAAATATTATTTAAATAAATTAATTGTTTAATTTATTTATTTAAATAAGATTAGAATTGTTCTAATTGATTTATTCACAATGGGTTTAATATGGAGAACCTAAAGGGTCACACCATAAAAGGAAGAATAATTATTTAAGAAGTTAATGGCATAATCGTAATAATATGTTAAGTATATTTAATTTAATCTATGGTGATAGAATAAATTAAATAGCTTAATATTTATTATTTAATATTTTAGAAATATTAAATATAAATTAATAAGAGGAGTCTTATTAATATTATTACAATTATTATTATTTTAATTTCTAAAAGAGTTTAGGAATTAATTTAATATAAGTACTCTCATTTATTCCTAATTGGATTAGGAAGGAAAATTAATTAAAGGAGTTTAATTAATTATCCCTAATAAGATTAGGAGCTTAATTAATTAAAAGAATTTAATTAATTAAATAAAACCCAATTCCTTAATTGTTAAGATGGGTTGCCCACATCTATAAATAAGAGAGAGTCTTATTATGGGTGGTATGGTTTGTTGACTTTAACAAAGCACGTAATAATTCCAAGTTGTTGGGAGTATGCCTTTTCTATAGAGATGAAAACTAGGGTTAGCCATAACACCCATCTTCTTGAATTTTATTCTTCCTGGTGGATCACCTCAGAGGCCAAACATTTGGGTGGCTAACGTTGATCAAAGGAAGGAACCAAACCCCTATGGATTCAAGATTGAACGCGAAAGGATTTGGAGGTGAACTTGTACCTGAGGAAGCTCGATCTTCAAGGGTATGATTTATTCTTTATCTTTTCGTTTAATTAATAATTATGCATAAAGGATGATCCGGGTATATGGTTTGTAAATTTTTTAAACTCTGATTTTACACGCTTCCGCACTTAATTTTGCAATTTTGATTGCGTTATGAATATTACAAACCTAACAAAACGGGCTTCTCCAGTCAGAATCTTCTGAAACAGCTGCATTATGAGCTTTTTATTTTCCACATAAGATCCAAGTTCTCCAATGAACACCTTCAAATGTGTAAAAGGATCCCCTAATCCGTCATAGTTTTCAAAATCAGGGGTTTTAAATTTCTCTGGATAATGAACACCAGGAAATGTGCAAAGGTCAACATATGAAACACTTCCATGTGTTCCAATCCCTTTGAGAGTACGGATAGTTTCCTCCATTTGGAGGACCATCTTCCTGATATCACCGGTGTCTAGATCTCTTTTGAGATGGGTGTTTTCAGGGTCTTTGTTGGTCGTATCCAACTGAGGTTCTGGAATTATTTTTTCCTAACCTTGAGCTCCTCCTTGTGCAGAGTATTCTGTATGTGTAGGCATCTTTGTACCCTGAGTAGATAGATGCAATTCTTTTAGCAGAACAGCCAATCCGTAATTTTTTTATTTAATTCGTCAAATCCTTCTCGAGAAACAGGATTAGATTGGTCAGAAGAAGACATGATTGGTTGTAGGCTCATGGCCTTTTTGGATTTTGAGCGGGTAACAGGCCTAATGATTTCCCTAAAAAAAACTTATGTAGTTTAGTCTTAGGGATAATGTAAATGTGCCCATTTTAGGAATATTGTCCTGCAAAAATGGGTGTTAATTGATAACATATATGTACAAATAATCTTCATATTTTCCATTACATAAAGATGAACATGGAATAAAATTACAAGTAAATATTTTTACAAGTAATTGAAAATGGAAAGCATGAAGAGACTTTCCTCTGCGTTTGGTTTATCAGAGGTTGACCTATCTTAGGGTTACTCTCGCGGCTTTTTGGCATGAAGGTCCCCATATCATCGCAATCTACTTGACGGGAAGTTAATCCCGTCTTTCAACTGGAGCAAATTTGGGTGGTGCCTTTCCTGAGCCTCGTTGGAATTAGTCTCCTTACGAGTCCAGTAATCAAACACCGATAGGATAACCTCCTGATGGAGGAACCACACAACATACATTAACATACAACGTGTCTCACCATTTATGAAAATGATGACATGTGCGAATCACTAATATCATAGATAGATATTTTGCAGTGTAGAAAGTAAAATGCATTCGTACACATTCATCATAAATATAAATGCAACATTCACACACAATAATATAACGGTTTTAAAAAGCTTGTAATAGAGGCTTAAGCCCTCTTACTGGAGTCCCCAGCAGAGTCGCCACCTGTCGATGTCGGGATTTTTAGTTGTCCCTTTTCGTTACTTGTTCTTTGGTGTTCTCATGTTAATGTGAGATTTGTTTAAAAAAACAAGTGAAAAAGGTTCGACATGTATAATGTCGACGATGGACTGTTAAGAGTCGCCAGTTGGTATTTTTAACTGGTTGCACTAACGCAAACGAAAAAGGTTTGCAAATTGACCCAGTGATATGACACTGCTAAACGAGTCTGTGAAATTGAGATTCATTTGGGTTCGGGGGCTTGATTATGCGGAGGGAAGGTGTTAGGCACCCCCCGACATCCGTGTTGCCACGGTGACCGCCACTTTTCAAGAAACTGTTATATGAATGTGTGTGTGTGTGTGTGTGTGGATTAATGTGCAATTATTTAAAAGTAGTGTGAGGCCTCGTTCGCACCTATATACAAAGGGTTTGAATTTATAGAAAAATTCAGTTTTAAGCAAGATATAGCAATGAAGTTTTATAAAAAGAGGTTTTTCAAACCTTGTGCTCAATAGGAATTGAGACATTTTCATACTTCCATTTTATTATTAAATATTCGGCTTGTTTGCTTTTATTTTTGAGATGTGAAGCATCTTTGAGAAAATAATATACAACAAATCTTAGAAAGCTCCTCATGGGCATGACATCCATCAGGAAAGGAAATTCACATTGTAAATAATAATGTACAAGTCACTTTAAATTGAAAATGTCCATCACGGGAACCGAATCTAAATTCACTAGACTAAATCTGTGATCACATGATTCATAGGCTCACATGATACCGCAGTTTATATGAAAAGCAGTAAGCAGTTATATATATAAAAGCTATAAATGTATATATATACAGACATGATCAACCACCACGTAAGCAACTCCATGGGGATCGGAAATGTAAATATATAAAAGCGGTAATATATATATATATATATATATATATATATATATATATATATATATATGGACATGATCAACCACCACGAAGCAACTCCACGGGGATCAAAAAGTAAATAAAGCAAAGAAGATTTATCAACCGCCATGCCAAGTAAACTCAAAGTAGACTAAATATAAATAAAGTAGTAAAAGGCCTCAAGTAAACTCTGTGCCTTACAGAATGTGAATATATATATACATATATATAAAATCAGTAAACACACCGGATATAAAATCCAGGCTCATCGGATATGTCCGACAGACAACAGTTATATATATAAGTATATATATAAGAGCAAGTAAACGCTCCGGATGTAAAATCCAGGCTCACTCGATATATCGATAATAGTTATATATATATATATATATATATATATATATATATATATATAAAGTAAACGCGCTCCGACATATAAGTCTAGGCTCAATCGAGTCATGACTCGATAATGTTAGTCCATATAAATATATATATATATAAGTATATATATATATATATATCTGATGAAATGAAAACCACGGATCAAGTAGGGCATACGCTTACACAACACGACTCTCAATGTGTAGAATAGTGTGTGCAAAGATGAAAGAAAGGCTTTATAGAGTGTGAGAGAAGGCTTACAGTGGGCTGCCAATACAGGCTTCTATGACTCTATATGGATAAACACTCAGCTCCCGCCGGTAAAAATATAGCTATATGTGAGCTAACAGAGGTTTAAAATGAGGAAACACTCAATATGAGGTGTGTACAGAGAAAATTGGATAGGGCTTCCTCACCTCTCTTTTTTTTCAAATGGCCACCCCAAGCCCTCTATTTATAGAGAGGGGAGCCGCAGTGTACTACTGCAGTAGCCATGATTGCACTGTGGTCGCCAGGTGCCCGGGCTCTCATGGTCCCGTTGTCTCGAAGTACGTGCACTCGTGAACTATCATGTTCGCTCAAACTTGCAGAACTTCAATCCGAGCATCCGAACGAGGTATATAAGACCTTCTTTGGACTGCTTGTGTTGATAGTTATGCAATGACATGGATTAGAGGTTGTACGAAGTCAGGAAGAGGGGACCATGACCATGGTCTTCAAGCTTCAAATTTTATCTGGTGTGCTGCCACACATAATAGTCACTCGAGATTGGAACTCCTTGATTCTTGTAGGACATTATTGTATGTATGTATGAAGTATTGAGACGACGCGCAAGTGTTGAGGTGGAAAGATAATGTTTGAATCCTCACCAGGGTTATCTCCGGTTTGAGTTGAAAGCAGACGCTGCTCAGGGTTACATCTGAGATTTGACTGCTATAAGTGTTTGAATGCCGCAAGGTCATCTATGAGAGTACCTGTCTACCCGGTGTTAGCTCCGGGTCTGAGGTATAAGTGCCTCACTAGGAGGTCTGAGATTGAAGCTGATAGCATACACTTGAAACAAGAATTTCTGGAGTTATCGCCGGAACTGTAACAACATTCCTTAGGGTTATCTCCAAGGATGAAACTCGGGGTTATCTCCGAGGTTGGAAATGATCCTTCCGGTATGTGTTCCGGGGTTGGAAATGATACTCCCGGTGTGTGTTTTGGGTTTTGAAACTGAACTTCCGGTAGTATCTGAAATGGATGTGAGCTGTCTTCTAGGGTTATCTCCGAAAGACAAATCTGCCCTCTTGCAATGTTAGTAACAGGTATACAGAAAATTTCGAGTGTCTACAGGAACCTACCAAAAGCTACATTATTTTCGATGGATGGAGGGTTCCTCAATTATCGAAGAGGAATTGGATAGTGCTGACCAAACAAAGTCAGGCTGAAAGACTGTAAATCAAGCGCTGACTGGGAGGCAACCCTAAAATTTTATATTTATATTCTTTTCTAGTTTATTTAGTAGATAGGAATCAAATTGTTATATTTGCTTATTAAGTTCTCTTATAATCCAAAGTGCTTTTCTAATCCATGTTGTCACTCTTCATTGCAGGTATTGGAGGTTCAATGGATAGGTAACAGATTATAAAAAGGGAAGCCACCAGCCTGAGCCCATGACACAATATCCTCCTTCAAATTCTGATGTAAAGGAGTTTTCAGTCTTTGTTTCACACCATCATAACCATCACCTTACGCTTAGCTAATTACAGGGAAGTCCTCTTATACTTACTGCTATATTCTTACAATGAGGGCATTGTAATTGCTAAGCTTGGGGGAGTTTAGTTTAGTTCTTTATCACATGTTTAGTTTCATGTTTATGTTTTGTTATTTGTTTATTTTGCATTATGTTGTCGTGTTTAGTTTAGGTTCATTGTGTTTGCATTTGAATAGCATTATATTTAATTTCTTATTTTATTTTTTATTTTTTTATTTTATTTTTTAAAAAATTCAAAAATAGAAGTTAGTTACTATGTTCATCTTTATGTTTCCAGCTATTAAGATAGTTACAGTCTATTTTGGCCAATGATGAGATTGGAATTGAGCAGACAAGTATAGTACTGACTATTAGAGCTTTGACGTGATTTCTTGTTATGGATTGAATCTTTTTCTGTTTGAAACTAGTATAATAAGGATAGCACAATAAAAACAACTATATGGATTGATTTTTGTCTAAATTGATACATAATGGACTTCTTAAGGATGATACTAGTTTGAATGAATGAAAGACATGAATAGGCAGAGATGAGTAAATTTAGACAAAAATTTAAGTTTAGGGGAAAATTTTGGGATATATAAGCTTCATAAAAAAAAGAGAAAAAAGAAAAAAAAATGAATAAATACCGTGACTAGTCTTGTTTCGGGGTCTTTGTTACTTGAGCAAGTACGCCCGAGGGGATTGTCTTTACACCTAGTGCCCTAAGGTCTTTATGGTTTGGGAGTCGTTGGTCGAAAGCTCTCTAAGGGGGAGCTCTGTTAGCCTAATGGAATGAGACATTGCACAGTCATGGTTAAAAAAATAGAAAAAAATAGTGAATAAGACGGGAAAAAGAGTAAAAAGCACCCGTAGTGAAAAGTAAATCATAAGTATCCTGGATTGGACTCTTGAACATGGTGGATGTTTGAATTTAGTTGAATTTAGCTTGTTCGTGAATTTTGTGAGTTTGCACTGTATGATGCTTTTAAAGAGATCTATTATGTGTTGTATTTAACATTATATCAGTTAGCATGGATGTTGAGCACACACGCATTTATACCAATAATAATGATTTAAGATTTGATGATTGACTAGGAAATTGTTGATTGGTTTTGATATGATGTCTTTATTATGTTTACTTGATTTCTCTAAGGCCGGTTGAATATACTTGTTTCTGTCATTACTGCTAGATTCATAGGTATATTAGGAAGTAGATCATGCATATGCATTCATGTAGTAGAGTTAGGTTGTTTATTTTTTTAGTTCTTTTGTGTTTTTCCTTAAAGACAAGCAAAGGTTTAAGTTTGGGGGTATTTGATAAGTATGTTTTATACCTACTTATCTGGTATCTATTACTTGAATTATTTGCTTAATCTCATGTTTCTCAGTTACTTTTCATGCATTTTGTGTTCATTTTGTAGATTTTATGCTTGGGAGCTGTGTGAGCGACTATTAGTATGAAAATGCAAAGAAAAGCAATCCAGACATTGTTTGGGCTTTCATGTTCATGGCTTGGAACTTAGATTATGTTGTAGAGCTTATTCTTTTCTTTCTGGAACATCTTGAATCATTCCAATCAGAGTTTGAATGCAAGAGTTATGACCTTTGTACTAACGGACTTGAACTTCACTATTTTGGGTGGCCATTTGCGTAGCAGTTACTTCCAACCTAATTTCTACCTTCATGCATTCATTATTTCTCAATTCTCAAAGAATAAAAGTTGTAGACCTCATCGAGAGCTTCTATTTTATAGGTGGCAGGCCCCGTAACTCCTCCCGGATCAAACGTTATGACCTTTTTACCAAAGGACACCTGCGAAGAGAAAAAGGACCCGTAGGGGTGGGCTTTTTTGTATACAAAACCTCTCGTCAATGGGGAACAAAGCCAAAAACAATAGTATAGCCAACCAAGGCGGGGTACGCTTAGAAAAATCATTTTTTTGTCAAAATTTGAGTTCAAGAAGGATTGGTTCGAGCTGTTTGAATCAATGACTTCTAGGAGGACTTAAAAATATATAAAGAGACATATAAAAGGAGGAGAATCACAAGGAATAAAATGAAGGAGAGGATTCCATTAGATTAGATTAGAGTAGATTAGGATCAAAACCCTAGTTCTTATTAGTTTTGGAGATTGAAACAACTTGGAGACCATTGAAGATCAAGAGCAGGAGCTTGAGAAAGATGGAGATTTGCTGACAACAAATTTATTCTTCACTGTAATTTTATTTTTGTCTTTCAATGTTATTTCAATTGTGGATTCTTAGTTTTAATTCATTAATCATGAACTAAATCTTTTGTTTAAGATTATAATGGAGCTTATTGCATAGTTTATTTTTAGTATGCTTCTCTATTAATTATTGTGATTATTCTTGGATTGTCTATTATGGTTTTTGTTTATTGCTTAATTGCCTAGCTAACAATTACCGTGATAATCTATATGAATTCGAGAGATGAAGTATAGATTTAGACCTGATCATAATAGCATGTGATTATGTTTTCTGCATGGTGTTGGAATTCATAATTTATGTCTAGGGTAAAGATATACCTAGCATCGCATGTAATCTGATAAAGCACTTGTGCTTTAACTCCTCTTTAATTATAATTCACATAGAGATATAGTGAATTAGTTAATTAGGGTGTTCTTCTTAATTCTATGATGCATTGAGAGATGGTCATATTTACTTATGTGTTCTTGATTAACAATTTAGAATAGTGAGCTTAACTAATAAAAACTGTATTAATTTAAATAAAGCAATAAGTGAAGTTGTGATCTTAAATCTCTATAATCTCGATTTGTAATTAGTGGTAATTAGAATTAGTTTAATTAAATAATTTACTTATTAACAATAAATTGATTGTTTAAATAAAATTAGTTTGGTTAAGAGTTAGTATTTGGTAATTTGTATTAATAATTCCTCGTGAGAACAATACTCTACTTTCACTTTATTACTTGTTGACCACGTATACTTGTGTGTTGTGCGTAACTGGATTTTACCCAATAAACAGTAAAGGTAGAAGCAAGTAGTAGGAGTGGAAATGGAAAGAGGAAGGGAAAAAATTTTAGAAACATCAAAATTAAGCAAGAAGGTGTAAAGAAGTAGGTGGTGCAGTGTGAGAATTGCGGGAAGAATCACACGGGGGAGTGTTTAAAAGGAAAGTTTGTGTGTTATAAGTGTGGGCAAGAGGGACATATCTCTCCTAACTGCCCTAATCCAAGGATGAACAGTGGGTGTTTTACGTGTGGGTCAACGGAGCATAAGGTGAAGGACTGTCCGAAAAGGAGAATTGATGCAGGGAGTGTGAATACTGGGAAAAGCAACAGGACATTAGCCATAACAGGACCAACTTCAATAAACAAACTACCAAAATCAACCGCTAAAGTCTTCAATATGACCGTTTGGGATACTGTAGCAGCCGGGGATGGAGTTCCAGGTATGAACCCGATCAACGATCTTCATATATATGCCTGATTCGTATATAACCCATTTTTCCTTACCGCAAGTTAGTTAAAATAAGTACGTTTACGTTAGGAACCCTTAAACATAGGCATATAAAACATAATATAATAATTCAATAATAAAAAGATTTTTGAAGGAGAAATTTAAGTTCCGGATTCGTAACACGAATCTTATAAGGAGGGAAGAATATAGTAATTCAATGATTCGTAAATAAAATCTAAAAGTAAAACATTAATTTAAGTGTAAGGTAATTGTGACACGCCCAAATTTGGGTACTCCATTCCCACGGGATTTGGTGATCACTATCCAAAACTATACATCTAACTACCCATAATAAAGGATAAAGACATAATTTAAATAACTTAAACAATAATCTTTCCCATTAAAGGGTTACATCAACTTAAAACATTCCCAAGTAATCTAACCTTTAATTATTACATAAGTCTACGAAATACATCACAAAATAAATTAAGTCTTATATCATAAGTTCAGTAAATAAACTAAAGCAGATCTTCATCATTTGGACATTTGGCCCTGCGCCTTTGTTGGAAGATGGCTCATCAAATTTCTCAACTTTAGCTATAGTGTTAAATGCAAGAGTGAGCAAATAATTGCTCACCGATATAAAGAATAATAATAATAATAACAACATCGGTTTGAACAACGAATGTTGAATAATGGAGAACTTGTTTCTACAATCAAAATAGAAAACAAGTTTAAGATTTATATCCGAGGGTCTTATGTCCATTTAACTATGTCCCCCCGGTATTTAGGTATTATTACCTCAACCTTAATAGCCATTTAGACTATACATACCCTTCCTTACATACTAGGGGGATCAACTTGGTTGTACCATGTATTGTGCACAAACATCTAAATGTTACACGTACATAATCCCTATATTAGGGTTGTTCATCTCGGTTTGAATTTAGGATTTCCGTATAAAGAAAGTTTAGTTCGGAACTAGCTTATCGATGGTTCTAAAATTTTAGAACACCATTCAATTATATATTATTTCAATCAATCGGAGTTTGCTTGCTGTTTGAAGGTTCAACACAATAATATAAAATTGAACAAGGTTATTTAAGTCAAAGATTGAATAACAACAATATACATTTGAATAGACATGGTATATATGCAAAGTACTACATCCAAAAGAGTTAGGAAAATCTCATTTGAAAAAATGAATTTAAACAATCTATGCTTTGAATAACAATAACAAGAATTAGGAAAGTGAAACTTACTCGATGTAATGAATTAGATTACAAGAGCTTGTACAATCATACACGAGATAGAATCAATAGGCTTGCTCAACTTTAATATAAAATTTAGGAACTTGCACAATGATAAATTAGGAATAGAAAGCTTGCTTGACATCAAAAGATAACATAGTTATGAAACTTGCATTCATTATAAAGAGAATGAAGTTAGGGAACTTGCCCGTGTGTAAGCTACATAAATATAATAACGTTTCACCAATTACCCTACATATACCATTGAAATTCCAATACAAATTAGTTGTATTAACATTAGCTTTATAGGTTCAACCCACCATTTAAGCCATAACATTTAACTTAATGTCTAATCATGTTGGTTAACCATTCTTACGGATCCGAAATCTCACCATCGCTTTAATATAAGCTTTATCATTTACCTCTAACTCTTGTAAACATCAATTTTTATTCATTACATAACTTGTTTAAATTAATGATCATTTAAAATCTCCATATCTAGTATTACATTACATTATAATATGTTATTGTATTTTATGATAGGGTTTAACATATTTATCATGCTTACTAAACTAGATTAGGTGCATATACTATGGTGTACAATTAACCAACACACATCTTGTCTCTGCTTTCAAAGAAGAACAGCAGAAATGAAGTCAGCCCCTAAGCCTTGGTATTACATAGCAATTTTGGTGGTTGGTGAGAATCTCGAAGGCCTTAGAGGTGCGACTCGCCGCCATTTCGCGCTTTTTAATGCAGAAGTAAATTGCTACAAGACGCAAGCAAAAAACTACAACAACTTCCCCATTTTTTGCACCAACACTCCAATCTCCCAATTCTCCAAAGAACATGGACAAACCCAAAACCACATAACATATACAATTAACCATTTTAACACCTAAAATATCATAACAACCAAATTTAGAGTATTAAAAACCATGTTTCTAGTAGTTTATCTATTTTTAATGCATTTAGCTAATTGATTCACCTAACCCTCGTTTCTTAACCAAATTAAGCCATTCTAACTACGTTATTTTTGTTTCTTGATGTACTATCACAACCTTCAACCAATTCATGATTCTATCAAGTATATAGACATGAAATTTTAGACCTAAAAAAGCCATTTTACATAAACATAACACTGTTATTCAATTTTCTTCTTCAAACCAAAGTTTTCATGAATTAATCACTAAATACTACCCATGCATGACAATTAATAGATTCTACAAAAACCACACATACATATATATATACAACAACAATCCAATATAACCTTCAATTCACATAATAGAAATTTCAAAACTAAAGGTTAAAATTTGAGTAGGTTATACCTTAATCCTTGATTACTGAAGAAAATGATATAGGCTGGCTTCAATTCTTTCCCCTTCCATAGCAAAAACCCTCAATTTCTTAACAATTTTTTCCGTGTTCTCTCTTTCTCACCAAACTCTCTGTAATATAAACTGGCTCCTTCTCCCCCACGTACGTCAGGTAACAAAATCCAACAAAGTCGGTTAAAAATAAGTCAAAGGCCACAAGGCCTTGTTTGGCTATACTCAATTTAGTTTTCTAATTTATTTTAATAACATTTATATTATATAGTTTTACTTGTCACACCTTTATTTAATTCATTTTATGTTATTACAATTATAATTATAATAATTATAATTTTCATTATAATTATACTTTATACTTAATAAATCATTATATATCTAATTTAATTATTAAACTAGATTAGAACTTTATTTTATTTAATTTAATTATTTTCTTAAATATTAAAGCGATTCATTTAATTTAATTATTTCATTAAATTAAATTCGCAAATAATAAAATTTCCATTAATCAATTTAATTAACGCATACACTTAACTAGATTATTGCACCACAATTTCATCAATTATTTATTTTTTTCTCAATAAATACATTATTTAAAAATTTATTTAATTCAATAAATATTTAAATTAATTACAAAATTTCTCGATCGTTACATCATTCACTCCTTAAAAGGATTTTGTCCCTAAAATCACAACTCGATAAATTTATTCGTTATATTCTTCTCTCTTAACAAGATTTTGTCCCCGAATCGCTATACAAGATTAAGAAAATAATTGAGGATAATTCATCATCATAACATCTTCAAGTTTCCACGTAGCTTCTTCAAAGATTGTGGTTTCTCAGATTACCTTAATAGAAGGTATCACTTTATTCCTTAGTACTTGCTCTTTCATGTCGATAATTTGAGCAGAGACTTCCTCATATGACAAATCTTTCTCAAAATGTAATGACTCATATTCTTTAACATGCTTATAATCGGGCTTATATGGCCTCGATAATTGGAGACATGGAAAATATTATGAATATATTCTAATTGGAGGTAAAGCTACCTCGTATGCCACTTCCCCAACTCGTTGTAGCACTTCAAAAGGTCCTATAAACCTAGGGCTTAATTTCCCTTTTGCCAAATCAAAATTTTCCTTTTCGGGGAGACACTTTTAAGAAAACAAAACTACCGATATCGAATTCTCGATTTTTTTCGGTGTTGATTCCAAGATATTTCTTCCGCTTCATCTTGTGCATTATCAATCTTATCCGAATCACCTTGATGATCTCGACAATTTGTTGTACCAACTCTGGACCCAATAGCTAACGTTCACCTACCTCATCCCAACATAACGGAGTTCTGCATTTCCTACCGTATAACACTTCGTAAGGCGGCATGCCAATACTCGCGTGATAACTATTATTATAGGAAAACTCAACCAACGACAGATGGTCATCCCAATTCCCTTTAAAATCCATTATACATGCTCTGAGCATATCCTCCAATGTCTATATTGTCCTCTCACTTTGTCCGTCGGTTTGAGGATGATATGTTGTGCTCATCCTCAATTACGTTCCCAAGCATTCTTGTAGTCGTTTCCCGAAATTTGATGTGAAACGCGAATATCTATCTGATACAATTGACATCGGGATACCGTGTCTTGAAACAATTTCTTTTACATCTTGTTTTGCCAATTGATCCGAGTTAAATCTAATCTTGATTGGCAAAAGTGTGTCGACTTCATTAATTGATCGACAATCACCCGATGGCGTCGAAACCTTGCTGAGTCGTTGGAAGACCAACCACAAAATCCATTGTGATATGCTCCCATTTCAATTCTGGTATTTCCAACAGTTGTAATAATCGCTTGGCCTTTAATGTTCAAACTTTTACTTTTTGACACGTTTTCACCACGCCCTCTTTCATATTCGACCACCATAAATGATTTCTGAGATCTTGGTATATTTTCGTACTTCCAGGGTGAATCGAATATCGTGAGTTATGGGCCTCGCTTAAAATTTTCTCTTTAACTTCCGATACTGACGGAACCCAAATTCTCATTTTGAATCGAAGTAACCCTTCCAAATCAATTTTAAATTTGTTTTCCTCACCTTTAGACACTTTTCTTCTTATCTCTTTACAGTTCTCATCCTGAAGTTGTGCATTCTTCACCTTATCTACCAACGTTGAATTGTTTCCCATCTGGAACAATTTTTCGTCCGATTTCATTGGATATTTAATTTCTAACTCCATCTTAGCCATTTATGATACTAGCTTCTCCTGAGCAGTCAACATCATTAATTTCTCTCGTCCCTTTCTACTTAAAGCATCAACAACAACATTCGCCTTCCCGGGATGATAGAAAATCTAGCAGTCATAGTCTTTGATCAACTCCAACCATCTTCTCTGTCTCATATTCAAGTCTTTCTGTGTAAAGATATACTTCAAACTTTTATGGTCTGTATATATCTCATACCTCTCTCCATAAAGATAATGTCTCCAAATCTTTAAAGCAAACACCACCATGAACCAACTCTAAGTCATGAGTGGATACCCTTTCTCGTAATATTTCAATTGATGTGATGCATATGCAATAATTTTGCCATTTTCATAAGCACACAACCTAGTCCTTTATGCGATGCGTCACTATATACCATAAAATTTCTTGTATCATCAGGCAATGATAACACATGTGCTGAACTTAACCTCTTCTTTAATTCTCAAAAACTTTCCTCACACTTCTCCGTCCAAACAAACTTAATCGCCTTCCTAGTTAAATTCGTCAACGGAGTTACGATTTTGGAAAAGTCTTGAATAAAATGCCTATAGTAACCTACCAATCCCAAGAAACTTCTTACTTCTGACGGTGTCTGTAAGACCCCAACTTTTTATAAATAAAATTAAATTTCCTCTATTCATTATTTTGAAATAATAAGGTGTTAATTTGATATAATGTTTTGGTTATGGGTGAAATATTCAAATTTTGCAAATTAAGCAAGTGGTTATAAAATATTCATTGTTGTCGGCGAATATTCGTTTAGTATTGGAATATTCTTGCTGTCGGGGAATATTCGTATGATGGCGCAGCCATTTGTGGGCCCCACAATGGAAAATGTTCGGATGAAGAAAATGACCAGTTTGAGTTTTTATAAATAACGGTGTAGTTGCTACCGTCAACACTGTTGGAATACCCGGTGGTTAAAATACAGTAATACGCGTGGTTGCATAGTAGCACACGGTATTGCACAGTATTGTTGAATTATTGATTCTTACGTAAGAAGGCATTACTCAATAATTGTTACAGTATTTACTGTTTAATATTTTATTTTATTGATTCAATAATTGCTACGTTGATATTTTATATTATTGTTGTTTCAATAATTGTCCTTTATTGATATTCCCATTATCAGATCAATAATTCATATTATTTGAATAATATTATTAGATAGCATTATTGGCAATGTCTAAGGAAGTTTTTTATAGGAAAGGGTTTTGATTACCTAATTGTATGCCAGTAAGGAGAAATCCTTATCGAAAAGTCCCATTCTTTCCTGGGAACGACCTGATTGTCATAATTATGATTCTATAATATTATTTGTGAATAATTAATTATTGATTTATATGATAAAGAAATATTTATTTTTTGTGGATGTAAATGAAGGAATTAATCTTTGGACGTGTTTTATCGGTATTTAAATCCGTAATGGAGGTGTTTTATCGGTATTTTGTCGAATGGAGGTATTAAAAATCGTTCGTATATGAATTTGGTCATTTTACATTTGAAATTTGGAAAAACTTTCTTCTAAAAAGTTATAGAGAATTAAATTTTCTATGTTATAGACATGAGATTCAAATTTTTCTGATAAAAGGGCTATTTATTAAGAATTATTGAAGTTTCAAAAATAAATGTTTTTATTATAAACATAGGTGGGCCCCACTTTTGGTTGTTGTGGAAATTTGCTGAATTAGGTGGGCCCCACATGTGGTGTGCTGAATTTTGTTCAAAGTGGTGTGTATAGAAAAGTTATATTAATATTTTATTAATTTAGTCTACTTTGGCGTTCTAGCATTTTCTTATAAATAGGGTACTCATTTAGAATTGAAAATCATACCAGAATCTAGAGTGTTCTCTCTCTATAATATCGAGCGTATTTTGTGAGTATTTAGATACTTTGAGAGTTGCTATTCAGTGCAAGTTTCCTTCAACATTATATCTGATATTCAGGTCAGAAGTATTGTTCTTTTGAGGTAAGGGATGTTTTTTTTTTTTCGTAAATGATGTTATTCTCTCAATATCATTATACCGAAATATTGGTATTAATTTTATTATAAATTTTTTTATCTTTTCATGTCGAGGTTACTATTCACGTATACGGGTACTATTCACGTATACAGAACTATTCATGAATATGGTACTATTCACGAGTATTGTTCATGATGTATGATTTTTCTTGTGGAATTTCTACCTTTTTGTGTTAGGGTTACTATTTACGTATACGATACTATTCACGATGTCTGGGACTATATTCACATATACGACACTATTCACCGAAAAATAAAATTTTCTCTTCTTTAACCCAAATGTCTATTATGGTTATTATCTTTGATTGTATCCATGTTTTGATCTTCATTCTTGAATTTTATTCCACTATGGTTTATTATGGAGTATTTTTGAACTTGGATTATCTAAAGTACGAATCTCTAATCTTTGTCCTTTTATCTCAATGGATTCGTTCTTTAAAATATTTTTCATCATCCTCAGTCCTTAATGGTGATACTTGATGAATATCTTTGGTCTGGAGTGCAAAGATGAATGATTACCTGATGAATATCTTTGGCCGTAGTGCAAAGATGGACAGGTGTATAGATGAACATGACCAACTATTGATACAAATGAATATCTTTGGCCCGTAGTGCAAAGATGAATATTTGATTCAAGATGTATATTGATTGATGTTACAGGGATAAAATATTGATGATGGATTTTTAAATTCATAGATGATAGTAGATTTCATTCTCTACTTAACTCTTCTAATGAATTGTTATTTCTGCTGCGAATATTAATCTAAAACTTGTTGTCCATTATATTTTATCTGATTTGTTGAAGGCTAATGATAATTTTTTGTTCATTATCATAGTCATAATATTCTTTACTGGGCTAGTTGAGCTCATCATTTTCCTTTTTGTTCCATTTTTCTTCACAGGAGGTGAGAATTTACTAGGAACTAGCCGGGGTATGGAGTGATGGTTCAAGATAGTTATTTTAGTAGTCCTTACTATTTTGTAAAATAGTGCATCAATAATTGTAATGAGGACTTTATCTGAGTGTGGATATTGTCTAGAAGACAATATTTGTATTTAAACTCACAGTTTATGTGTTGTCGTATTTTGCAGGACAATTGTATTAATGAAGTTATAGTTGTTTCTGTACCATGTATTTGGCGACTCAGAATAGGTGATGTATACCTATTTTTGGGGCACCATAGTTGGTATCAAAGCTTAGGGATATGGTCTCTAGCAGAGATCGGAGAATAGAACTAGGAGGGTAGAGACAAGTAAATCCTTGGCTAGTGTGTCCTACCTAAGCTTATTTGTTGGTCGGTCAAAATATAAGGGTATTATGTGGTATGTCAATTTCTTTAATTAACCCTTGTTTTATGGTAGTATTTGAGAATGGAAGCTGAAAATGTTAACAATGGAGTGAATGAGACCGCAGAGACATCTTTAATCACTAACCAGGGGAATGAGCAACAGGAATGCAATATTCCTCCTATAAACAATACTGCCGAACAAATGATGAATGATGGGATGTTTAGAAGCTTTGTGCTGTTCATGCAAAATTAGACGAGGGAGACTCATGTACAAAATACGGGTGAAAATGATAGCAATGCGCGGCTTGTCACAGCCAAGCAGTTCAAAGAGTTGGGACCACCAGAATTTTTGGGAAAGCCAAATCAGATTAAGGCAAAAATGTGGGTTAAGCAAATTACCAGGATATTTGATGTCTTGGGATGCACGGAGGAACAGAAGGTTCCATTCACCACCTTTATGTTCCGTGGTGATGCAGATTACTAGTGGGAATCTATGAAGCATACCGACCGACCACACTCAATATATCTTGGGAAACGTTTCAAAAAATGTTCAATGACAAGTACTTTCCTGAAAGTATTCGTCATATGAAAGAGGTAGAGTTTATTAGACCAGAATAGAACAACATGACTTTGTCCCAGTTTGAGGATAAGTTCGCGAAGTTATCCAGGTTTGCACCTCATTTGGTAGAGAATGAGGAACGAATGACGCGAATATTCTCAGAGGTTTGAAACTCGAAATTCGTTAATACGTCATTTCTCAGAAATTGTGTTTATATTCAGATGTTGTGAATAGGGCTCAGTTATTGGAACGCGATAATAAGCCAGCCCAACCAAAAGAGAACGACCAACAACACGATAATAATTGTAATGGTGGCAACGACCATCAGAACAATGATAACCATCATGGAGGAAATTATCAAGCCAGAAATGGTAACCACTTCGGTGGTAACCATAACCAAGATAATAGAAGAAATGATTCAAGTGGAAAATTCAAGAAGAGAAGATTTAACGATGATGGGAAGACGTCGGTAGCAGCACCAGCAACAAATTTTAGGGGAGGAGAACGACCGCCAGTTAGATGTTACAGATGCGGAGAGGAGGGACACATAAGTCTAAACTGTTCACAGCCTTCCAAGGTATGTTTTCGTTGTTGAAAAGACGGTCACATAGCTTGATTTTATCCTCAGAAAGCAAAATCTAGTCCAAATTTGGGGGGCGGTGACACCAAAGCTGGTATGCATAAAATAAAGTCGGTGGTTTCAGGAAGAGCGTTTTTCGTGACTTCTCAAAAAGCGAGTAACTCGAACAAAGTTATCACGGGTTAGTTAATCATAAACTCTTGTGAAGTCTATACCCTGTTAGATACCGATTTTACCCATTCTTTTATTTCTCCTGATTGTGCTCAACGTTTGAACTTGACTCTGAAGAAATTAGACTTTGACTTATTTGTTGAAACTCCGTTAGGAGAAACTTTCATTACATCTACAGTTTATAAATCTTGCTTAATTCAAGTTGGCACTATCACATTACCTGTTGATTTTATCTCTTTAAAGATATTTGCACTTGATGTGATTTTAGGGATTGATTGGTTAACTACTTATCATGCTAAAATTGATTGTTTTTGTAAGGTTGTTAGTTTTCATATTCCTAACCAACTTATTATGCGAATTCAAGCAACCAAACCACTAAAGTTGATCACTGTCATATCAAGCCATGAAGCCATTCGTTTATTGAAAAACAGATGTAAAGTTTTCTTAGCTCATGTCATGGACTTGAACAAAAATACGTCAGATTTGAATAATGTTTCTGTTGTTAATGAATTTCCTGACATATTTCCTGAAGAACTTCCTGGCCTAGCCCCTGAGCGTGATATTGAATTTTGTATTGACCTTGAACTAGGTGCAAAACCCATTTCTAAAATCTCATATCGAATGGATCCTATTGAACTTCAGGAGTTAAAAACCCAACTACAAGAGTTGGTACCTGAGCCTCTATCTGGTGACTTCCTTTGTGGAATGCACCAAAGCCAGACTCTCCGTAGGGACGCTATATTTGTGTGGTGGTAAAACGATAGGTGCAATTATGACGTGCTATCCAAGATTGGGATATGAGTCACAGTTGAGAGCAACCTAAGTCAGTAATCGAAATACGTAGCTTTCTAGGCTTAACTGGTTATTATCGTAGATTCATGGAAGGATTTATTTGAATTGCCACTCCATTAACTTAGCTGACTCATAAAGATACAAAATTCGAATGGAGCGAGGAATGTGGGAAGAGCTTCCAAGAACTCAAGAGGAGACTCATTTCAGCACCTGTTCTGACAATAACATCCTGGAAAAGCGAACCTGGTAGCTGATGCGTTGAGTAGAAGATCGTATACGATTACGAGTGCTATGTTTTAAAATGAAGACCCATTTCGTATAATTACAAAAGATGGAGATAGAGTTACAAACTCTAGGAACCCATGTGATGATATCAAATATACGCGTAGAACGACTTTAATCGATAAAGTTAAAGCATCTCAAGCTACATACCTGGAGCTGATGAATATGAAGAAGAAGGTGCAAGAAGTCGTTATTCCAAAAGCGAGAATCAACGATTTGAGGAAAGCTCAAACCTTCGATTTATTGGTCCGTTTGAAATCCTCGATCGAGTAGGAACTGTGGCTTATAGACTCGCTTTACCGCCAAGTATGTCGTGTGTTCATAATGTTTTTTACGTATCGATGTTACGTAAATATGTGGACACCCGAACCACATTATTGAGTTAGAATAAGACGAGATAGCCAAAGATTTAACGTACGAGGAGGTACCTATCAAGATCTTGGATAGGAAAGAGCATTTCCTACGCACAAAGGTTATACCACAAGTTAAGGTTTTGTGGAGGAACCATGCTATTGAGGAAATGACCTGGGAGTTAGAATCAGAAATGAAAGCGAGGTACCCTCACCTTTTTGAAACACCAGGTACGTACGTCAATTTAGAGGACGAAATTTCATAAGGAGGGGAGGTTGTAAGACTCCAACTTTTTATAAATAAAATTAAATTTCCTCTATTCATTTTTTTGAAATAATAAGGTGTTAATTTGATATAATGCTTTGGTTATGGGTGAAATGTGCAAATTTTGTAAATTAAGCAAGTGGTTATAAAATATTCATTGTTGTCAGCGAATATTCGTTTGGTCATGGAATATTCTTCTCAGTTTGGGAATATTCATATGACTAGCAGTGACTATTTATGGGCCCCATAACAAAAAATGGTCGGATGAAGAAAACGACAAGTTTGAGTTTTTATAAATAACGACGTAGTTGCTACCGTTAACACTGTTAGAATACTCGTGGTTAAAATACAATAATACGCATGGTTGCACAATAACACACGGTATTGCACAGTATTGTTGAATTATTGATTCTTACGTAAGAAGGCACTACTAAATAATTGTTACAGTAATTACTGTTCAATATTTTATTTTATTGATTCAATAATTGATACGTTGATATTTTATATTATTGTTGTTTCAATAATTGTCACTGCACAGTATTTTCCATTATCAGATCAATAATTCATATTATTTGAATAATATTATTAGATAACATTATTGGCAATGTCTAAAAAAGTTCTGTCTAGGAAAGGGGTTTGGTCACCTGTTTGCGCGCCAGTATGGAGAAATCCTTATCGGAAAGCCCCATTCTTTCCTGGGAACGACCTGGTTGTCATAATTGTGTTTCTGTAATATTATTTGTGAATAATTAATTATTGATTTATATGATAAGGAAATATTTATTTTATGTGGATATAAATGAAGAAATTAATGCTGAGGTGTTTTATCAGTATTTTTTCAGAATGGGGGTATTTTATCAGTATTTTGTCAGAATGGAGGTAATAAAAATCGTCTGTATGTGAATTTCGGTCAATTTCTTTTTGAATTTGGAAAAACTTTCTTCTACAAAGTTTTAGATAATTAAATTTTCTATGGAATAAACATGAGATTCAAATTTTTCTGATAAAAGAGCTATTTATTTTGAATTATTGAAGTTTCAAAAATAAATATTTTTATTAAAAACATGGGTAGGCCCCACTTTTGGTTGTAGTGGAAATTTGCTAAATTTGGTGGGCCCCACATGTGGTGTGCTAAATTTTGTTCAAAGTGGTGTTTGTAGAAAAATTATACTTATATTTTATTAATTTTGTCTGCTTTGGCGTTCTGGCATTTTTCTATAAATAGGGTGCTTAGTTAGAATTGAAAATCACACCAGAATCTGAAGTTTACTCTCTCTATAATATTGAGCGTATTTTGTGAGTATTTAGATACTTTGAGAGTTGTTATTCAGTGCAAGTCTCCTTCAACATTATATCCAAGATTTCTGTTAGAAGTATTGTTCTTTTGAAGTAAGGGATGTTATTTTCTTCGTAAATGATGTTATTATCTCAATATCATTATACCGAAATATTGGTATAAATTTTATTAGAAAATTTTTACCTTTTCATGTCGAGATTACTATTCACGATATCTGCATTATTATTCATATATACGATACTTTATTCACGAATCTTGTATTATTTACTGAGTCTTTGCTCATTCACAGTAAGTATGATTTTTCTTGTAGAATTTCTACCTTTTGTGTTGGGGGTTACTATTCACGATATCAAGACTATTCACAAATATGACACTATTCAAATGAAAAAAAAATTTTTTCTCTTTTTGTCCCAGATGTCTATTATGGTTATTATCTTTGATTGTATCCATATTTTGATCTTCATTCTTGAATTTTACTCCACTATGGTTTATTATGGAGTATTTTTGAACTTGGATTATCTAAAGTATGAATCTCTAATCTTTGTCCTTTATCTCAATGGATTCGTTTTCTTTAAAATATTTTTATCATCCTCGGTCCTTAATGGTGATACTTGATGAATATCTTTGGCCCGAGTGCAAAGATGAATGATTACCTGATGAATATCTTTGGCCCGTAGTGCAAAGATGGACAGGTGTTGAGATGAACATGACCAACTGTTAATACAAATGAATATCTTTGGCTCGTAGTGAAAAGATGAATATTTGATTTAAGATGTATATTGATTGATGTTACAGGGATAAAATATTTATGATGGACTTTTAAATTCATAGATGATAGTAGATTTCATTCTCTCTTTAACTCTTCTAATGAATTGTTATTTTCGCTGCGAATATTGATCTAAAACATGTTGTCCATTATATTTTATCTGATTTGTTGAAGGCTAACGATAATTTGTTGTTCATTATCTTAGTCGTAATATTCTTTACTGGGCTAGTTGAGCTCACCCTTTTCCTTTTTGTTCTATTTTTCTTCTCAAGAGGTGAGAATTTAGCAGGAACTAGCCGGGGTGTGGAGTGATGGTTCAAGATAGTTGTTTTAGCAGTCCTTACTATTTTGTAAAATAGTGCATCAATAATTATAATGAGGACTTTATCTGAATGTGGATATTGTCTAGAAAATAATATTTGTATTTAAACTCACAGTTTATGTGTTGTCATATTTTGCACGATAATTGTATTAATGAAGTTGTAGTTGTTTTTGTACCTTGTATTTGGCGACTCAAAAAATGTGATGTATACCTATTTTGGGGGCATCACAGTGATCTTCGGCTGATCCCAGTTTCTTGCAGATTTAACCCTTAATGGATCTACTGAAATTCCGTCCTTATCAATAACGTGCCCGAGAAACTGTACACGTTCCAACCAGAACTCACATTTTGAGAATTTAGCGTACAACTTCTCTTTCCACAATGTCTCCAATGTCACTCTTAAGTGTTCAACATGTTCCTCCTTAGTCTTGGAATACACTAATATGTCATCAATAAATACCACCACAAATTTGTCTAAGAAAGGTTTAAACACCCTATTCATCAAATCCATGAACGCTGCAGGTGCATTGGTTAAACCAAAAGACATAACCATAAACTCGTAATGACCATACCGAGTTCTGAACGAAGTTTTCGGTACATCCTTTACCTTCACCTTGATGATAACCACTTCTCAAGTTTATCTTTGAGAAATATCTTGCCCCCTTCAGTTGATCGAACAAGTCATCGATTCTTGGTAATGGATACTTATTTTTAATCGTGACCTTATTCAATTCTCGGTAATCAATGTAGAGCTCCACTGATCCATCTTTCTTCTTAACAAACAATGTCGGTGCTCCCCATGGCGATAAAATCGGTTGGATATACTTCTTGTTGAGTAATTCTTGCAGTTGCACCATTAACTCTTTTATTTCTACTGGGGCTATTCTGTATGGGGCTTTAGATATCGGGGCAGTTCCTGGTAGTAAGTCAGTCACGAACTTGATTTCTCGATCCGGCGGAAGTCCCGATAAATCGTCTGGAAATATGTTTGTAAAATCTCTTATGACCGGTATCTCTTCGAACTTCACACTCTTCTTCTGTGTATCGACTATGTAGGCTAAGTATCCTACACATCCTTGACTCAATAACTTCTTGGCTTGCATCACCGTCAGACAACTTGCTTGTCGAGGTGACTTGCTGTAATAAAACACTACTTTTGACGGAGTCATAAGGTTAACACACTTCTTTTGGCAATCAATTACTTCTCCATAATTGAATAACCAATCCATACCCAGTATAACATCAAATTCCCCATGTGACACCCCCAAATCTGGGTATCTTCTAACCCGGCGATGGATGGTGTTACACTTTGTACTACCATTCACACACACATTCAATTAAAATAACTCAAAAGAGTGAATATGTCTTATTTATATTCCAAATCAATATTCCCTTTCCCAAGTTCTTTATAACCATTACATATGTTCCTTGTCATAATATCAAATAATTATAACATTAATCCTATACTATTATATAGACAGCTTATTGGTCTGCCTTAGCATTCCCTTAATCCTTATTGGATCCTTTAGGTCGTTCAGTCTTAGCTGCATTCATATGGTTCAAGCAAGAGTGAGCATAACTAGCTCAACAAGTATGATAATTTCATTTAAACAACAGGCTTGAATCATAGGAATCATATATCTTCTATAACTGAATCAATAGTTATAAAGTACTATCGATAATTCAAAATAGCACTTCTCTTTTCTTTAAAACATTTCACAATGAACAACGTTCATAAAACATAAATTTTGGTCCAAGACCTTGAGCATTTCGTTCTTTCCTTAAAAAGGACAACCCGACACCAAGTAGTACTCTATATAAGTCTGGTATATCTTACGAGCACATCTAGGTGATCAGCCTATAGTACTCTATGTTGTACAACACTTCTTCTTTAAACGTATTTACGTTTAAGTTTTGGCAACCTCACGTGCCTGTCGATTGACGACAAAATATTTGTTTATTCATACTCAGTCTTTCTTTGAAATCCATACCAAAACAGTTTGGCAAAAGATAACAACTTTGATAGATTATAAGAAAATCTACAAAACACATTAAGTTTAGCCGAAGGGATTGGCTTCGACTTCATTATACATCAATTCATGTGCAAGATACATGAATCACAAAGCTTGTCCAGAATGAACATAGACAAGGGTTAGAATACTTGCCTTTAGCGTCTTCTACAGATAATATATTTTCCTTTTGAGTCTTTAAGGTTTCTACAATACATAATCATGTAACATACCACATTAGGTCATAATCAATCATGTATGGTCACTAATATATCTTACCCTTCTTCTCAATCTAATCGTTCTTTAGATTGTTTTATAGTGGTTATGGTGTATCGCATTACTTCTTATTTACGTTCAAGTAATCTTTCATCAACCTTTAGTTGTAATTCTTACGGTTATTATCATCCTTAAGGATGTTACTTTAAGTTTATTAAGGTATTAATTCACCATTAATCAACTTTTAAATTATTTACATCCATAAACATTCCTCTCTTGCTCCTTCCTAGTGATGGCGCTGCGGCGCCAACTTCTTATACATATCTCGTACGCTATGGCTAAGTCTCCATTAGATGTTGTTGCGGCTCTGGTTGCATGACACCATGCCCAAGATTAACAAATGCATTACTGGCGCCATTCTCCAAAAGAGGTTTTGGGCTCTACTTTGGCGTCATGGATCCAACTTTATAGCTTTTTGGGCATTAAACGGCCGTCACCACAATGCCTCTCAAACGCTTTTGATGTTTTCTTGTTATGTGAACTTTCTACGTTCATAAATTGTTCATTTTAAGTCTGAATTGGCTCGTTCAAAAGCCGTTAGCTCACCAATCACTTAAACTATGTGTTCATATAAGAATTTTACATTTTTGAATCCATTAACACAGAATTCACCAATTAAGTTCTTTTTTACAAAAACGTTAAACGTTCGTGAATGTTCATTGCTCGTTTCTTCGTTCTAAGTCAGAATTTGACCATTTTCGAGTCCGCAACTCTAAAATGTAAACTTAGACTATTCGCCATTGAAAACCAACATTTTTGAGTTAAATGGTGACTTTTGACTTCTATTATGAGAATTTAACGATTTCAATGATTAACGTCTAATCTTGTAAATTTTGCTATAACTTCGTTACTTGAGATTTTTACACCATTACAAATGGATTCATTCCATCATTCTAAAATATATCATCTAAGCCTACATATGATGGTTTTAAACTTGTCCATCAATAACAACATAACAATCCTTAAATGTTCTTGATGAGTTCATAACTTTTATGATTATGATTCACTTTCAACATGGTTTATTAAAGTTTACATCCATTAATAACCATCCTTATACTCCTTATCAAACATGCACCACCAATAGTCACTTCTTTATCAAAACAATGATGAAGGGATGGAGATTAATGGTTAAAGGTTTATTATCTTTGAAGTTTTTAGTTTGGTTCTTCTTCTTCCTCTTGTTCCAGAAAAACTCTTCTCACTTTTCTCTTAATATGCAAGCTCTAGGATGTTAGTGAATTTTGAACAAGGCAAAATAAACTATTAACCTCTCTTATTTATAAAAATACAAAGTGAGGGCATAAGGGTAAAAATCACCCCACCTCCTCAACTCCCACGCCCTTATTATTCCTATCTTGGTCACCATGTAAAACCACTTTACTTGGTCACCAAGATGATCGCCATGTGATTCATGGGGCCCACATGGGTTGCCCCATGGGTTTTTCTTATCCCAGAACCCATAGGTTCAATCCACGGATCCGGTTCTTGGTTTGGGCTTAGGTTTTAATAACTTTAGCTTAACATTTGGGCTTTAACAAGTTTTCACTTGGGCTTGCCCAATTCCTACACAAATCCTATAAGTCCATTACAATTAGCTTAAAGCTTATAAAGTATAGTTTACGTATTCTTTTCAGTATACTAGTTCGCATACTCATTCATCATATATGATATATCATCTTTCATACATACTTATATAATACCTCATATCATACTCGTATTCATTGCTTCGTATAATACTTACTTATTATACATTCATCATTTATTCAATCTTCACTTTCCCTAACATTCTTGAACTTAGTACGCAGGTGAAAAACTGCATTTGTCATAATTGAATTATTATTACATAATCCATCTTTCCTTGTTATTCTATCGTTACGTATTTCTCGAAAGTTCAAAGATAATTCCCGAGCAGATATTGATGAATAACGTTTTTTGGAAAATTTCTTGAAAAACTTTTATTTTCGTCTTAGAAATTCAAGCACTTTAATTCCTCCACGTAGCCAAAATACTACGATATTATAACATTCTTAGGTTATAGAACAACCTTCATCTTGCTTACTCATTAATAATAACATATAATATAATTTATTCATTATTTAATCAAATAAATTATTTTACAATTAATCTGATTTTCTCAGTCGTTACATTCACCCCTCCTTATAAGGATTCTGTCCCTAGAATCTCGCTTAAATTATTAAACAAACAACTAAGGATAATTATTCCTCATCTTTTCTTCAAGTTCCCACGTTACTTCTTCGACATCGTGGTTCTTCCATAACACCTTTATTGAAGGTATAACTTTGTTCCTCAGAACTTGCTCTTTTCTATCGATGATTTAAATTGGCATCTCTTCATATGTTAAGTCCTTCTTAATATGAATAGGCTCATACTCTATTACGTGCTTATAATCTGGCTTATAAGGACGTAACACAGATACATGAAATACATTATGTATTCATTCTAAGTCTGGAGGTAATGCTATCATGTAAGCTACCTCTCCTACCCTTTTTAATACCTCAAAAGGTCCTATAAACCTTGGACTTAACTTTCCCTTCTTTCCAAAGCATATCTTTCCTTTCCAGGGAGATACCTTTAGAAATACATACTGAGCCTACTTCAAACTCTCTGTTCACCCGATGTAAACCGCTAAACTTTTTTTATGCTGTCTTGAGTCGCTACAGACGCATTCAGATCGACTTAACTATATCCATTTTTTTTGCACCAATTCAGGTCCTAGCATGCGACGTTCTCCTACCTCATCCCAACACAAAGGTGTTTTGTACTTCCTTCTATATAAAGCTTCGTAAGGTGGCATGCCTATCCTTGCATGATAACTATTGTTATACACAAACTCTACTAACGGTAGATGATTATCTGAACTACCTTTGAAATCCATGACGCAAGATCTCAACATATCTTCTAGCGTCTGAATTGTTCTTTCACTCTATCCATCAGTTTATGGATGATACGTTGTACTTAACTTCAATTGCGTTCCCAACTATTCTTGCAGACTTTTCCAAAAGTTTGATGCAAATTGTTGATAACAATCTGACACTATCGAAACTGGTACTCCTTGTCTGGAAATAATTTCCTTAACATAAAGTTTAGCTAACTGGTCTAAGTTAAACTTGACCCTTATTGGCAAAAAGTGAGCCGACTTCTTCAATCAGTCCACTATTACCCAAATAGCGTCATACCCTTTCTGTGTAATCGGAAGACCCACCACAAAGTCCATCGTGATATGCTCCTACTTCCATTCTGAAATCTCCAATGACTGTAACAAGCCACTTGGTCGTTTATGTTCGACCTTAACTTTCTAATAAGTTAAGCACCTACTCACATATTCTGTTATCTCTTTCTTCATGTCCGGCCACCAAAAAACTCTGTCAAAGGTCTTGATACATCTTAGGACTACTAGGATGAATCGAGTACCTCGAACTATGAGCCTCCTGTAACACTTCCTCCTTTAATTCCATCTCATTCGGAACCCAAATTCTTCCTTCAAATCTTAATAATCCCTCATTATCAAGACTATACTTTATCTCTTTTTCATTTGCTAGCCGCTTCTTCATCTAGTCAAACTCATCAGTTCTAAGTTGTACCTCCTTGACTCTTTTTACAATGGTAGATCGAATCTCCGTTGTAAACAATTTCTATCCAGACTCACTCGGTAACTTCACCTCTAACTCCATTCAAGCCATCCTTGTTATTAACTTAGTTTCGAGGTAGTTAACATAAACAACTTTTCCGACCCTTCCTACTTAAGGCGCGGCCACTATATTAGCTTTTCCCGGGTGATATGAGGATATCGCGATCATAATCCTTTATCAACTCCACTATCTCCTTTGTCTCGTATTTAAATCCTTTTGTGTGAAGATATATTTTAGACTCTTATGGTCCGTGTATATCTCACATTTCTCTCCATATAAGTAATTCCTCCATATCTTTAAGGCAAACACTACCGCGACCAATTCCAGATCATGGGTAGGGTAAAATTTCTCATAATCCTTTAACTGTCGTGATGCATACGCAATGACCTTGCCATGCTGCATGAGCACGCAACCAAGTCCTTAATTCGAAGCATCGCTATAAACTACAAAATTTCCTGTATCATCAGGTAATGATAATATAGGTGCTTCACTCAACAATTTCTTTAGTTCTTGAAAACTGTCTTTGTGATGCCCTCGAAATAGGTATACATCACCTATTCTAAGTCGCCAAATACATTGTACAGAAACAACTGCAACTTTATTAATACAATTGTCATGCAAAATACGACAACACATAAACTGTGAGTTTAAATACAAATATTATCTTCTAGACAATATCCACACTCAAATAAGTCCTCATTACAATTATTGATACACTATTTTACAAAATAGTGAGGACTACTATAATAACTGCCATGTAACATCACTCCACACCCCAACTACTTCCCGCTATATTCTCGCTTCCTGAGAAAAAAAATGAAACAAAAAGGAAAAGGGTGAGCTCAACTAGTCCAGTAAAGAATATTATGACTAAGATAATGAACACCAAATTATCGTTAGCCTTCAAAAAATCAGATAAAATATAATGGACAATAAGTTTTAGATCAATATTCGCAGCGAAAATAATAATTCATTAGAAGAGTTTAGTAGAGAATAAAATCTACTGTCTTCTATGATTTAAAAGTCCATCATCAATATTTTATCCCTGTAACATCAATCAATATACATCTTGAACCAAATATTCATCTTTGCTTTACGGGCCAAAGATATTCATTTTATCATCAGCAGTTGGTCATGTTCATTTCAACTTTTGCCCATCTTTGCACTACTGGGCCAAAGATATTCATCGAGTAATCATTCATTTTGCACTCCGGGCCAAAGATATTCATCAAGTATCACCATTAAAAACCGATGATGATGAAAACATTTTAAAGAACGAATCTAGTGAGATAAAAGGACAAAAATTAGGGATTCGTATTTTTTAGATAATCCAAGTTCAAAAATACTCCATAATAAACCATAGTGGAGTAAAATTCAAGAATTAAGATCAAAACATGGATACAATCAAAGATAGTAACCATAATAGACATCTTGGACAAAGAAGAGAAAATTTTATTTTTTCGGTGAATAGTGTCGTATTTGTGAATAGTGCCGTATACGTGAATAGTAACCCCGACACAAAAAGGTAGAAATTCCATAAGAAAAATCATACTTATATTTCAGTATAATGATATTGAAAGAAATAACATCATTTACGAAGAAAATAACGTCCCTTACCTCAAAAGAATAGTACTTCTGACCGGAATATCGGATATAATGTTGAAGGAAACTTGTACTGAATAACAAGTCTCAAAGTATCTAAATACTCAAAAAAATTCGCTCGATATTATATAAAGAGAAAACTGCTGATTCTGGTGTGATTTATACGAAAATGCTAGAACGCCAAAGCAGACTTAACCTGGTACCTGGTGGCTTTACTTGCTACTATTCATGCACACCACTTTTGAAATAAAATTTCAGCACATTTCTCACCAACCAAAAGTGGGGCCCACCCATTTAGAAAATCTCCACCAAAATGTTTTAAATTTAAACAATATTCAGAAACTACAATAATTCATAATAAATAGCTCTTTTATCAAAAAAATCAAATCTCATGTCTATTCCATAAAAAATTTAATTTTCTACAACTTTGTAGAAGAAAGTTTTTCCAAATTCCAAAGAAAATGCCCGAAATCTACATACGGATGATTTTAATACCTCCATTATGACAAAAAATCTTCGATAAAATACTTCAACATTAATTCCTTTATTTATATCCACATAATAATAAATATTTCCTTATTATATAAATCAATAATTAATTATTCACAAATAATATTAAAGAATCACAATACCGACAACCAAGTCGTTCCCAGAAAAGAGGGGGCTTTCCGATAAAGATTTCTCCTTACTGGCACGCAATTAGATGACCAAACCCCTTTCCTAGACAAAACTTCCTTAGACATTGCCAATAATATTATATAATAATATTATTCAAATAATATGAATTATTGATCTAATAATGGGAAATATTATGTAGTGATAATTATTGAAACAACAATAATATACAATATCAACGTAGCAATTATTGAATCAATAAAATAAAATATTGAATAAAGAATTATCGTAACAATTATTGAGTAGTGCCTTCTTACGTAAGAATTAATAATCCAAAAATCATACAATACTGGTAATAGCATCGCAACCAACGCCGCGTATTACTATATTTTAACCACCGGTATTCCAAATGTTGTTAATAAATAAGAACTTCTGACGTTATTTATAAAAACTCAAACTTGTCATTTTTTTCATAAGACCGTATTCTGTTATGGGGCCCACAAATGGCTGGACTGTAGTACGAATATTTTTCGACAATAAGAATATTCCACGACCAAACGAATATTCCCCGATAATAATTAATATTTTATAACCGCTTGCTTATTTTGCAAAATTTGCACATTTCACCTATAACCAAAACATTATATCAAATTAACACCTTATTATTTCAAGATAATGAATAGAGGAAATTCAATTTTATTTATAAAAAGTTGGGGTCTTACAACCTCTCCCCCTTATGAAATTTCATCCTCGAAATTGACGTACGTACCTGGTGTTTCGAAAAGGTGAGGGTTTTTATCGATCAATATATGCGTACAAGTATACACGGTCAACAAGTAATAAAGAGTAAATAAAGTATCGTTCCCGCGAGAATTAACTAATAAAGTTCACCAAACACTAGCCCATAACCATTTCAGTCTTATTTAAATGAATGATTTAATATTTATAAATTTAACTATGAAAGTAAATAAATCTAATTATCCCTAGAATGAGACTAGATAATGAAGACTTGAGATTACAATTTAACCTATTGAATCATTTAAATCGACACACTTCATGTTAAACTAAATTAATTATACGAGATTTTTAGTCAAGAACACGAAAGTGAAATATAGCCATCTCTCGATGTACCATACCCATATCACATATAATTCACAATTGATAGAATACACATGAATACCCACATTACCTAAACCACTATATGTCTTTGTGATTTACAAATAAATAGGGTTTGAGCCCAAGTTCTCAATTAACTACGAGTGGTGCTTCGGTATATGTCTATCCTAAGCACGAATCATAGATTACATCACCATGTAAAACATACAAACACACGCTATTAAGATCAGATCTAAACCCATACGTCGTCTTTCAAGTTCATATGGGTTATCACAATAATCGATGACCAATCAACTAAGCAAATAAGCATGAATCTTAATAGACAATCTAATAACAATCAATAAGACTAACAATGAAGTATATCAAAATAAATTAGGCAATATATTCCATTGCAATCCCACAATAGAGTTTAACTCATAGTTGAATTAGAATCCATGATCCACAATTGAATATACATTGAAAGATATAAATAGAAGTAAAGAGAGTTAGGGATTAAGAATAGCAAATCTGAGTTTCTTCTCTTGTTTCAATTCTAAACTTTTAAGGATCTTTAATTGCTTCAATCCCCAAATCTTAGCTATTCTAGGGTTCTAATCTAATCTAACCAAGAAAGAGAAGAAAAGAGTATATGTAATCTCGATTGATCCCCCAAGGTGGAATCCCCTCTACATACTGATAATACGTCTCTTTTTAAGCCCTCATTGAACCCCCCTCTAAGTTACGCTTCAATTGAAATATTTAGTGAAAAAGTCAGCTCTAGTCAACTTTCAAAGTGGCGTGGCCGCGCTGGGAATGGCCTGGAGTTAGGCACGCCTGCGCTCAAGTATCAAATCATATTTTTTTGGTCCAGGGAATGGTGCGGCCGCGCAGGAAAAAGCCTTGAAATCCGCGCGCCCGTGCTGTTGATTTTCTACTACAGTGTCCTCTGGTAAAATGGCCATAACTTTTGATCCGGAAGGAGTTACGGAACCGGCCACCTATCAAATCGAAGCCCTCGACGAGATCTACAACTTTTATTATTTGATAATTGAGAAATAATTGATGGACGAAGGATGAAATTGAGTTGGAAATGACAGTTATGCAATTGGCCACCCAAAACAGTGACGTTCAACGTTCGCTGGTACAAAGGTCATAACTCTTGCATTCGAACTCCGATTAGAATGATTCAAGATGTTCCAGAAAGCTAAGAAGAACCTCTACAACATAATCCAAGTTCCAAGCTAAGAACATGAAATGAACATAAAAGCCCAAACGATCCCCGAATTATTTTTCTTTGTGTTTTCATACCAATAGTCGCTCACATCGTTCCCAAGCTTAAGATCTATAAAATGAACACAAAATGCATGAAAAGTAACTAAGAAACATGAGTATAAGAAACTAATTCAAGTAACAGATACCGGATAAGTAGGTATAAAACCTACTTATCAAGGGTACCTCGCTTTCATTTTCGATTCCAACTCCCAAGTCATTTCCTCAATAGCATGATTCCTCCACAAAATCTTGACTTGTGGTATAACCTTTGTGCGTAGGACATGCTCCTTCCTCTCCAAGATCTTGACAGTTACCTCCTCGTATGTTAAATCTTTGGCTATCTCGTCTCGTTCTAACTCAATAATGTGGTTTGGCTCTTTCACATATTTACAAAGCATAGATATGTGAAAAACATTATGAACATGAGACATGCTTGGAGGTAATGCGAGTCTATAGGCCAAATTTCCTATTCAGTCAAGAATCTCAAATGGACCAACAAATCGTGGATTGAGCTTTCTCTCTTCCGAATCTTGTAACTCCTTCCACGCGAGCAATACGTAATAATACATGATCCCCAATATTAAATTCCACGTCCTTTCGATGAAGATCTGCAAAACTCTTTTGTCGATCTTGTGCCATTTGTATACGTTGTCGAATCATTTGGATCTTTTCTATAGGCATGCGTACCAATTTTGGTCCCAATAACGTTGCTTCACCCACCTCGTCCCAGCATACTGAAGAACGACACTATCGTCCATACAATGCCTCGAATGGAGCCATGCCTATACTTGCTTGATAATTGTTATTGTAGGAGAATTCCACCAATGGCAAGTACTTATCCCAACTTCCTTTGAAATCTAGGACATAAAGTCTTAATAGAACTTCAAGAGTTTGAATAGTCCTTTCTGATTGCCAATCCGTTTGAGAATGGTATGCCGAACTGAATCATAAATTCGTTCTCGTGGCTTTCTGTAAGCTAACCCAAAATCGTGAAGTGAATCTTGGGTCACGATCTAAAACTATAGATACTG
This sequence comes from Panax quinquefolius, assembly GCA_020205615.1. NCBI lineage: Eukaryota > Viridiplantae > Streptophyta > Magnoliopsida > Apiales > Araliaceae > Panax > Panax quinquefolius. The sequence continues at coordinate 19,709,399 of CM035157.1, forward strand.
GCATGCCATGCAATCTCACAATCTGTGACACCCCCAAATCCGGGCACTTCAACCCCACAGATTTGGTGTTCACTATCCAAATAAATCATAACTAACTACCCATAAACAAAGGATATAATTAAACTGAAAAGTTTAAACAATTAATCTCCCATTAAAGGGTTACATCATCTAAAATAAATCCTGGTCATCAAACTCAGACATATTACAATCGATCGTGGAAAATTAAAACATGATTATAACTAAATCCATTACATAAGCTTCATAAATAAAATATAAATTAAACGTTGTCGTCTAATCAAGCACTTTGTCCTTGCCCTTGCTTGTATAAAGCTTTTCAAACTTCGTAACTTCATCTCGCATTATTTTGTGCAAGAGTGAGCAAACAATTGCCCACAAGAATGATAATATACAATAACGTTTTATGAATGACAATTAAGCGAGCTTTCAATGGTAAAAGTATTATTACCTAACAAGAAAATTAATTCAATGACTATGAGTTCAAAGGAATAATGAACGTTTAAGTTAACAATAGATAACAACATCAAAGAATATCTTGAGGGTCACAAGACCACGAACTCTATTCTACGTTTACAAGTATTTCTACTTTAACCTTTAATGATCAAAAAGACTATAATCATCATCTATGTCTTAGGTTCACAGGTGTTTTCATCAGAACCTTTAACAGCCTAAACGACTATATGGACCATCATTCTGTACTCTAGGTGATCAGCCCTTTGTACTATATAATGTGTAAACATTTTAACGCTATTGCGTAGCTCTAAATTAATCCCCGATATAGGGTTGTTCATCTCAAAGATAGATTATCGTGTTCAACCAAAGGAAGTTTGGTTGGGAATTAACTTCAAAGGAAGTCTAGATTTTTAGAACGCTCATCAACCAAGTACTGGTTGAATCAAATAGGAACCAATAACTATTCAAGTGTTTGATTATAATATCTTCATGAACAAGGTATATCGATGAATCAATAAGGGCTAGAGTATTAACAATTTCTAAGTTGAATAAATGTTATCATTGACAACATGCTTTCAAAGTTGTGTGAGTACATAAAAAACCAAATGAAGTTTGGTTTGGGTAAACTTCAAGGTAATTTAGAGTTTAGAACATTCATCAACTAAGGATTAGTTGAATTGGTAAAGAATCGCTAAGCAACTTAGAGTCCCGAAGACAATAACGTAAGATAGTACAATGATATTGAAGAACGAAGATCAAACAACAGTTATTAGTAGCTGAATAAACACACTTCTTACAATAATAATACAGACTTTAAATAAAGAGATAAAGATTAACTAACTTGCTCAACAATAAATGAGTACAGACTTTGAATAACCAAGGTAATCTCGATTGGAATAAATAAACAAAGATTAACTAACTTGCTCAACAATAAATGAGGGTTAAAGAACTTGCATGACAATAAATCGTTAAACAAGAGATTATAAATAGAGAATTTGCATAAGTATAACATAACAGTGAAAAGTAACCTTGCTGAATAATAAAGTAGCAAAGGTTAGGGAACTTGCCTCGTGCGTAGGTTAAACAATCACTACTCACGTTCACCTCAAGTCCTACACATACCATATGTATTGATAATTCACATTAGTTACACTAACATTACTTTCATGAGTTGTTTTCTTACTTTTAGTATAGCTACTAACTAAGTTTAAGTTTAAATAACATCGCATCTTTTCATGAACATTACTTTTTAGCTTTATTAAAACCACTTAAGTGATCATGTCATTGCACCACACACACATTAACAACTTGATAAAATATCCTACTACATGTCCAACATGTTATCATTAAGTTATATGAACACACAAAGGATTGCACTTACATTCGCGCATCCCGACGCCCTGCGATTGGCTCCAAATACACAACAGTCCTAAAGATGTCCATTTTGACCATTCATAACGATTTTAAATTGAAAACCTTAAAGAATAAAAGTTATAGACCTATTCTTCCTCTTTCCGAATCATCTTGAATCACCTCAATCGGAGTTCGTATGAAAACGTAATGACCATTTTACTACAGGAGGTCAAAGCGTAGATCCGCACCACTTTTTCAAATATTTGGGCGAATTCAATATTTGGCTTAAACTTCTAGCCTATTTTTTATTTGAGCGTAAAATTTGGCGCTAAGTATAAAATTTGGTATTTGAAGTATGAATGTCGATATCGTGAATAGTAAGTATATATGTATACGTGAATAGTGCTGTATCATGAATAGTAACCTCGACACAAAAAGGTAGAAATTCCACAAGAAAAATCATACTTATATTTCGGTGTAATGATATTGAAAGAAATAACATTATTTACGAAGAAAATAACATTCCTTACCTCAAAAGAATAGTACTTTTGACCGGAATATCGGATATAATGTTGAAGGAAACTTGCATTGAATAGAAACTCTCAAAGTATCTAAATACTCACTTGATATTATAGAGAGATAAAACTTCTTATTCTGGTGTGATTTTCAATTCTAACTAAGCACCCTATTTATAGGAAAATGCTAGAACGCTAAAGTAGAGAGACTTAACTCTACCTACCTCGTGGGTTTACATGCTACTATTCATGCACACCACTTTTGAAATAAATTTTAGCACATTTCTCACAAACCAAAAGTGGGGCCCACCCATTCTAGAAAATCTCCACCAAAATGTTTTAAATTTAAATAATATTCAGAAACTTCAATAACTCATAATAATTAACTCTTTTATCAGAAAAAATTCGAATCTCATGACTATTCCATAGGAAATTTAATTCTCTACAATTTTGTAAAACAATTTTTTTCCAAATTTCAAACAAAAAATGCCTTAAATCTACATACGAATGATTTTTAATACCTCCATTCAAACAAAATATCGAAATCAACATAAAAATAAATATTTCCTTATCATATAAATCAATAAGTAATTGTTTACAAATAATATTAAAGAATCACAATCATCGACAACCATGTCGCTCCTGAGGAAAGATGGGGCTTTCCGATAAGGATTTCTCCTTATTGGCGCGTAATTAGATGACCAAACCCCTTTCCTAGACAAAACTTCCTTAGACATTGGCAATAATGTTATCTAATAATATTATTCGAATAATATAAATTATTGATTTGATAATGGGAAATACTGTACAATGACAATTATTGAAACAACAATAATATAAAATATCAATGTAGCAATTATTGAATAAATAAAATAAAATATTGAACAGTAATTACTGTAACAATTATTGAGTAGTGCCTTCTTACGTAAGAATCAATAATTATCGTGCTGATACTGGTGTGCTTCTTGTCAACCATGCGCAGACATCGTATTTTAACCACGGGTATTCCAACAAAGTTGTTAAGCAGTAGCAAATTCTGTTGTTATTTATAAAAACTCAAACTTGTCGTTTTCTTCATCCAACCGTTTTTTGTTATGGGGCCCATAACTGGCTGCGCCGTCGTATGAATATTCCCCGACAAAAAGAATATTCCACGACCAAACAAAAGTTCTCGACAATAATGAATATTTTATAACCACTTGCTTATTTTGCAAAATTTGCACATTTCACCCATAACCAAAACATTATATCAAATTAACACCTTATTATTTCAAGATAATGAATAGAGGATTCAATTTTATTTATAAAAAGTTGGGGTCTTATAGTCTTCACACTTCTCAGCCCATACATACTTTACTGTCTTTCTTGTCAAATTAGTCAACGGAGTAGCTATCTTAGAAAAATCTTGGATGAATCTTTGATAGTATCCCACTAACCCTAGGAAACTCCGTAACTCAGTCGGCGATTTTCAATTATTTCTAATTCATTATTGCTTCCACCTTCGCTGGATCTACTAAAATTCCATCCTTATCGATAACATGTCCTAAAAACTGTACCCTTTCTAGCCAAAATTTACACTTAGTGAATTTTGCATATATCTTCTCCTTCCTTAGCCTCTTCAACACTATTCTTAGGTGTTCAGCGTGATCTTCTGGCATCTTAGAATAGACTAGAATATCATCGATAAACACTACGATGAACTTGTCCAAATATTATTTGAACACTCTGTTCATTATATCCATAAATACAGCCGGTGCATTTGTCAACCCAAATGACATCACTAAAAACTCGCAATGGCCATAACGAGTTCTGAATGCTGTCTTAGGTACATCCTCCTTCCTAACCTTCAACTGATGATACCCCATTTGCAAATCTATCTTAGAAAAATACTTTTCCCCTTTTAACTGATCAAAAAGATCATCGATCCTGGGCAATGGGTACTTATTCTTTATCGTTAACTTGTTAAACTCTCGGTAGTCGATACAAAGTCTCAACGATCCGTCCTTCTTCTTCACAAATAATCTGGGGTGCTCCCTACGGCAAAACACTTGGTTGAATGTACTTTCATCCAATAGTTCTTGTAATCGAACCATTAGCTCCTTCATCTCTCTCGACGCCATTCGATCGGTGCCCTTGGCTGGTGCCACTTACGCACAATATCTATTACGAATTTAATCTCCCTATCTAGAAGAAGACCTAGTAATTCACTTGGAAATACATCCATGAATTCTTTGACTATAGGTATTTGTTCCATCGTTGCTCCCACTATCTAGGTATCAACAACATGACACAAATAACCTACACATCCCTTCCTTAACAATTTCCTAGTTTGTGTCATAGTAAGATAACACGAATGTCCTGAAGATTTATTACCGTGAAACACTACATGAGGCTGTCTCAATGTTCTAATGTTTACACATTTCTTTTGGCAATCTATAATTGCACCATGGTTAAACAACCAATCCATCCCTAGAATTACATCAAATTCTCCCAACTTTATCGGTATCAAATCTACCGATAATTTATAACCTCGTATTTCTACACAACAATCCCTATGAATGTTTTCAAGAGGAATTATTTCTTCATTGGCTACCTTGATATTCAAATGTATAGGAAATCTTTCGGGAAGTAATCTTAATCGTTTAGCAAAATCACATGCTATGAAAGAACAAGTAGAACCCGAATCAAACAACACATAAGTATTTATATCGTTGATCAGGATAATACCGAACTACACCCCCTGATGCAACTGCATCTTATACTGAATTATGTTAAAGGTTTGGGCCATTGGCCTACTAAATCGAATTTGGACCACTAATAGCTAACTTACCACTATTAGTGCCTTTATTCCCGTCCGTCCCTTTCTTCGGACAGTTCTTCGCTTTGTGATCAGTTGATCCACATACAAAGCATCAATGGTTCTTCTTGAACTTGGGACAGTTAGGCAAAATATGCCCTTCCTATCCCACAGGTTGTAACATAATCGACTTCCCTTGAAAGCAGACTCCTAAATGAGTCTTCCCCAGTTCTTCTTTGCGCCTCCATCCTCTTGTTAGGATTTTCTTGCTTTTGCTCTGGTATTCCCGAGTTAAAACCCTTCTCTTCTACCCGTTTCCACTACCTTTGGCTCCCTCAATTTTCACTTCCCTTCTACCTTATTCTTATTCTCTTCTCTCTCTATGGTATTGGCTTAAAGCCTCATTACCACCCTCAAACGATTATCGCCTTTTCTAGAATGGTTCCAAAGGAAGTACTTTGAAACAACGATATCTCGGCTATAGAGCCGGGTTTCAAGCCTTGCTCAAATCTCCTCGCCTTCCTAACCTCCGTATCCACCTGATGTGGAGCAAACCTCGCTAGTTCATTAAACTTGGTAGTATATCGGGGAACAATCATTTCCCCTTGTTTCAACTCCAGAAACCTCATCTCCACCCTCCCTTGCATACTCGTGGGAAAATAGTTCTCAAGGAAAATCTCCTTGAACCGTGTCCATGTAAAATTCTCTATCTCCGCCCTAGCCTGGTTTGCCTCCCACCAGAAGTTGGCCTCTCCCTTCATCATATAGATAGCAAAAGCAACCATTTGCCCCTCATCGACATTTGCAATAACAAATGCCTTCTCTATTTCTTTTACCCATGTCTGGGCTTCTATGGGGTCCGTAGTTCCTTTGAACTCCAGCGGACCTATGCTCTTAAAATCTTTAAACATAGTAGCCCGTACTATCGCAGGATTTACAGGTATATTCGCTCTATTTTGATTAAAAAAGTCGTTAATAAATTAACGAACTCTTGTATCGGGTTAATCGGTCCCCTTTTCGGTTGATTCACGTTCGCTCCTTGATTTCTTTGTCTTCTTCTTGGCGGCAAAGAATTTTTTGTTAAAATAAATAACATTTCATTATTATTTCTTTCTTGTAAATTAGTTATTATTCATTATTAAACAATAACTCATACTCATTTTGCACAACATGTTTCAATAAAAGGCTTATATTGATATGTTCTTCCTTGTATTATAATACTACATCGTTCATCATTACGACCTTAGGCGATTACATTACTTTCCGCCATTGCTTTCCAAAATTGGAATTTACAAAAGACTATCCTTTGTTATATAAAAAGGGTTTTACGTCACTACACGTGATACAACATATTTACATATCTAACTCTACTCTAGTTAATAACTAGATTATATCGCCTAATTGCATTTTCATAATATGTATTGGCAAGACCGACTATCACATCTCGGCTGATAGTATGCCGGGTCTGCCTTGCCTCCACAGGATATTCGGCCAATTGCCGCTAAAAATCCCCGTGAGAACTCCTATGTATATAGGACATCCTACCAATCTTTTGCTTCTTGGTCTTTAGCTCCTGCCTGAGCTCAAAGACCTCGTGTTTCAGCTCATGGACCTTGTCCATGGCTAACACCTTCTAGTCGTGCTCTTCTTCCCACATTGTCTCTATGCTTTTCTTGTCCTCCAAAATATCATGGAGCTCCTCCTTCAATTCTTTTAGCTCCTTCCCATACTGGATATTTCTATCCAACATTGTCATGAACAATGCTTTCATTGACTCCCCCGGAGTTATTTCTTCTACAGGTGCTACCGTGTTAAACGATACCACCTCCACCTCCTCCTCTGACATCCCATCAAACAAGGACATAAATTCTAAGTTTTTTGAGTCTTCTGACTCAATCATCATTACTTCCGGCAACTCAGCTACTGGTGTCGGTAAAATCTCTACTTGATTCACATACTCCTCACTAACGACATGTATATCCCTATACATCACGTTATCTCCTGACATCTACAACAAAATAATTTAGTTTGATTAGTAAACATCATTAGCATAGTAAAAACACATATCACATTTAATGCATTTTTAGGGTTAATTTCATCTTTTACTTCTTTAACTCTTCTTAAGGTTATGGCTTAAGGTTCTTTTTTTCCCTTAAGTTTTATAACCTATTGCTTAGATACCAACCTATGACACCCCCAAATCTGGGTATCTTCTAACCTAACAAATGGTGCTACACGGTACTACCATTCACACACACATTAAATTGAAATAACTCAAAAGAGTGAATATGTCTTATTTATATTCCAAAATAATATTTCCTTTCCCAGGTTCTTTATAACAGTGATGCCCCCAAATTCGGGTATCTTCCAACCCGACAGATGGTGCTCCACGGTGCTACAGTTCACACAAACATTTAATTGAAATGCCTTAAAAGAACGAATATGTCTTATGTATATATTAAAAATCTATATTAACATTCCCCAGGTTCTTTATAACCGTTACATTTATTCTTGTCATAATATCAAATATTATCATTACAAACCTATGATATTACATAGGTATTCTACTGAGTTCATCTTCGCCTTTCCTTTATCCTCTTAGGATCCTTTGGTCCGATTTGGTCTTAAATTTGCATTCATATGGTTCAAGCAAGAGTGAGCATGACTAGTTAAAGCCAAGTACAACAATTCTATTTAACAATATGCTTGACTTATACAAATCATATATCTTCAATAATGTAACAATAGTTATGAAGTATTATTAATAATTCCAAATAGCACTTCTCTTTTCTTTAAAACGTTTTACAATAACAATATTGGTAAAACATCAATTCCGGTCCAAGACCTTGAGTATCTCATACTTTATTTGAAAAGGACATCTCGGCACAAAGTCCAGTAAGTTCGACATTTCTTACGAGCACGCTAGGTGATCGACTATAGTACTCTATGTTGATCAACACTACATTCATTAAGCGTATGTACATTTAAGTTATGGCAACCTCACGTGCTTTGTCGTTTGACGATAAAACATTTAGCATACTCGGTCTTCATTTGAAAACCACACCAATATAACTTGGTACAACATTAACCACACATTGATAGATTGTAAGAAATCCAACATATCATAAGTCTCAGCCAAAAGAATTGGATTTGACTTCATCATACCACAATTCATGCGTAAGAATACATGAACCACAAAGCTTGTCTAGATTGAACATAGACAAGGGTTAGAATACTTGCCTTGGCGATCTGTTATAGTTATTACATGTTCACGTTAAGTCCTTAAGGTCTCTACGGTGAGATGATCACATCACATAACACATTAGGTCATGAATAAAGATGCATGATTCCTAATGAATCTTACCCTCTCTCAATCTAATCGGATATTAGACTTGTTACTATTGGTTCCGACTTTCCATTTATAATTCACATTGTTCTTACGTTCATGTTTGATTACTTATCTTTAATCTTTATGTATCATAATTAACGTTTAACAATGCCTTAACAATGTTATAAATAAGTTTTGATTTATTCTTAATCAATTACCATTCATTCTATACAATCAAACCTTCTTCACTGTGTACTCTTAAAATTTCATGCGTTGCTATGGCCAATCATCTTTATCTAACTTCATATTTGCGGCTTGCGGGTTATAATAGCTGAAACTGGACTTGGCATTGCGGCGCCACACATAACTCCTTTGGTCGCACTGCGGCGTGACTCAATAGTAGGTCTGGACATGGTACTGGCACTGCCGTGCCATCTTAAAGCCTTGGGTTTGGCTCATGACGCCTTGACTCTGTGCACTAGATAGTTGCGGTTTTAATTTGCACAACGAACTTCTCGGACTCCATATTTGATCATTTTAAGTCCGAATTGGCTCGTTCCAAAGCCATTAGCTCACAAATCACATACTCTACGTGTTCATTCAAGAATTTTATATTATTGACTTCATTTACTCAAAATTCACCTATTGGTTCATTTTTAACGAAAACGATAAACGTCCGTGAACGTTCAACGCTCGTTTCTTCGTTCTAAGTCGGAATTCGGCCATTTTCAAGTCTGCAACTCTATAATGCCAAATAAGACTTGTTCCTATCAAAAACCAACGTTTCCGAGCTCAATATCAAAATTCGACCTCTAATCCGAGAATTTTAGGAATTCGACGATTATCGTCCAACCGTGAGAATTCCGGCATAGCTTCATTATTTATGATTTGATTATTATTCCAAATGGACTCTATCCATCATATGGACATTTCAAACTACATATTACATCAACTTATTTTCATGATAAGTTATGGCTTATTCTTCATGAGTTTATAAATTATCAAAGTATAAACTACATATAAATTCAATTCTCATGACTTATGATAGTTTAAGTCCTTTAACCAACATTCTTACATACTTTTAACATACCAAATTCATTCATGTAAACATGTTATAAATCTTACAAGTTCTTCCTTAGTTCATAGCTTATTCATGAACAAAGTGCTTATTCTCGGCTTATTAGGACTTAAGTCCTTAGATTATTTATTCCTATCATTTCATTACGTACATGATCATTAATCCACACTTCTCTTATCAACCTATAATGGTAGAGATGGAAGGCCAATGACATGAGATCATTACCTTTGTTGAACTAGCTTTCTTCTTCTCTTTTCTAACAAATGAAAGTAGCTTATTCTTGCTTATTCTCTCTAACCAATAAGCTAATTGTGTTGGATGAAAAAGAACAAGCAACAAATGAAATCCAAGGCTTTCTATTTATAGGAAAACCAAAGTGAGGGCATATTAGACAATACACCACACCCACCTCCTTACTATTCATTTCCTAGATACTAAGTTAACTTGCCCACAAAATAAAATACTTGGCCATCACACTAATATCTTGGTCATTACACAATTGTCTTGGTCATTACACAATTGTCTTGGTTACCAAGATTAACCACATTAACATGGGTTGCCCCATGGGTCACTCTAACCCATTGGATCCTAGCTTGGGCTCGGATTTAATTAACTTAACTTAACTTTGGGCTTGTATTAATTAACTTACTTGGACTTCCCAGTAACAACCACTTGGGTTTGCACATTAATGCTATTGGACTTTCAATTTGCTAACAATCCTACAAGTCCAACTCAATTGGCTAAAAGCCTTATTACAAATTCTCTACGTATTATTATACTCGTATTCTCTTTACACAATATTCAATATTCTATCCTTCGTACATACTCGTATAATACCTCGTATTATACTCGAATTCGTTACATCATATAATACATACGCATCATACGATCATTACATTAACTTCTAACGCTTTATTTTCCTAACATTCTTGAATTACGTTCGCATGCAAAAAATTACATTTTCCATACTTGAATTATTATTACATAATCTTACTCACTTCAATATTCAATCATTACGCATTTCTCAGAAGTTTAAAAATAATTCCCAAGCAGAAATCGATGAATAGAGTTTTTCAGAAAACTTCTCGGAAAACTTTTATTTTCGTCTTAGAAATTGAAACACTTTAATTCTCTCACGTAGTCAAAATACTATGACATTCTGACATTTCTAGGTTATAGAACAACATTCATCTTACTAACACGTAATAATAACAAGTAATATAATTTTATTCATTATTTCATTAAATAAAATTATTTTACAAAGGATCCGAATTTCTCGGTCATTACATTCTTCCCCCCTTATATAGATTCTGTCCCCAGAATCTCGTCTCACATTATAAAAATAATTGAGGGTAATCCTTCCTTATCTTTTCTTCCAATTCCGACTTTGCTTCTTTTGCATCGTGGTTCTTCCATAACACCTTTACGGAAGGTATGACTTTGTTCCGTAGAACTTGCTCTTTTTTATCGATAATTTGAATCGGCATCTCTTCGTATGTTAAGTCCTTCTCGATATGAATATGCTCATACTCTATTACGTGCTTATAATCTGGCTTATAAGGATGTAACACGGATATATGAAACACATTATGTATTCGTTCTAAGTGTGGAGGTAATGCTATCATGTAAGCTACCTCACTTACCCGTTTTAAAACTTCAAAAGGTCCTATAAACCTTGGACTTAACTTTCCCTTCTTTCCAAAGTGTATCTTTCCTTTCTAGGGAGATACCTTTACAAACATGTAAGAGCCTGCTTCAAACTCCTATTTTCTCGATAAGAGTCCGCATACTTCTTCTGTCATCTTGAGGCGTCACGAGGCGCATTCAGTATCGACTTTACCACATCCATTGTTTCTTTGCACCAATTCTGGCCCCATCATTCGGCGTTCTCCCACTTCATCCAAACACGGTGGTGTTCTGCATTTCCTTCCATACAAAGCTTTGTAAGGAAGCATACCTATGCTTGCATGATAACTATTGTTATACGCAAACTCTGCTAATGGTAGATGATTGTCCCAACTACCCTTGAAATTTATGACGCAAAATCTTAACATATCTTCTAACGTCTGAATTGTTCTCTCGCTCTATCCATCAGTTTGTGGATGATATGCCATACTCAGCTTCAACTGCGTTCCCAACTGCTCCTGCAGACTCCTCCAAAAGTTTGATGTGAATCGTGGATCACGATCTGACACAATCAAAACTGGTACTCCATGTCTGGAAATTATTTCCTTAACATAAAGTTTAGCTAACTGGTCCAAGTTATACTTGAACCTAATTGGCAAAAAGTGAGCCGACTTCGTCAACCGGTCCACTATTACCCAAATCACATCATACCCTTTTGTTGTAGTCGGAAGTCCCACCACAAAGTTCATCGTGATATGCTCCCACTTCCACTTCGGAATCTCCAATGACTATAACAAGCCACTTGGTCATTGATGTTCGGCCTTACCTTTCTGACAAGTCAAGCACCTACTCACATACTCGGCTATTTCTCTTTTCGTGTTCGGCCACCAAAAACTCTGTCGAAGGTCTTGATACCTCTTAGTACTCCCAGGATGAATTGAAAACCTCAAACTATGAGCCTCTTATAATACCTTCTCCTTTAATTTCGTCTCATTTGAAACCCAAATTCTTCATTCAAATCTCAATAACCCCTCGTTATCAAGACTGTACTTAATATCTTTTTCATTGGTTAACCGCTCCTTTACCAGGTCACACTCATCAGTTTTGAGCTGCACCTCCTTGACTATTTCTACGATGGTAGATTGAATCTCTTTCACAAATAATATCTACCCCAATTCACTTGGCAACTTCACTTCTATTTCCATCCTAGCCATCTTTGTTATTAACTTAGTTTGAGCCGTTAACATAGATAACTTCTCCGAGCCCTTCCTACTTAAGTCATCAAGAACCACATTGGCTTTTCGAGGGTGATCTGAGATTTCACGGTCGTAATCCTTTATCAACTCCAGCCATCTCCTCTGTCTCATATTCAACTCCTTCTGTGTAAAGATATATTTTAGACTCTCATGGTCCGTATATATCTCACATTTTTCTCCGTAAAGATAATGTCTCCATATCTTTAAGGGAAAAACTATTGCGGCAAGTTCTAGATCATGAGTAGGGTAAACTTTTTCATAATCCTTCAACTGCCTTGATGCATACGCAATGACCTTGCCATGCTGCATGAGCACGCAACCAAGTCCTCTATGTGAAGCATCGCTATAAACTACTAAATTTTCTATGTCATTGGGTAATGACAAAACATGTGCTTCACTCAACCTCTTCTTCAGTTCTTGAAAACTGTCCTCACATTTATCAGTCCACACATATTTCACCGTCTTCCTTATCAAGTTAGTCAACGGAGTAGCTATCTTCAAAAAATCCTGGATAAATCTCCGATAGTATCCCGCTAATCCTAGGAAACTCCGCACAACAGTCGACATTTTCGGTTATTCCCAATTCATCACGGCTTCCACTTTATTTGGATCTCTATGAATCCCTCATGGTGATGACATGACTAAAAATTGAACCTTCTCCAACCAAAATTCATACTTAGTGAATTTCACGTACAACCTCTCCTTCCTTAGTGTCTCCAACATTATTCTTAGGTGTTCAGCATGATCTTCTGGCATCTTAGAATAAAGTAGAATACATTGATAAACACTAATACGAACTTGTCCAAATATTGTTTGAACACTCTATTCATCATATCCATAAATGCAGCTGGTGCATTAGTCAATCCAAATGACATCACCAGAAACTCGTAATGACCATAACGAGTCCCGAATGCTGTCTTTGGTACATCCTCCTTCCTAACCTTCAACTGATGATACCCCTTCCTTAAATCTATTTTAGAAAAATACTTAGCCCCTTTCAACTGATCAAAAAGATCATCGATCCTGGGCAATGGGTATTTATTCTTTATCGTCAACTTGTTCAACTCTCTATAGTCGATACAAAGTCTCAACAATCCGTCCTTCTTCTTGACAAAAAATATCGGTGCTCCCCACGGCAAAACACTCGATTGTATGTACTTTCTGTCCAACAGTTCTTGCAACTGTACCATTAACTCCTTCATCTCCACTGGCGCCATATGATACGGTGCCTTGGAACCTGGTGATGCTCCTGGCACAATGTCTATTACAAACTCGGTCTCCCTATCCGGTGGAAGACCTGGCAATTCACTTAGAAATACATCCGCAAATTCTTTAACTATAGGTATTTTTTCCATGGTTGCTACCATTCTCTGGGTATCAACAACATGACACAGATAACCTACACATCCCTTCCTCAATAATTTCCTAGTTTATGTCAACAACACGAACGTCCCGGCGATCTATTCCCATAAAATACTACCTGAGGTTGTCTCAACGTTCTAAGGTTCACACATTTCTTATGACAATCTACAATTTCCCCATGGTTTACCAACCAATCCATTCCAAGAATTACATCAAATTCTTCTAACTTTATCGGTATCAAATCTACCGATAATTTACAACCCCGTATGTCTACGCAATAACTCCTATGAATATTTTCAATAGGAATTATCTCCTCATTTACTACCTTAATATTTAAGGGTATAGGCAACTTTTTTGGAAGTAATCCTAATCGTCTAGCAAAATCACATGCTATAAATGAATAAGTAGCACCCGAATCAAATAACACGTAAGAATTTATGTCGCTGATCAGAATAATACCTGCGACTACGTCGCCTGATGCAACTGCATCTTGGGCTGTCATGTTAAAGGTACGACCCATCGGCCTACCCGGCTGCGCTGGACCACTAACAGCTAACTTACCGCTATTAGTGTTCCGATTCCCGTCCGTCCCCTTCTTTGGGTAATTCTTTGCCATGTGGTCAGTTGACCCACACACTAAGCATCCATGGTTTTTCTTTAGACTTGGACAGTTAGGTGAAATGTGCCCCTCCTGTCCATAATTGTAGCATACGGCCTTTCCCTTGAGACAGACTCCCAGATGAGTCTTCCCACAGGTTTTTGAAGCCTCCATTCTTCTCTTTGGATCTCCTTGCTTTACTCTAGTATTCCCAGAGTTGAACACTTTTCGCTTTTGTCCCTCGCCACTCCCGCCGGCTCCTTTTATTTTCACTCCCCCGTCGACCTTCCCCTTATTCTTCTTGTCTTTGTGGTACTGGCTTAGAGCCTTACTACCACCTTCAGTGATTATCGCCTTCTCTAAAATAGTCCCAAATATAGTACTTTGGAACACAGATATACGGTTATAGAGCCAGGGTTTCAAGCTCTGCTCGAACCGTCGAGCTTTCCTAACCTCAGTGTCCACTTGGTGTGGAGCGAACCTTGCTAGTTCATTAAACTTGGCAGCATATTGGGGAACCATCTTGTCCCCTTATTTCAAGTCCAGAAACTGTATCTCCATCCTTCCCTGCATACTCGTGGGAAAGTAGTTCTCGAAGAATATCTCCTTGAACCTCACCCACGTTAGGTTCTTTATACCCGCCCTAGCCTGGTTAGCCTCCCATCAAATATTGGCTTCACCTTTCATCATATAGGTTGCAAAGGCAACCTTTTGACCCTCTTCTACATTTTCTGTGACAAATGCCTTCTCAATTTCCTTTACCCTTGTCTGGGCTTCTATGGGGTCTGTAGTTTCTTTGAACTCCGACGGACCGACACTTTTAAAATTCTTAAAGGTAGTAGCTCGTGCTACTCCCAGATTTATGGGGATATCAGCCCCATTTCTATTGAACGCGACTGTTAATAAATCAACAAATTCCTGCATTGGGTTAACCGGACCTCCTTCCGGTTGATTTACGTTAGCACCTTGATTTTGTTGCCCTCTTCTTGGCGGCATTTTGCTGTTACAATAAATAACATATTTCATTATTATTCATTTCTTATTAGTTAGTTATTATTCAAGATTAAATAATAACTTCAACATCCATTGTTCAGTATATTCCGTAAAAAGGCTTATATTGATTTATTCATTGTAGTATAATACTACATCGTTTTCATTTACGACCTAAGATGATTACATTTCCATCCCGCAATTGCTTTCCAAAAATTAGGATTTACAAAAGACTACCCTTTGATATACAAAAGAGGGTTTTACATCACTACTAGATACACAATATTTACATATCTAAAACTACTTTAGCTACTACTAGATTACATCCGCATTAAGGCATTATTAAAATCTGTTGTGGCCAGACCAACGATAACATCCCGGCTGATATTGTGCTAAGTCTGCCTAGCCTCTACTGGATACCCAGACTACCTGCTACTGGAAATCCTGATGAGAACTCCTATAGATATAGGATATTCTCCCTATTTTCTGTCTCTTGGTATTTAGCTCCCCCTTGAGCTCAAAAACCTCATGTTTTAGCTCATGGACCTTGTCCTTGGCTAAAACCCGCTCATCGTGTTCCTGTTCCCACATTGACTCCACATCTATCTTATCCTATAAGACAGCCTGGAGCTTTGCTCGTAACTCCTTCACCTCCTGACAATAGAGGAGGTTCCTATCTAACACTGCCATGAATAGTGACATCATAGACTCCCCTTGGGGTGTCTCTTCTGCAAGTGCTATTGAATTGAAGGACACAACCTCCACTTCCTCTTCTATATTGCCATCAAATCTGGGCGTGAGATCGGGGTCCTCTCGAGTCTCCATACTCAATCACTACTATCTATCTCTGGCTCCTCTCGCTATTGGGTTTGATATAACCTCTATCTGGTTAACCGATTCTTCACTAACTGCCTGCACATCTATATGCATTCCATTTACACCTAACATCTACACAAAATAATTAGGTTGATTAGTACACGTCAGTAGAATAATAAAAACACATAACATATTCATAATGCATTTTTATAAGGTTATTTTCTTCTTTTACTTCCTTAATTTCTCTTAAAGTTATGACTTAAGGTTTTAATTTCCCCCTTTAAGTTTTATAACCTAATGCTTTGATACCAACTGTGGCGCCCCAAATCCAAGGTATCTTCCAACCAAGCGAGATGGTGATCCACGATTGTTACTGATTCACACAAATATTCAATTGAAATGCCTCAAAAGAACGAATATGTCTTATGTATATATTAAAAATCCATATTAACATTCCACAGGTTCTTTATAACCGTTATATTTGTTCTTGTCATAATATCAAATATTATCATTACAAACCTATGCTATTACATAGGTATTCTACGGGTTCGTCTTCGCCTTTCCTTTATCCTTGTCGGATCCTTCGGTCTGTTCGATCTTAGCTGCATTTATATGGTTCAAGCAAGAGTGAGCATGACTAGCTCAGCAATTACAAGAATTCTATTTAACAATATACTTGACTCATACAAATCATATATCTTCAATAACTGAACAATAGTTATGAAGTACTATCGATAATTCAAAAAAGCACTTCTCTTTTTTCTTTAAAACGTTTTACAATAACAATATTGATAAAACATCAATTCCGGTCCAAGACCTTGAGCATCTCATACTTTATTTGAAAAGGACATCGCGACAAAAAGTCAAGTAAGTTCGACATTTTTTACGAAAGCACGTCCCAGGTGATCAACCTATAGTATTCTATGTTGATCAACACTACATTTATTAAACGTATGTACGTTTAAGTTGTGGCAACCTCACGTGCCTGTCGTTTGATGACAAAACATTTTAGCATACTCAGTCTTCATTTGAAAACCACACCAATATAACTTGGTACAACATTAACCATACATTGATAGATTGTAAGAAATCTCAACATATCATAGTCTAGCCAAAAGAATTGGCTTTGACTTCATCATACAACAATTCATGCGTAAGAATACATGAACCACAAAGCTTGTCTAGATTCAACATAGACAAGGGTTAGAATACTTTCCTTCAGCGTATATTCGTCTATTACGGTTATTACACGTTCACGTTAAGTCCTTAAGGTCTCTACAGTAGATGATAACATCACATAACACATTAGGTCATGAATAAACATGCATGATTCCTAATGAATCTTACCCTACTCAATCTAATCAGATATTAGACTTGTTACTATTGGTTCCGACTTTCCATTTATAATTTACATTGTTCTTACGTTCATGTTCGATTACTTATCTTTAATCTTTATATATCATAATTAACGTTTAAAAATGCCTTAACAATGTTATAAATAAGTTTTATTTCATTGTTAATCAAATACCATTCATTTTATACATTCAAACCTTCTTCACTGTGTACTCCTTAAGGATGGCACTGCGGCGCCAGTCATCCTTATACAACTCGCGTTGCGGCGCAGATTAGAAGTAGCCAGAGCCCGGCCTTGGCGCTGCGGCGCCACACATAACTCCTTTAGTCGCACCGCGATGTGACTTTGCAGTTGGTCTCGGCATGGCTGTGACGCCCCCAAAATAGGTATACATCACCCATTCTAAGTTGTCAATACATGGTACAGAAACAACTACAACTTTATTATACAGCGAAAAAAGCGTGAGTTTGAATACAAATATTATCTTCTAAACAATATCTATACTCAAATAAATCCTCATCACATTTATTGATACATTATTTTACAAAAATGTGAGGACTACTAAACAACTCTCTTTAGAACCTTCCTTTCCAAACCCCGACTCGTACTCGCTATATTCTCGCATCCTGAGAAGAAAAATGGAACAAAAAGGAAAAGGGTGAGCTCAACTAGCCCAGTAAAGAATATTATGACTAAGATAATATACAACAAATTATCGTTAGTCTTCAACAGGGAAAAATCTAATAGAATACAATAGACAACAAGTTTTAAATCAATATTCGCAGCGGAAATAATAATTCATTAGAAGAGTTAAGTAGAGAATGCAAACTACTATCTTCTCTGTATGAATTTAAAAGTTCATCGTCTATCTTTTATCCCTGTAACATTAATCAATATATATCTGGAATCAAATATTCATCTTTGCACTACAGGCCAAAGATATTCATCGATTAGTCATGTTCATCTAAACACTGTTCATCTTTGCACTACGGGCCAAAAATATATTCATCGAAATCATTCATCTTTGCACTACTGGGCCAAAGATATTCAATAATATCATCATTTTAAGGCGAGGATGATGAAAAATATTTTTAAAGAAAGCGAATCCAAATTGAAACAAAATGACAAGGATTAAGGATTAAGGATTTCGTACTTTGTTTTATCCATGTCCAACAATACCTCAAAAATAATCATAGTGGTGTAAAATTCAAGAATGATCAAAACATGGATACAATCAAAGCTAGTATCCAGAATAGATATTTTGGACGAAAAGGAAAATTTTCATTTTTCGATGAATAGTGTAGTATTCGTGAATAAATCAGATATCGTTAATAAAGTTAGTATCGTGAATAGTAACCCCCGACACTAAAAGTTCCAAATTTGATTAAAAGTTCGAGATCAATACTTGGCATAATGATATTAGAATAAATAATATCATTAAAAAAATAATATCCCTTACTTCGAAAGATCAGTACTTCTAGCTGAAACACCGGATATAGGCTATGACTTGAACTTGCACTGTATAGCAATACTCAAAATATACTCAAAATACTCACAAGAATAAACTCGATAATATAGAGAGAAAACTTGATTTTTGGTGTAATTTTCAATTCTAACCTAAGCATCCTATTTATAGGAAAATGCTTAGAACACCAAAGCAGAAAATTTAATATAATATTAATATATAAATTAAATTTTCCTATGCCAACCTTCCAAGAACTGAATTCAGCTCATTCAACACACATGTGTAACACACCATAATGAAAAAACGTTTTGTTATTTAAAATATTTTAAACTTCCAAAAACAATTATTTGAGACTTTGGAACTTTAATAATTCACAATAAATAGCCCTTTTGTCGAAAAATTGAAACTCGCGACTTTTTATAGGAAATTAAATTCTCTACAACTTTACAGAAGAAAGTTTTTCCAAATTCCAAACAAAAATTGACCAAAATCTACAAGCAGGCGATTATACAAATTTATAATCAAATTTCGATCAAGAAATGGGTCCCGCGACACATAAAACATGCTTTAAATATTTTTGGTAACAAAATACTCCTCCTCCATATATACTCATATATCCCACATTCATCGTAAAAATATCATCATTATTATATTATTAAAATATAATAATATATTTAAATGAATTATTTTATCAAAAAGATAAAATTTCAATTTTCAACAATTGTCACATTAAAATTTTCTCCATCTATATCCACATAAAATCAATATTTTCCTCATCATATGAATCAATAATTAATTATTCACAAATAATATTACGAGAATCACAATATTGACAACGTGAGGCAGGTTCAAGAAAGAGGGGCTTTCAATAAGAATTTCTCCTTCTTGGCGCACAATTAGGTGACCAAACCTCTCCTTAGACAAAACTTTCTAGACATTGCCAATAATGTTATCTAATAATATTATTCAGATAATATGAATTATTGCTTCGATAATGAAAAATCTTGTGTAATGATAATTATTGAAACAATGACAATATAAAATATCAACGCGACAATTATTAAATCAATAAAATCTTCGATAGTAATTATCGTAACCATTATTGAGTAGTGCCTTCTTACGTAAGAATCAATAATTGGTGCAATACCGTGTCTTCTTGTGTTTTAACCGTCGAGTATTTTTAACGATGATTAATTGCAGTAATAACTACGTAGTTATTTTTAAACAACTTATATTTGTCATTTTTTTCATCCAATCGCTTTCCATTATGGGGCCCATTAAAGAGGCTAGCTTGGCAGGTAATACGAATATTCCCAAACAATAAAGAATATTCCACGACCAAACGAATATTCCAAACAACAATGAATATTTTATAACCACTTGCTTATTTTGAAATATTTGCGTATTTTACCCATAACTATCCACATTAATGAAATCAACCCTTACTATTTCAAAATAATAAATAGAGAAAATTAAATTTCATTAATAATAAGTTGGGGTCTTACAACCTCCCCTCCTTATGAAATTTCGTCATCGAAATTGATGTACGTACATGGTGTTTCGAAAAGGTGAGGATACCTCGCTTTCATTTCCGTTTCCAATTCCCAGGTCATTTCCTCTATAGCATGATTCCTCCACAAAACTTTAACTTGTGGTATGACCTTTGCGCGTAGGACATGCTCCTTCCTATCCAAGATCTTGACAAGTACCTCCTCATACGTTAAGTCTTGGCTATCTCGTCTGCTTTCTAACTCTATAACGTGGTTCGGGTCTTTCATATATTTCTGAAATACAGATATATGAAACACATTGTGAACACGAGACATTTTCGAGGTAACGCAGCGAGTCTATAGGCTACATTTCCTACTCGGTCAAGAATTTGAAATGGACCGATAAATCGTGGATTAAGCTTTTCTCTCTTCCCAAATCTTGTAACTCCCTTCCTGGAGCAACTCGCAGCACAATACATGATCCCCTATACTAAATTCCACGTCCTTTCGATGAAGATCCGCATAACTCTTTTGTCGATCTTGTGCCATTTGTATATACGTGTCGAATCACTTTCGGATCTTTTAAAGTGTAGTCATACGTACCAACTCGGGTCCCAACAATATTGCTTCACCCACTTCGTCCCAACATACTGGAGAGCGACATTTTCATCCATATAATGCTTTGAATGGAGCCACACCTATACTTGCCTGATAACTGTTGTTGTAGGAGAATTCCACCAACGGTAAATACTTATCCCAACTGCCCTTGAAGTCTAGGACACAAAGTCTTAATAGATCTTCAAGAGTTTGAATAGTCCTCTCTGATTGTCCGTTCGTTTGAGGATGGTATGCCGAATTGAATCGTAAATCCGTGACCATAGCTTTTTGCAAGCTAACCCAAAATCTTGAAGTGAATCTTGGGTCACGATCAAAACTATGGATCTTGGCATGCCATGCAACCTCACAATCTCATTTACATATATACTAGCAAGGCGTTCAAGGAATAAGTCTCCGTCTTTCGTATCGGCAAGAAATGAAAGCAGACTTGGTTAATCTATCAACAATAACCCAAATAGCATTGATGCCTTGAGAAACCGTAGGAAGACACATGAACGAAATCCATGGTAATGTGTTCCCACTTCCATTTGGAATCTCAAGTGGTTGCAACGGACCCTTAGGTACTAGATGCTCGCCTTTACACGTTGACAAGTTAAACACATTGAGATAAACTTTGCAATCTCTCTCTTCATATTATTCCACCAAAATGTATGTCGAAGATCACGATACATTTTGGTACTTCCAGGATGGATTGAAAATGGTGTATTGTGTGCCTCCATCATAATCTTATACTTCAAATCAGAGTCGTTAGGGACACAAAGTCCGGAGTGGACTCGAAATATTCCTTCTTCATCAATTCTCGCTTCGGAATAGCACCTTCTTGTACTTTCTTCTTACGCACGCATCATTTCGGGTTCGATTGGCTTGAGCAACCTTAACTTTTTCTATTAAAGTTGGCTCTATCATTATACTTGACATCATCGCACTCATTCTCGCATATGATCTTCTACTCAACGCGTCGTACTACCACGTTCGCTTTTCGGGATGGTATTGAATAGTGTGGTCGTAGTCTTTCAATAACTCGAGCTAACATCGCCGCCGCATGTTGAGTTCTTTTGAGTGAAGAAATATTTAAGGCTTTTATGGTGCGAATATATCTCCACTTTCTCCCCATATAGATAGTGCCTCCATATCTTTTAGCGGAAACGCATTTGCTGCTAACTCTAGATCATGAGTAGGATAATTCCTCTCATATTCTTTAAGTTGTCGCGAGGCATAGGCTATGACTTTCCCACGTTGCATGAGAACACATCCTAACCCTTTTGCGAAGCATCAGAGATAACAAATCCATCCGAACCGGATGGTATTGTTAGAGCAGTGCGAAATGAGTCTCCTCTTGAGCTCTTGGAAACTCTTCTCGTATTCCTCGTTCCATACGAAATTTTATATCTTTAAAGTCGGTTGAGTTAATGGAGTAGCGATTCGAGAAAATCCTTCCACGAATCTCCGATAATAACCAACTAAGCCCGTAAAGCTACGATGCTTGATCCACCAAGCTTGGTTGCTCCCAACTTTATATTGCTTCAATCTTGGCCGGTCCATGGATACTCCATGTTTTGACACCACGTGCCCAAGAAATGCTACTTCCTCAAGCCAGAACTCGCATTTCTTTAATTTGGCATATAGTTTGTTTTCACGAAGCCTTTGGAGTACCAGCTTCAAATGGTGCTCATGATCTTCATGACTTTTGGAATATATGAGGATGTCATCAATAAAGACAACAACGAACTGATCCAAATATTCCTTGAATACTCGGTTCATCATATCCATGAAAGTCGTAGGAGCATTAGTCAATCCGAAAGACATGACTAAGAATTCATAATGCCCGTACCGAGTTCTAACGGCAGTCTTTGGAATATCCTCAGTTCTAATCTTCAGCTGATGATATCAAGAACGAAGATCGATCTTTGAAAAAAATTGTGCCCCTTGCAACTGGTCAAACAAGTCATCAATACGAGGTAGAGGATACCTATTCTTGATGGTGACATGGATCAATTCCCGATAGTTAATACAAAGTCGCATACTTTTGTCTTTCTTCTTTACGAATAAAATAGGAGCACCCCAAGGAGATGTACTAGGCCGAATGAAACCGATGTCCAACAACTCCTATAGTTGGATCTTTAACTCCTGAAGTTCAATAGGAGCCATTCGATATGGGGTTTTAGAAATGGGCTTTGTACCAGGTTCAAGATCAATAAAGAATTCAACTTCTTGTTCGGGGTGGTAGTGAAGTTCTTGAAATACGTCGGAAAGTCAATAACAACAGGAATATTATTCAAATTTGACGTGTCTTTATTCAAATCCATAACATGGGCTAAGAAAGCTTGACATCCGTTTTTTAATAAATGAATAGCTTTATGATTAGATATGACAGTGATTGATTTTAATGGTTTAGTTGCTTGAATTCGTACAACAGGTTGGTTAGGAATATGAAAACTAACAACCTTACAAAAATAATCAATTTTGGCATGATGAGTAGTTAACCAATCAATCCCTAAAATCACATCAAAAGCAAATATCTTTAAAGAGATAAGGTCAACAGGTAAGGTGATGGTGCCAACTTGAATTAAACAAGATTTATAAACAGTGGATGTGATGAAAGTTTCTCCTAACGGAGTTTCCACAGATAGGTCAAAGTCTAATTTCTCGAGTCAAGTTTTAAGCGTTGAGCACAAGCGGGAGAGATAAATGAATGTGTAGCACCGGTATCAAGTAAGGTATAAACTTCGCAAGAATTTATAAATAGCTTACCGTGATCACCTCGTTTGGGTTCCTCGCATTTTGACCGATCACAACAAACGCTCTTCCAGAACCGTTGACTTTGACTTTTACGGGACGGTCTTTTGAGTCACCGTCCCCATTGAACTAGGTTTCTCGCTACCGTATAATCTCGAAAGCGATATGTCCTTCCTTTCCATAATTATAGTATACCTTGAACTGTTGTAGGGCGGTTTGGTGATATGTCCCTCTTTCCGCATTTATAGCATATATGGGTGGTCGTTTCTCCTCCTTAGAACCAAGTTCTTCTTAAGAGACTTTGTCGTCTTCACATGGTCGTTGTTAAATCTCCTCTTTTTAAAATCTCCTCCCGATTTCGCTTCTTCTATTTTCATGGCCATGATTACCACCGAGTGGTTACCATTTTTGTCCGTCTTTTTCTTTCTCATTTGGTTATCGTTGTTTTGTTGACTACTATCTCGGTATTATCACGGTTGTGGTCCCTCGGTTGGCCGTATTTCGTTATCTCGCTCTAATAATTGAGCCACATTTTACAACATCTAAATAGAGAGAAAATTTATGAGAAATGAGATATTGTCAGTATCTTAGGGTTTCAAACCTCTCGTAAACATCCGCGTCATCGTTCCTCATTCTCCACCAAATGAGGTGCAAACACGGATAACTCTGCAAACTTTGCCTCGTCTTGAGACAACCGTCGTATTATTCTCGCTCCGATCCTAATAAACTCCACTTCCTTCATATAACGAACACTTTCGGGAAAGTATTTGTCATTAAATAGTTTCGAAATGTCTCCCAAGACATGGTGAGTCTTAATTTGGATGGTACGCTTCACGCAGACTCCCACCAGTGATGGTCGCCTCGCCACGAAACATAAAGGTGGCGAATGGAACCTTCGTTCATCCGTGCATCCCAAGACATCGAATATCTTGGTAATTTGCTTGACCCATGTTTCCGCCGTGATCGAATCGGCTTTCCCTTAAATTCTGGTGGTCCCAACTCTTTGAAAGTTTGCTTGGTTTGTGACAACCCGTGAATTGCTATCATTTCCTCCTATATTTTGAGCACGAGTCTCCTCGTCGATTTTGCATGAGAATCGCAAAAAGCTTCTAAACATCCCTCGTTCATCATCTCGCTTCAATGGTGTTGTTCACGGGAGGAACATTGCCGACTGTTGTTGCGTTCTCCTCGTTGGTGAGTACAGGCCTCTCCACGGTCTCATTTCCATTGTTAATATTCTCGATCGACATTCTCAAATACTATCATAAAACAAGGGTTAATTAAGGAAATCAATATATCACATAATATCCTATATCTTGACCAACTAACAAATAAGCTTAGGTAGGACACACTAAAGCGAAGGATGATAGCTTAGGTAGGACACACTAACAAATAATCATAGTGGTGTAAAATTCAAGAATGATCAAAACATGGATACAATCAAAGCTAGTATCCGAATAGATATTTTTGATGAAAAGGAAAATTTTCATTTTTCGATGAATAGTCTTGAAATGATTCGTGAATAATCAGTATCGTGAATAGTCTTGATACGTGAATAGTAACCCCGACACTAAAAGTTCCAAATTTGATTAAAAGTTCAGATCAATACTTGACATAATGATATTAGAATAAATAATATCATTAAAAAAATAATATCCCTTACCTCGAAAGATCAAGTACTTCTATTTAAAAACAGGATATAAAGGCTATGACTTGAACTTGCTTCAGTATAGCAATACTCAAAATATACTCAAAATACTTACAAGAATATGCTCGATAATATAGAGAGAAAACTTGATTTTCGGTGTAATTTTCAATTCTAACCTAAGCACCCTATTTATAGGAAAATGCTTAGAACACCAAAGCAGAAAATTTAATATAATATTAATATATAAATTAAATTTTTCTACGCCAACCTTCCAAGAACTGAATTTAGCTCATTCAACACACATGTGTAACACACCATAATGAAAAAAACGTTTTTGTTATTTAAAATATTTTAAACTTCCAAAAATCAATTATTTCGGAGCTTCGGAACTTCAATAATTCACAATAAATTGCCCTTTTGTCAGAAAATTCGAAACTCGTGAATTTTTATAGGAAACTAAATTCTCTACAACTTCTGAGAAGAAAGTTTTCCAAATTCCAAACAAAATTGTAAAGAAATCCATAAGCAAGCGATTTTTAAAATTTAAAATCAAATTTCGATTCAAGAAATGGGGTCCATAGACACATAAAACATGCTTTAAATATTTTTGGTAACAAAATACTCCTCCTCCACATATACTCATATATCCCACATTCATCGTAAAAAATATCATCATTATTATATTATTAAAATATAATAATATATTTAAATGAATTATTTTATCAAAAAGATAAAATTTCAATTTTCAACAATTGTCACATTAAAATTTTCTCCATCTATATCCACATAAAATCATTATTTTCCTCATCATATGAATCAATAATTAATTATTCACAAATAATATTACTGAGAATCACAATATTGATGACCAGAGGTTCCTAGAAAGAGGGGCTTTCAATAAGAATTTCTCTCATCTTTGTATGCAATTAGGTGACCAAACTTCTCCTTAGATGTAACTTTCTAGACATTGCCAATAATGTTATCTAATAATATTATTCAAATAATATGAATTATTGCTTCGATAATGAAAAAATCTTGTGTAATGACAATTATTGAAACAACAAAGAATATAAAATATCAACGCAATGAATTATTAAATCAATAAAATCTTGAACAATAATTATTGTAACCATTATTGGGTAGTGCCTTCTTACGTAAGAATCAATAATTGGTGCAATACTGGTGCTTCTCGTGTTTTTTTACCGTAGCAAGAGTATTTTTAATAAAGATTAACTTGGTAATAACTACGTAGTTATTTTTAAATAACTTATATTTGTCGTTTTTTCTTCATCCAATCGCTTTCGTTATGGGGCCCCAAAAAGATCTGGCCAGTTCATGCGAATATTCCCGACAATGAAGAATATTCCACGACCAAACGAATATTCCCCGACAACAATGAATATTTTATAACCACTTGCTTATTTTGAAATATTTGCGTATTTTACCCATAACTATCCACATTAATCAAATCAACTCTTACTATTTCAAAATAATAAATAGAGAAAATTTAATTTCATTAATAATAAGTTGGGGTCTTACAATGGCACTGGCGCTGCAATGCCACCTTTAAGCCTTGGGCTAGCGCTGCGACGCCAGCTTTGTGCACTAGATAGTTGATAGTTTTAATTTGCAAAACGAATATCCCGGACTCCAAATTTGATCATTTTAAGTCCGAATTGGCTCGTTCAAAATCCATTAAGCTCACAAATCACATACTCTACGTGTTCATGCAAGAATTTTATATTTTTGACTTTGTTTACTCAAAATTCACCTATTGGTTCATTTTTAATGAAAACGATAAATGTTTAGTATTTATTCAACACTCGTTTCTTCATTCTAAGTCGGAATTCAGCCATTTTGTGTCCGCAACTCTATAATGCCAAATAAGACTTGTTCCATCGAAAACCAATGTTTTCAAGCTCAATATTAAATTTGACATCTAATCCGAGAATTTCACGATTTCGACGATCATCGTCCAATCGTGAGAATTCCGGCATAGCTTCATTACTTATGATTTGATTATTATTCCAAATGGACTCTATCCATCATATGGACATTACAAACTACATATTACATCAACTTATTTTCATGATAAGTTATGGCTTATTCTTCATGAGTTTATAAATTATCAAAGTATAAACTACATAAAGTTTCAATTCTCATGACTTATGATAGTTTAAGTCCTTTAACCAACATTTTTACATACTTTTATCATACCAAATTCATTCCTAACATGTTATAAATCTTACAAGTTCTTCCTTAGTTCATAGCTTATTTATGAACAAAGTGCTTATTCTCGGCTTATTAGGACTTAAGTCCTTAGATTATTTATTCCTATCATTTCATTGCATACTGATCATTAATCCACACTTTTTTTTCAACCTATAATGGTAGATGTGACAACCTGAATTTTCATAAGGTATTAAAATAAAAATTTAATAATTTAAATTCGTATTACGATGTGATTAATGTAACAATCCAGAATTTTAATTGTAATTATAAATATTTATTGAATTATATAAATATTTAATGGATGCGTTTATTATTGAATAAATATTTGTTTTTTGTTGAATAAATATTTGTTTAATTTGATTTAATTTGATTTGGTTAATTATTTGTTTAATAAATAATTAATGGGTTAAGGAAATTAATTGTTATGAGATAATATTCTAATTTAATTTAATAATTAAGTTAGAGAGTTTATAATGATTAAATGATTTATTCAATAAATTATTATTAGAATTAATTAAATTAAGTATGAAAACTTAATTAAATAAAGTGTGATAAATAACTATATTATAAAGGAGTTATGAAAATAAATTAAAGGAGTTTAATTTAGTTTTGCCAAACAAGGCTTAAATTGTAAGACCCCGAATTTTATGAAATGAAAGTATTCAATTTTATTACTATTATTATTTTGTTTTGTAAATGGTTAAATTGATAAAAAGTTACAGTTAAGGGTGATATGTGAGAATTTTGCAAAGTATGTAAGTTGTTATAAAATATTCGTTTGATTGGGGAATATTCTTTTTGTCGGAGAATATCCGTACGATGGCACAATCATTGGTGGACTCCACAATGGAAGTATTGTCATAGTTAAAAAATGAAAGAATTATTTTTTTATAAAAATAACGGCGAAAGTGTTACTGTTAAAACTGTTGAACTACCCGGTAGTAAAAGTACAGTAATACACGTGGTTGCATAGTAGCACACGATATTAATTATTGATGCTTATGTAAGAAGTCACTCAGTTATACTCAATTATTGCTACAGTAATTGTTGCATCATATCTCTCATATTATTGATTCAATTATTGTCACAATATCATCTGTATAATATGTTATATTATTAAATCAATAATTGAGACGACAAAGTTATTCATATTATTATTTGTAATATTGACAATGTCTATAAGTTCTGTCAAGGAGAGGTTTGGTCACCTAATTGCGCGCCAATAAGGAGAAATCCTTATCGAAAAGCCCCCTCTTTCCTAGGAATGACCTGGTTAAATATTATGAGTTATAATATTAATGATGAATAAGTTTGTGTTGATTAAAGATGAAATTGATAGTTCCATTGTGTTGGAATTATTAGTGTTAGTGAAAATCAACATTTATTTCGATAATAATTGATGTCTGGAGGTTATATTGACCAATCTGTAATTAACTTAGGATAAATGAGCAATTAATTGCTATTGATTCACATGATTATAACTATTTGTTCATATGTGTGTACTATTGATTCAAATTCATTTACTATTAGGGGAGTTGGTGCAAGATTGATAATACTTGCATGACTAAGTTAAAAATGGAGGTATAGATGGAGGTACTATATTGTAATTCGTATTTTCACATGTCTAGAACTATTGATTCACATGATTTACTATTGATTCACATGATTTACTATTAGGGGAGATGGTGCAAGTTTGATAATACTTACAGGACTAAATTAAAAATGAAGGAAAAGAGGAAGGTATTATACTGTAATATTTTGAGCTCCAAAACGTGCAATTATCGAAACTATATTTTCCTATAAATAGAAGCTCATTCTTCCTTCATTTCTCAACAATTCACTAAAGCTATAGAGAAATTATTATAGAGAGAAATTATAGAGAGAAAAAAGAAGAGAAGTTTGCTACCTCACTATTCCAGTATCCAATTTTCTTCTAAGGTAAGGGGTATTATTTCTTTCGTATTGATGAAGAGAGCTATTGTTATTCCATTCCTTATTATTCTGTTAGAATAACCTGTATACGCGGACTACCATATACATGGTGAAATTCTTCTGTTATTCAATTCTTTATTATTATGTTGGAATAACTCACAATACATGCAAAGTAATTTGCATACTTGGTGAAATTCTTTTGTTATTCCATTCTTTATTATTATGTTGGAATAACTTTATACATCTGATACCGCATACATGGTAAAATTCTTCGTTATTCCATTCTTTATTATTACATTGGAATAACTCATGCGTGTGGTCTATCTATCGCATGCCGGTGAATTTTGTTGTTATTACATTCTTTATATTACGTTAGAATATCTGTATGCAAGCGGATTACGCATGACCGGTTCCGTTCTTTATTATTACGTTGGAATAACACGTGTCATGCGGATTCTATCGCATGCTGGTGAATTCTTTTTGTTATTCCATTCTTTATTATTATTCTTTTGAATAACCCGCCTATATGGATTATCGCATGCATGGTGAATGATCCTTCGTATTCATTCTTTATTAAATTGTGGAAATGATCATCTACGTGGATTACCGCATGGGCGGAGTGAAAATCCATTTGCGATTTCAGTATATTCTATTATACTCGCCTAAGATATAATTTCTTTTTGTACTAAATCATGGAATATCATTTTCTTTGGTATTTTTTTTATGAGTTACTATTCACCCGATTACTATTCTCTCTAATATTATTCACTCGGGTATTCGGGGCACTTTTCATACCGGAGTACTATTCATGAGTTACTATTCACCCAATTACTATTCACTCTAGTATCATTCACTCGGGTATTCGGGACACTTTTCATGTTGGGGTACTATTCATGGGGTACTATTCCCGAAGTACTATTCACCTAAAAAATATATTTCTTTTCTGTCCAAATTATTTTTGGTACATGAATATTATTCTTGAATTTTACTCTACAAAGCAGTATCATGTTGACAATTTGGACGTTATTGATTTCTGGATAAATTAAATTATAAATCTTTAAAATTTATCCTTGAACTTGTTTTATTGAATTATTATGTCATTGTTATCATCCTAATGCTTATATTGTGATGAAAGTCATCTTTGGCTTGCGTGCATAGATGGACTTGGTATGATTATTACCATGGATTATTCGGTATAATCATGATCGTAATGTGACGAATGATGTGGTAAAAGTCCTCATTGGCCTATAGTTCATTGATGGACAGTTGTTGGTATGATTATGACTAGGGATTATTCAGTATAATCATGACCATTGATGATTACATGAATATCCTTGGTCGTGGTGCAGGGATGATTCGATTTTATTTATTAACCTGAGTCTCAGCGATAAAGTTGATGAATTTTTTTTTAAATCATAGAAGACAGTAGATTTTATGCTCTACTTGACTCTTCTAATGGATTGCTTATTTCCACTATAGTTATTGATCTAAAACTTGTTATCTATTGTATTCTATCAGTTGTTATACTGTTGAAGACTAATGATAATTTATTCTGCATTATCTTAGTCATAATATTTCTTACTGGGCTAGTTGAGCTCACCCTTTCTTTCATTGTTCTCTTCAAGAAAAGAGAATATAGCTGGGACGAGTCGGGGAATGGAGTGATGGTCCAGGATAAATGGCTTTAGTAGTCCTCACTATTCTACGGAATAGTGTGATAATAATTGTAATGAGGACACCATTGAGTGTGGATATTGTCTAGATGACAATATTCTTGTTTAAACTCTCAGCTATGTTTATCGTATTTTACACGACTGTTGTAAAATTAAGTTTGTATTTGATTTATGTACCATGTTTCTGGCGACCCAAGACGGGTGATGTATACCTATTTTTGGGGCGTCACATAAATATATTAAGTCTTTAATTTTTAAAGAGTTTTGCCAAATGGAGCCTTAAGGCTTTTGGATTTTTAAAATTTTAATTATTAATAAAATAAAAAAAATAAAATATATTTATAATTTATACGTTATATTGGTAACAGATAGTATTTATTAGGTTTATAATGAACATATGCGTTTTTTTTATTTTACGTTGGCTTATCAGTTTTAGAGTACGCATAGATTATCAGTTGGATTTTTAGTTTACGTATTTGTCTAAACTTAAGCCTAAGAAAGAAAAAGAACAACTCAGAGAGTTTTGAGAGAGTCTAAGAGAAAAGAAAGAGAGAGAAACTTCCTGAGACTTTCAAATAGTCGTCTGTGGTGTTTAACAAAGATTGTCTGAGTAAATTGAAGGTATGTCTTTACCATATATGTTTTACGCCAAATTTACTGTGAATTTGATTCTCTGTGTTTCTAAATTTGATTGTAGTATAAAAAATTCTTTACAAAAAGTGTCTGTAATCCATATGTTTTACTAATTGATTATGGAATCACGTGTTTTGGTAATAACTAACATAGATATATGACTGTAGTTTACATGTACGTTCAACAATAAGAAAAATTATTTTACAGTGATTACATGTACATGAACATGTTTTGTAGGATAACAAAATTAGGTATGCTAATTGTGAAATTGAACCTTATGTATGTTAATTGAGTAAGGACTTAATGAGAATGTAGTTCAAAGGAATGAATTCGTTGGATAATTGTGGTTTACAGTGTTAAACCTTGTAAAACAACGTCAACAATGGAGTTTTGTTTTAAAATAGTGTTTCAAGGATTTAACTTTTCTAATTATTGTTTAAGTTATGCTAAATTAGTATATGTATACTTGTTAATGATTTACATAAATTATATATGTTAATTTAGCTGCTAGAAGCCATTAAATCGTTAAGAATTATTGTGTTTTGTTCATCGTGTGCGGTTTTTGTAAGTTTCGGCGCCTCAGCGCCAAAAATCAGAGCCGCAACCCAGAACACCACGCCGTAACACCAAAATCAGCACCACAGTGCCAATTTCGTGCTGCAGCGCCGTATTTATCCGACTTAGTTCTCGACCGCAATGTCGAATAGTAGTCCTGGCCTGATTTTGACTCTCGTATAGTAAAACGGCCATAACGTTTTCATACGAACTCCGATTGAGGTGATTCAAGATGATCCGGAATGAGGACAAATAGACCTACAACTTTCAATCTTTAAGTTTTTCAAATTGAGGTGGAAACAGGAGTTAAAATGGTCATTTATGGGACTGATATGTATTAGGAGGCAATCGGAGGGCGTCGGGAATGCACACATGCAAATGTAGTGCTCCTGACGATAAAAGATGTTGTCCTAAGTTATAAAACATGAATATTAGTAAATATAATGATGCTTAACATTAATAAATGATGTATTAGATAAGTTGTATAAGCATACTAAGTACACACAAGAGAGAACGTCAAAAAACGCAGTGCAAGTGTTAATGAACTTAAAAAGTGTTTCTATTCAATTGAAATGAATATTATAAGATATGGAATGGATTTAATATAAAACCAATAAGTAGTCCTAGCAAGACTTAAGCACTTGAATGAACTTCGAGTTTGACTAAGAAGAAATATAGTGAGTTATAAGTCTAAAGTTAACACAATCAAATTGAACATTGTGTATTGATTAATAGGAAGAGTTATAGGATGTAGATTAAAGTTTACATTACAACTACTATGTGTTGCTATGTGACTAATAGTTGATGTGAATGATTATATAATTGTGTAGGGCATGTGAAGTACAAATAACTGTATAAGCTGTTAAACTATTATTGGTAAACAAAGATCAAGGCAAGTCTTTCAGTTCCTATTCGCTATGTGAACTTGATGATTAACTGTTTTAAATCTTTATTACAAAGAGCATGATGTGTTATATATATGTTGAAAGTATGAAATGTTAAAGTCAATTTATGACTATGTTGATTGATTAAAGCATGCTGATTGAGTAAGGACTCAATCTTTATACTTGTTATATGAATTGTAGCATGTAAGTTATATGTTGAGCATGTTATTATGTGCTATGTGATGCATGAAAACTGTTAGATTTTGCTGGGTTGTCGAGCTCAACCTTGTAAATAACCACTTTTGCAGGTTCAAGATTCAAGGTAAAGTTATGTGTTACAGCTTGAAAGACATGAATCAGATGTGATACTTGAAGATTATACACTTTGGTTGTGTTATTATTATTTGAACCATGTTAAAGGTTCCGAATAATGTATAATTGTTGAATTGTAATATCGTTTTGAGATGTAAACTATTGTGGTACTAAAATGATTCTGAGATATTTAGATATAAAGGTTGAAGGTTTTGGGAATGAGGATAGTTTGTAATAGAAAATTTTAATTATTCCGCAAATTTCAATGGTTTTATTATCATTTAATGATGTAAAATTAGAGGTTGAATGTATTATTAACGACCGAAGTCGAGAATTAAATTGTATAATTTTTGGGGTCATTACAGTAGAGATGGAAGACCAATGACATGCGATCATTACCTTTGTTGAACTAGCTTTCTTCTTCTCTTTTCTAACAAATGAAAGTAGCTTATTCTTGCTTATTCTCTCTAACCAATAAACTAATTGTGTTGGATGAAAAAGAGCAAGCAACAAATGAAATCCAAGGCTTTCTATTTATAGGAAACCCAAAGTGAGGGCATATTAGACAATACACCATACCCACCTCCTTACTATTCATTTCCTAGATACTAAATTAACTTGCCCATAAAATAAAATACTTGGCAATCACACTAATATCTTGGTCATTACACAATTATCTTGGTCACCAAGATTAACCACATTAACATGGGTTGCCCCATGGATCACTCTAACCCATTGGATCCTAGCTTGGGCTTGGATTTAATTAACTTAACTTAACTTTGGGCTTGTATTAATTAACTTACTTGGACTTCCCATTAACAACCACTTGGGCTTGCACATTAATGCTATTAGACTTTCAATTTGCTAACAATCCTACAAGTCCAACTCAATTGGCTAAATGCCTTATTAAAAATTCTCTACGTATTATACTCGTATTCTCTTTTCACAATATATGATATTCCATCCTTCGTACATACTTGTATAATATCTCGTATTATACTCGAATTAGATTACATAAATACAATACATACGCATCATACGATCATTACATTAACTTCTAACGCTTTATTTTCCTAACATTCTCAAATTACGTCCGCATACAAAAAATTACATTTTCTATACTTGAATTATTATTACATACTACTACTCACTTCGATATTCTATCATTACGCATTTCTCGGAAGTTCAAAAATAATTCGCACTGTAAATCGATGAATAGAGTTTTCGGAAAACTTTCGGAAATTTTTATTTTCTTCTTAGAAATTCAAACACTTTAATTCTCTCACGTAGTCGAAATACTATTTCATTCCGACGTTTCTAGGTTATAGAATGACATTCATCTTACTAACACGTAATAATAACATGTAATATAATTTTATTCATTATTTTATTAAATAAAATTATTTTACAAAGGATCCGAATTTCTCGGTCGTTACAATAACCATTACATATATGTTCCTTGTCATAATATCAAATAATTATAACATTAATCCTATACTATTACATAGACAGCTTATTGGTCTGCCTTAGCCTTCCCCCTTTATCCTTATTGGATCCTTCAGGTTTTTCAGTCTTAGTTGCATTCATATGGTTCAAGCAAGAGTGCGCATAACTAGCTCAACAAGTATGAGAATTTCATTTAAACAACATGCTTGAATCATAAGAATCATATATCTTCTATAACTGAATCAATAGTTATGAAGTACTATCGATAATTCAAAATAGCACTTCTCTTTTCTTTAAACATTTCACAAAGAACAACGTTTATAAAACATAAATTTTGGTCCAAGACCTTGAGCATTTCATTCTTTCTTTAAAAAGGACAGCCCGACACCAAGTCCTTAAGTCCCAGATATATCTTATCTTGATGCGTCTAGGTGATGGATCACCTATACTACTCTATGTTGTACAAAACTTCTTCTTTAAACATATTTACGTTTAAGTTTTGCCAACCTCACGTGCACGATCGATTGACGACAAAGCGTTTGTTTATTCATACTCAGTATTTCTTTGAAATCCATACCAAAACAGTTTGGCAAAAGATAGCAACTTTGATAGATTATAAGAAAATCTATAAAACACATTAAGTCTAGCCGAAGGGATTGGCTTTGACTTCATTATACATCAATTCATGTGCAAGATACATGAATCACAAAGCTTGTCCAGAATGAACATATACAAGGGTTAAAATACTTGCCTTCAGCGTCTTCTATAGATAATATACTTTCCTTTTGAGTTTTAAGGTTTCTACAATACATAATCATGTAACATACCACATTAGGTCATAATCAATCATGTATGGTCACTAATGTATCTTACCTTTCTTCTCAATCTAATCATTCTTTAGATTGTTTAACATTAGTTACGATGTATCACATTACTTCTTATTTATGGTCAAGTAATCTTTCGTCAACCTTTAGTTGTAATTCTTAAGGTTATTATCATCCTTAAGGATGTTACTTTAAGTTTATTAAGGTATTAATTCACCATTAATCAACTTTTAAATTCTTTACATCCATAAACATTCCTTTCTAGCTCCTTCCTAGTGCTGGCGTTGCGGCGCCAGCTTCCTATACATATCTCGCGTTGCGGCGCGAGTCTCCAGTAGATGTTTCCCGGCTCTGGCACTGCGGCGCCATGCCCAGTACTAACAGTCGTGTTGCGGCGCCATTCTCCAGTAGAATTTGGGCTCGGCCTGGTGCTGCGGTGCCAGCTTTATAGCCGTGGGCCACGTTGCGGCCTTGATCTATATACCTCGAGGCAGTTTTCTTGTTCTATGAACTTTAAAGGGTAAATTGTTCATTTTAAGTCCGAATTAGCTCATTCAAAAGCCGTTAGCTCACAAATCACATGAACTTTGCGTTCATATAAGAATTTTACATTTTCAAATCCGTTAACATGGAATTCACCAATTAAGTTCTTTATTACGAAAACATTAAACGTTCGTGAACGTTCATAGCTCGTTTCTTCGTTCTAAGTCGGAATTTGACCATTTTTGAGTCCGCGACTCTAAAATACAAACTTAGACTATTCTCCATCGAAAACCAATGTTTTCAAGTTAAATGGTGACTTTTGACTTCCATTCCAAGAATTTAACGATTTTGACGATTATCGTTTAATCTCATAAATTTCGCCATAACGTTACATTTGAGATTTTTACACCATTTCAAATGGATTCATTCCATCATTCTAACACATATCATCTAAGCTTACACATGATGATGGTTTAAACTTGTCCATAAACAACAACATAACAATCCTTAAATGTTCTTCACTAGTTAATAACTTTTATAATTATGATTCACTTTCAACATAGTTTATTAAAGTTTACATCCATTAATAACCATCCTTATACTCCTTATAAAACATGCACCACCAATACTCACTTCTCTATCCAAACTATGATGAAGAGATGGAGATTAATGGTTAAAGGTTTATTACCTTTGAAGTTCTTAGCTTGGTTCTGCTTCTTCCTCTTGTTCTAGCAAAACTCTTCTCACTTTTCTCTCAATGAGCAAGCTCTAAGATGTTAGTGAATTTTGAACAAGGCAAAAATAAACTAGCAACCTCTCTTATTTATAGAAAATACAAAGTGAGGGCATAAGGGTAAAATTCACCCCACCTCCTCAACTCCCACCTCCTTACTATTCCTATCTTGGTCACCAAGTAAAACCACTTTACTTGGTCACCAAGATGTCTAGCCATGTGATTCATGGGGTCCACATGGGTTGCCCCATGGGTTTTTTTTATCCGATAACCCATCGGTTTAATCCACGGATCCGGTTCTTGGTTTGGGCTTAGGTTTTAATAACTTTAGCTTAACATTTAGGCTTGCATTTCATATCATTGGGCTTTAACAATTTTGCACTTGGGCTTGCCCAATTCCTTCACAAATCCTACAAGTCCATTACAATTAGCTTAAAGCTTACAACGTATAGTTTACATATTCTTCTCATTTACTATTTGTATACTCATTCATCATATTTGATATATCATCTTTCATACATACTTGTATAATACCTCATATCATACTCAGTATTCATTTCTTCGTTATAATACTTACTTATTATACATTCATCATTTATTCAATCTTCACTTTCCTAACATTCTCAAACTTAGTACATGTGTAAAAAAAAATCGTTTGTCATACTTGAATTATTATTACATAATCCATCATTCCTTGTTATTCTATCGTTACGTATTTCTCGGAAGTTCAAAAGTAATTCCCGAGCAGATATTGATGAATAGTGTTTTTTTGAAAAATTTCTCAGAAAACTTTTATTTTCGTCTTAGAAATTCAAACACTTTAATTCCTCCACGTAGCCAAAATACTACGATATTATAATATTCTTAGGTTATAGAACAACCTCCATCTTGCTTACTCATTAATAATAACATATAATATAATTTTATTCATTATTTAATCAAATAAAATTATTTTACAATTAATCTGATTTTCTAAATTCGTTACATTCATCCCTCCTTATAGGGATTCTATCCCCAGAATCTCGCTTAAAATATTAAACAAACAACTGAGGATAATTCTTCCTCATCTTTTCTTCAAGTTTTACGTTGCTTCTTCGGCATCGTGGTTCTTCTATAACACCTTTATTGAAGGTATAACTTTGTTCCTCAGAACTTGCTATTTTCTATCGATGATTTGAATTAGCATCTCTTCATACGTTAAGTCCTTCTCAATATGAATAGGCTCATACTTTATTATGTGCTTATAATCTAGCTTATAAGAATGTAACACAGATACATGAAATACATTATGTATTCGTTCTAAGTTTGGAGGTAATGCTACTATGTAAGCTACCTCTCCTACCCTTTTTAATACCTCAAAAGGTCCTATAAACCTTGGACTTAACTTTCCCTTATTTCCAAAGTGTATCTTTTCTTTCCATGGAGATACCTTTAGAAATATATACGAGCCTACTTCAAACTCTTTGTTCACTCGATACAAATCCGCAAACTTCTTCTGTCTGTCTTGAAATGCTACCAGATGCATTCATATCAGCTTAACTATATCCGCTGTTCTCTACACCAATTCAGGTCCTAGCATGCGGCGTTCTCCTACTCCATCCCAATATAATGGTGTTCTGCACTTTCTTTCGTATAAAGCTTCGTAAGGCGGCATGCCTATACTTGCATGATAACTGTTGTTATACGTAAACTCTACTAACAGTAGATGATCATCCCAACTACCTTTGAAATCCATGATGCAAGATCTCAACATATCTTCTAGCATCTGAACTGTTCTTTCACTCTGTGCATCGGTTTGTGGATGATACACTGTACTTAACTTCAATTGCGTTCCCAGCTATTCTTGCAGACTTTTCCAAAAGTTTGATGTGAATCGTGGATCATGATATGACACTATCAAAGCGGTACTCCATGTGCGGAAATAATTTCCTTAACATAAAGTTTAGCTAACTGGTCTAAGTTAAACATAACCCTTATTGGCAAAAAGTGAGCCGACTTCGTCAATCGGTCCACTATTACCCAAATAGTGTCATACCCTTTCTGTGTAATCGAAAGTCCCACCACAAATTCCATCGTGATATGCTTCCACTTCCATTCCGAAATCTCCAATGATTGTAACAAGCCATTTGGTCGTTGATGTTCGACCTTAACTTTCTGACAAGTTAAGCACCTACTCACATATTCTGCTATCTCTATCTTCATGTTCGGCCACCAAAAACTCTGTCAAAGGTCTTGATACATCTTAGTACTACCAGGATGAATCGAGTACCTCGAACTATGAGCCTCTTGTAACACTTCCTCCTGTAATTCTGTCTCATTCAGAACCCAAATTCTTCTTTCAAATCTTAATAATCCCTCATTATCAAGACTATACTTTATCTTTTTTTCATCTACTAGCCAATTCTTCATTTGGTCACACTCATCAGTTCTGAGTTATACCTCCTTAACTCTTTCTATAATGGTATATCAAATCTCCGTTGTAAACAATCTCTATCCGGACTCACTCGGCAACGTAACCTCTAACTCCATTCTAGCCATCTCTGTTATTAACTCAGTTTGAGTCGTTAACATAGACAATTTTTCCCGACCCTCCAGGTTTGGGCTTCAACTGGATTCATAGACCCTTGAAACTTTGGCGGTCGAACCGCTTTGAAGGTCGTGACATAAGCTTGCGGTTAATTCACAAGTGCTCCAGTTAATAAAGTCACCAACTGTTGAATCGGGTTTGCGTTGGCCTCGTTATTATTATTAGTAGACCCCTCAGGAGGTGGTTGCTGGCGTGGTTGTCTTCTTTCTAGGAGGCATTTTCTGTTAAAATATACGCTTATTAGTTCATTACTCAACTTCTTGAATATTTGAAGTTTAACTTAAACATTCTAAGATTAAAGCTATAACACATAACATTCCAATAAACTTTGAGATTTCATTCATTTAAAACTTTTCATAACATAATAAGGATAACATCTCTGCTTCCAACATTCACTTTCCTGAATTAAACAAATTTCAGGATTACATATTTATACTACTCCTTTATTTATGTCATAATAAGATATTCATAATTTATTTATTCACATACTTAATCACATATCATTATTATTCTTATTCTTTCTATCTGGGCATATTAAGACGTTGAGAGGCTTCCCTACGCTCTTCCTCCATAATACGATACGCTGTCCTACGATCCATCACGAACCATGACGAGTCTTAAAACTGAGGTGGGTAATAAAAGACTTAATCCTGGGCCCTATCAATCGCAGAATGAAAGGCATAATCCATTTCATTCATCTTGGCCTTCTTTGCTTGAACCTTAGCTTCAGCACGATCTGCACGTTGAGTCGCCTTCATCCAAGCATCCTCTGCCCTTGTACGCTTAGCAGACTCCTCCTTCAAGTCATCTTTCAGCTTATCCAATTTAGTCTTCATATTCTCATTCTCCGCCAATAGATCCTCTTGCAGACCCTTTGTATGAACTAGGTCCCACTTTGTGTTTCCAAGGCATGAGTCGAGTTCCTGAATCTCCGCATCATTATGTTCTATAGTAGCTTAACGCATCTCAGCCAACATGTGACGCCCCCAAAACAGGTATACATCACCCGTCTCGGGTCTCCAGAAACATGGTACAAAATTCAAATACAACTTAATTATACAACTGTCGTGTAAAATACGACAAAACATAACTGAGAGTTTAAACAAGAATATTGTCATCTAGAAAATATCCACACTCAATGGTGTCCTCATTACAATTATTATCACATTATTCTGTAGAATAGTGAGGACTATTAAAGCCATTTATCCTGGACCATCACTCCATTCCCCGACTCGTCCCAGTTATATTCTCATTTCCTGAAGAGAACAATGAAAGAAAAGGGTGAGCTCAACTAGCCCAGTAAGAAATATTATGACTAAGATAATGCATCATAAATTATCCTTAGCCTTCAACAGTATAGCAACTGATAGAATACAATAGACAATAAGTTTTAGATTAACAACTACAGCGGAATAGGCAATCCATTAGAAGAGTCAGGTAGAGCATAAAATCTACTATCTTCTATGATTTAAAAAGTTTTTCATCAACTTTATCGCTGAGACTCTGCTTAATAAATAAAATCGAATCATCCCTGCATCATGGCCAAGGATATTCATGTAATCATCAATGGTTATGATTATACCGAAAAATCCTTGGTCATAATCATACCAACATATTTGTCCATCAATGAACTATGGGCCAATGAGGACTTTCACCACATCATTCGTCACATTACGGTCATGATTATACCGAATAATCCCTGGTCATAATCATACTAAGTCCATCTATGCACGTAAGCCAAAGATGACTTTCATGATACTGCTTTCTAGAGTAGAATTCAAGAATAATATTCATGTACCAAAAATAATTCGGACAGAAAAGAAATATATTTTTTGGGTGAATAGTATCTCGTGAATAGTACTTCGGGAATAGTACCCCGTGAATAGTATCCCAACGCGAAAAGTGTCCCGAATACCCGAGTGAATGATACTAGAGTGAATAGTAATCGGGTGAATAGTAACTCGTGAATAGTACTCTGGCATGAAAAGTGCCCCGAATACCCGAGTGAATAATACCAGAGTGAATAGTAACTGGGTGAATAGTAACCCGTGAATATTAACTCGTAAAAAAAATAACAAAAAAAATGATAATCCATGAGCGAGTACAAAAGAAATGATATCTCGTATTTAGTATAATAGAATATATGAAGCTCGCAAATGGATTTTCACCCGCCATGCGGTAATCCACGTAGACAGATCATTTTCATAATTTATTAAAGAATGAATACGAAGGATCATTCACCATGCATGCGGTAATTCACATAGACAGGTTATTCCAACAGAATAATAAAAAATGGAATAACAAAAGAATTCACTAGGCATCGACGATAGCCATGATGATGAGTTATTCAACAGAATAATAAAGAATGAAACTAGGTTATGCGTAATCCGCATGCAGCGAGGATATTCCAGCGTAATAATAAAGAATGGAACTAGGTCATGCGTAATCAAGATGCATGAGTTATTCAATAGAATAACAAAGAATGGAATATGCGAAGAATTTCACCACGTATATGCGTTGCCAGCATAGACGAGTTATTCCAAGATAATAATAAAGAATGGAATAATGAAGAATTTCACCATGTATAGATCAGATGTAAAAAGTTATTCCAACATAATAATAAAGAATGGAATAATAGAAGAATTTCACCATGTATGCGTAAAGACTTGCATGGCAAAGTTATTCCAACATAATAATAAAGAATGGAATAATGAGAAGAATTTCACCATGTATACGGTAGTCCGCGTATACATGTTATTCCAATAGAATAATAAGGAATGGAATAACAATAGCTCTCTTCATGAATACGGAAGAATAATATGTTAGGTTTTCGTGAAAATCAAAGTAGCAATCAAATTGCAAAATATATAAAGAGCGAGATAAAATCGATTTTAAAATTTTTCACAAACCAACGATTACGGATCATCCTTTATGCATATTATTAATTAAACGAAGAATAAGAAATTATGAAATCATACCCTTGTAGAAAGCGAGCTTCCTCAGTGCGAGTTCACCTCCTACTTCTCGCGATCTCCTGAATCTCCGGGTAGATTCCTTCCTTTGATTAATGTAAGCCACCCAAGTGTATGGCCTCTATAGGTGATCCACCAAGGAAGAGGAATTTTTCAAGAAGAAGGATTTGGCTCAAACCCTAGTTTTTCCTATCTTAATAAGAAAGGGGTGTACTCTCCAAATCTTGGAATTACATTATATTTTAGATATCTAATATAAGACTCTCTTATAAAGATATCATGTAACCTATTTTAATTAAAATAAGGTATTATTTATTTAATTAAACTCTTTTAATTAAATGGGCTCCCTAATCCTATTAGGGAAATTAATTAAACTCCTTTAACTAATTTTCTTTCCTAATCCAATTAGGAATAAATGAGAGTACTAATATTAAATTAATTCCTAAACCTTTTAGAAATTAAAATAATAATAATTATAATAATATTAATAAGACTCCTCTTATTAATTTATATTTAATATTTCTAAAATATTAA
Organism: Panax quinquefolius; assembly: GCA_020205615.1. Classification (NCBI taxonomy): domain Eukaryota; kingdom Viridiplantae; phylum Streptophyta; class Magnoliopsida; order Apiales; family Araliaceae; genus Panax; species Panax quinquefolius. The sequence goes on from CM035157.1 coordinate 19,752,700, forward strand.
ATAATAAATATTAAGCTATTTAATTTATTCTATCACCATAGATTAAATTAAATATACTTAACATATTATTACAATTATGCCATTAACTTCTTAAATAATTATTCTTCCTTTTATGGTGTGACCCTTTAGGTTTCCATATTAAACCAGGTTGTGAATAAATCAATTAGAACAATTCTAATCTCATTTAAATAAATAAATTAAATAAATAATTTATTTAAATAAATAATATTTATTCTACAATAGGGATAAGCTTTCCCTAGCGATCAACGACTTTCCAGATAATATAGATTTCAACATTAATCATAAAAGAACCTTTGAGTAAATAGTTACTGCATAATTCAATCCTTCCACCATACAATGTCCCAATTAAATATAAGACATGGAATTACTTTGTCAAGTCTTATTTTATTTAATTATATGTATTTCGATTCCTAAATGAACAACTCCTAATGAATGCAAATTAGAAACTACTTTCTAATTTCATTCCACCTCGCCAAGGATTCACGAGTTGTCATTTATCGAATCACATAGGACATCACTCCTTTTTACTAGAAGTGGTAGATTCTTTATTGATCATTCATTATCTTCATATATAACTTATTACACCCAAGCATACCCTTTGATATACTCTAAGAGTCTTAAGGAATAAGTCAAAGTGTAATTCATTATATATAAGATACTATGATGATCTCAAGTCTAAGGATCATTTGTACTACTATCACTATAGGAATTCCTATTGACAGGTAAGTAAAACTCCATTAGGTATTCCTTAGTGAGTCACGTTCAGTGAACTTATTCTCTAATAAGCACCTACATACTTGCTTTAGTGACTCCACACAAATGATCATGAGACCAATCATCCTCATCCAATGAGCAAGCAACGTATGTACCAATCTATCCGGATTCACTAATCCCCTATTTAGTAATCCAATGATTGGGAACTATTTTAGTTTTAAGCTTTCTAAGAATTTAGATCTCATTAGAATGATCATTATCATTATTCTAAAAGCGTTGCTTAAAACTATGGGTTTATCACATATTATTAAAACAGCACCATGTAGATAATAAATGCCTTTAATAAATAATTCTTGTATTAATAAATAAATAAGATTGATTACACAGTATATGCTTTATCATCATACATGATTGGCTTGTATGCATAATACTTTCAATCTCCCACTTGCACTAAAGCCAATCGCCGTGGTATCTCATACCCATCTTCTCTAAGTGACGATCAAACCTTTGTTGTGTTAACGCTTTAGTAAATGGATCTCGCAATATTGTCTTGAGAGTCCACACGCTCCAGGTGACGTCTCCTCTTTCAATGATCTCTCCGATCAAATGAAATCGCCATGAACACGTGTTTGGATTTACGATGAGACACTGGGTTCCTTAGCTTGCATAATGATGACTCCAGTGTTGTCGTAGAATAAAGGCTTTGGTCCTTTAATGCTAGGAACCACACCAAGTTGAGAATGAACTTCTTCATCCAAACGACTTCCTTTGCGACTTCACTTGCGCCTATGTACTCGCCTCATCCTTTGAATCAACAAGCGTTGTCACGCTTGGAACTTTTCCAACTCAACTGCGCCACCGTTTAAGGTAAACACATACCCAAACGGAGTTCTTTGTCATCTTGGTCTGTTTGAAAACTTGAGTCTGTGAAGCCCTCTAGTTTTAATTCAGACCCACCGTAGACAAGAAATACATCCTTAGTTCTTCTTAAGTACTTTAAGATATTTTTCACTGCCTTCCAAGGTGTTCTTCTCCGGATTCGATCGATATCTCGCTTGTTACACTAAGTGCATGGCGACATCCGGTCTAGTACATATCATACTGCAAGTACATGATAGATCCTATTCTTTCAAGCATAAGGAATCTTACTCATGCGGTTTCTCTCCTCAGTGTCTTTGGGGCTTGTTTCTTGGAGAGATGTATTCCATGGCTCATCCAGATGAGACCTCTTTTGGAATCTTCCATGCTAAACCTTTTTAGCATCATGTCAATGTACGTTCCTTGGGATAAGCCAAGCATCCTATTAGATCTATCTCTATAGATCTTTATCCCCAAAATATAGGATGCTTCTCCCAAGTCCTTCATGGAGAAGTGTTTAGATAACTTGATTTTAATTGTTTTAAAGATAGGAATATCATTCCCTATCAGTAATATATCATCAACATATAATACAAGGAATGAAATAGCGCTCCCACTAACCTTCTTGTACACACATGATTCATCCTCATTTTTGATAAAATCAAACTTTTGATTGTCTCATCAAAGCGGATGTTCCACCTACGAGAAGCTTGCTTTAATCCATAAATGGATCGTCAGTAGCTTATAGACTTGATTTGTTCCAACCTTTGAAACAAATCCTCTCGGTTGTGTCATATACACATCCTCCTCAAGTTTCCCATTGAGGAAGGCCGTTTTCACGTCCATCCGCCAGATTTCAGTAGTCATGGTAAGTCGCAATCGCAAGCAAAATCCGAATGGACTTGAGCATTACTCATTGGTGAGAAGGTTTCGTCATAGTCAACTCCTTGTCTTTGTTTGAAACCTTTTGCAACCAATCGAGCCTTATAGGTCTCTACCGCTTGCCGTCTGCTCCGGTCTTTCTTTTAAAGACCCATTTACACCCAATAGGCTTAATGCCTTGGTGTGGTGAGACCAAAGTCCATACTTGGTTCTCATACATGGAGTCCATCTCGATTTCATGGCTTCTTGCCACTTCTCTCGAGTCTTTACTACCCATAGCTTTGTTCAGTAATTCAATGGATCATCATCATCTATGATGCGTACCTCATTGTCATCTTCTATGACAAGTCCATACTGTCTGGCATCTTTGGTACTCTTCCGATTTATGAATAGGTGTGTATGCATGAAGGAATCTCTACTTGGTTAGGTACCTCACTTTGATCTATAGTATTTTGTGGTTCTTGAACTTCTTCAAGATATATCTTATTCCCAATCGACCCCTTCAAGGATAAACTCCTTTTCCAAAGCGGCATGTTTATGAACAAACATCTTTTGATCGGTTGGATGATAAAATAATACCCGATGTTTCTTTAGGGTATCCCACAAATCTACATTTGTCGGATCTAGTCTGCTGACTTATCGTTTTCAAACTTTTTGACATAAAATTTGGACAACCCCAAGTCTTAACATGCTTAAGATTTGGTTTCCTCCCCATCCATAACTCATATGGGGTCTTGGGGACGGATTTTGTAGGTACCTTGTTAAGTAGGTATGCAAATCGATTCTAGGGCATATCCCCGGATGAAACCGGAAGGTCGGTAAAGCTCATCATAGATCGAACCATGTCCAACAATGTTCGATTTCTCCTTTCAGATACACCATTCATTTGTGGCGTCCCTGGTGGAGTCCATTGTGAGATTATACCATTTTCTTTGAGACAATTGAGAAACTCACCACTTAAGTATTCTCCTCCTCGATCAGATCGAAGAATCTTAATACTCTTACCGGTTGCTTTCTCAACTTCATTTCGAACTCTTTGAACTTTTCAAATGATTGATTTGTATTTCATTAAATACACATATCCAAATCTTGAGTGGTTGTTAGTGAATGTAATAAAATAAGAATACCCTCCTCTAAATGCGATTCGTTGTCATAGGTCCACATACATCCGTATGTACCAACGCTAACAACTCAGTAACTCTTTCTCCTTTTCCACTAAAAGGAGATTTAGTCATTTTACCTGAGAGACAAGATTCACAGGTTGGATATGATTCATAATCGAGATAGCTCTCAGGAGCCCATCTTTATGCAACTTGGATAATCTTGTTTCATTAATATGACCGAGTCTACTGATTGCCACATGAAGGTATAATTAACATCATCTCTTTTCCTTTTCTTAGTTTGTTCAATTTGAAATATATTTTCATGCAAGTCAAGTATATAAAGTCCATTTCGCAAATTACCAACACCATATAAAACATTATCATTATAAATGGAACAACCTGTTGTTCTTTATTATAATATTAAAACCATCCATATCCAATACGAGAGATAGAAATAATGTTTCTAATGATATTTGGAACAAAATAACAATTATTTAAATTAATGAACTTGCTCAGAAGCGGTGCTAAACAATAAGTCCCTACGCCTAATGCAAAGAACCTTTGCTCCATTTCCCACTGTAGGGCGACCTCATCCTTGCTTTCGACTTTCTACTTTCGACCGGTCCCACGCATATTATTACATATGTGAGAACCACATCCGGTATCCAATACCCAAGTAGAAGATTGACTTTTAGAAAAATTAATTTCAATCATAAACAAACCTTGATTAGGATTGAAGCTTCTCCAAGCTTCTTCTGCTTTTGTTCTCGCAAGATAATCCTTGCAGTTCCTCTTCCAGTGACCCGGCTTGTTGCAATGGAAGCAAATTCCTTTGCTAATTTGGATCAGTTTCTTTTGATCCTTCACTTTCACCTTTCCTTAGCCTTCTTGGATTTCTTCATTTCGAGAAGATACCTTGGGCCTCTTCCTTTTCTTGGAAGAATCATCCACCAAGAAGACATGGTTCTTCTTGGATGGGAAGTGACCTTCAGCGATTTTCAACATGTTAAGTAATTCAGCAAGTCGACATCCAACTTATTCATGTGAAAATTCACAACAAATTGTGAGAAGGTGTCCGGGTAGTGACTGCAAGACTAAATCTTGACTCAACTCCCCATCCATGACGAACCCAAGTCCGCCCAAGGCGTTCAATCAGATTGATCATCTTTAGGACATGAGTCTCAATTCAGAAGTGCCCTCGGTCATCCGAGATCGGAAGAGCTCCTTAGATATTTCATATCTAGCGGTCCTACTTTGCTCACCATACAACTCTCCAAGGTGCGAGAGCATAGTAGGAGCATCCATGTTTTCATCTTGACGCCAAGCTCGTTACTTTCGTGGATGCGAGCATGATGCATTGAGCCACAGATGCATCATCTTGCCTTTGTTTAAAAGTAGCAATCTCTTCCTCGGAGGTCGCTCTCGCAACTTTTTTGGTGCTGAGGTAATTTAGGACATAAAAAATCTTTTCAAAGAAGTGAGAACAATTCTCAGATTCCTCAACCAAAGTGTGTAGTTCAATTTCCATTCGGTTTGTTAGCATCAAGTATGCTTCGCAGTGAAATTAGTGAATGTGACATTTTCAAAATTTCGCATGTAAAAAGACAATATTTTAGCAAACATTCATTTATTAATTACCAAAATAAATTAGGTCTTATTTTATATTGGTATCTCCCACTATTTTCTTCAAACTATATTACCCTCATTTATATAGTTGAAGCAAAAATCTAATTAAAGTTTTTGCTAGTGAGAATAAGGATCCCATTTCAAATATATATAGCCTTGTGGTGACACAACAAACTATATATAAATAAATAGGTAGACAACTCCTTGTCAATTACATCAACATGTAACTCCTTATGTTTTGCCTCTTGGATTATTTTGATCAAGTGGTGGCACATCCGAATCAAAATTATCTAAGTTAAGTCCAACCTAGCACTTCCATATATTCAAAAAAAAAATATCGCCCTTGTGGTGACACAACAAAACAATATTGTTCAATTTTCTTTATAAGAATCAAATGTGATAAATTAACATCTTAAATACTTAATACTTGCCTTGTGGTGACACAACAAACTCATATTAAATATTTAATACTCTATTAATTTTATCATGCTAGAAGGCGACATTCGATATTCTAAATATCTTTGAACGCTTAAGACTTATATATAAAAAACTTTGAGGGATTTGTTATTATTTGTCTCATCTTGTTTTAGCAAGCATACAAATATATATATAAAAAATACGTCATATTATTAAACATGCGAAGCATGTTTGCATAATATATAATATATATAATACTAGCATGCACATATAGAATACTATATTCTACACCGGATTGATTATGGACTTTTATTCTAGTTTGGTTCACTAGAGCCACCAAGTGAACCAAAAGGTCAAACCCTAGGGTGCATAGAATAAACATTTAAATATAACTATTACATTTAAACCCTGGGCTCCATTACTAACTTGGGTCTTCAAGCGCTCCTTGATCTCTAGGTTCTTCAAAAAATTCTAACTAATCCTATTACATTAAACTATTTAATTTAAATAGAAACCTTGATCGTGATCGAGGGAAGAAGTACAAAAGAGAGATAGAATTTACATCAAGAAGAAAACTAGAAAAGACGAGGCACGCAGTAAGACCCCATTTAATAAAACCCATTCATTCAAACATCCAACTAAAATAAATCCAATCATATTGGTCAATTGTCCATAATCAATCCCGTTTATTTTAGCCATAACAGAATTTCAGCCCAAATTACCTCAGTGAACTATCCAGATCCCAGAACATAATTTCAAACCAAACCATAGATATAACATCATACACTCAGATAATCCATGAATGCTATAGAAATGTTGTGTGTGTGTGATGTTCACAAAAACTTGGTTCAAGCAAAGATTATATATCTTACACTGCTCCACACAGAAAATTATAGTCTAAATCAAGACTCATGTATACTCATGCAACATAGACTGTTTAGACATATCACCACAAACTAAGGTTCAACAATGGGTTTATTGCTTTATTGCTACTCACGAGGGCAATTTTGCACTTTCCCGTGGTGTTTATTGCTATTTTTTTTCACATGACTGTGCAATGTCTTAATCCATTAGGCACACTGCTACCCCTTAGTGAGCTTTCAACCAACGACTCCCAGACCATGAAAGACCTTAGGGCACTAGGTGTAGAGACAATCCCCTCGGGCGTACTTACTCAAGTAGCCAGGGCCCCGAATCAAGACTAGTCACGTTATTGCTATATATATATTTTTTATTTTTTATTTTTTTTATATACACAGCATACCCATGTTTTTCCAAAGATTTGCACTTCAATGACTTTACAATCTATAACACTTTCCTCATGTTTCTCTTTTTAAAGCTACATGTTCTATTGAGCAATGCAAGACACACATCTTAAACCTACCAGTGATTGTGAATACATTTGTGCAAACCGAAAGCATTTAAACAGCAACATGAATCTCATTGCGTAAAACATTATATCCAAGTTATGTTAAGCAACATATTCTGACATCTTTCACAATTCACTATCATCATTGGCTAGGCAAAAATTTCTATTATTAAGCAAGAATTTGTGTGAGACATTAAACTAAACATACTAACACAATCCATCATGACTAAAAATTGAAAAATTTATGAAAATTTTAACTACCACATAATCATGCAAAATTAAACTAAATATGCTAAAACAGAATGCAAACTAAACTACTATGCAAGTACTCAAATACCCCCAAACATAAAATGTTCAATGTCCTCATTGAATGAAGGTAAAGGGAACAAGAAAAACTCCCCTATTGATTGGCATGACCACCCTCCTCGGGTGGTGAATCTGGTGGTGGATAAGGCACAGCGGTCCCGAACTGGGGCCATTCAAGCATTGTTCCTTGCTGCGCAAACGCTTCGGCCAAGGCCCTGGTGAGTCCCGTAGCGAATGTCCCAAGATTATCATACAATGCATCGATTTTGCGCTCCAACCTTCGGAGGTGTCAATCGCTAGAGACAGGATGTGCTCGGGTGGATGGACCTGCTTCATCGGTCTGTGGGGGCTGCTGGGGTGGCTCGAGGAAGGTGGGTCGCCACCTGCCCAGTCCTCAAATTTGGCAATAGTTGCATGAGTGATGTCTTGGCTGGGATACTGCAGTTGTTCGTTGCCCCGGTGACACCCCTGCTGCGCACATAGCATGGATACTACTGAAGCATGTGGGATGCTTCCAGTGGTAGTTCCCTTCAGATACTTCACAATGTTTTGATAAATCAAATACCCTACGTCGATGTATTCGCCAGTTATGATGCCCCATAGAAGTATGGCCCTCTCTACCGTGATTTCATGTTAATGTGACGATGGAAATAATTTAGCACATATGAACAAATTCCAGGCCTTGGCGTACCGATTCAATGCAACGGCTGGGAATATGCGCGGCTGGGTCGTACCGACTTTGTACGTCCACCTTGTGCCAGGAATGCACAATTCTGCGATGACCTGCTCCAAGTCTGTTTCCTGATGCTCTCCCGTGATCCAATTGGCTGCCCCTGTTGGTGGTCTAGCGGGGAGCCTCAGCACGTTTCTGATGGCTGAGGGTCGGTAGTCTACCTCTGTACTACGAACCATAGAGAAATCGTTCATGGTGACTTTGGCATTAGCGTAGAACTCTCGAACTATGCTCATTGGGACCGGCATGGGTGCGGTCGTCAGTCCACCCCATCCTCGTTCGTTGATCATGGCACAAAGCTCTCCATCTTGGCCTCCCGGTCTAAATCCTCTTTCCTCGATGAATGTCTTCGCGACAATGCGATAGTACTCTTGTTGGGCCTCCAAACATGGAAATTTGTTATGGTCGACAATATCCTCCTCATGGCTGTCGGAGGAGGATGAAGAGGAAGAAATTACCCGTACTCTCTTTGGACCCATTTGAGATGGAGATAGCAAATGCACTTACTGATAGTACCCACATGCCATGCACATCCTTGTCTTTCGACTAGCCTTCACGCATCCGCCCACCGATACCTCGAATTCCGCCCAAATGAAACTGTTTTATGCACTTATTCACAAAAAGGAGTTTTAAATAAATGCAATGCAAAATATCATGAAATGAAACTAAAACACAATGAAATGTACTTGAGGTGGGCACAATTCGCATTAATTAATATACAATAAGTGAGTAAAAATATCACTTATCACATTACAGGCCACTGAAGACTTTTACCACATCACTTATAACATCACAGTTCATGATTATACCGAATGATCCCTGGTCATAATCATACTAAGTCCATCTATGCACGTAAGCCAAAGATGACTTTCGATGTAATATAAACATGAGGATGATGACAATGTTATAAGAATTCAATAAAACAAGTTCACGAATTAATTTATCCAGGAACTGATAACGTCCAAATTGTCAACATGATACTTCTGTGTAGAGTAAAATTCAAGAATGCTCAGAAGAATATTTCCATGAAAAGATACTGTATGAAGCGTAAATATCAAGGATATTCCACTAATTTCATAGAGTGTCGAAGTCAAAACTTTAACCAACTGAGTATAATAAAGAATATATGAAACTGCAAATGGATTTTCACCCGCCATGCGATAATCCACGTATACAGATCATTTCCACAATTTAATAAGGAATGAATACAAAGGATCATTAACCATGTATGTGACAATCCACATAGGCAGGTTATTCCAACAGAATAATGAAGAATGGAATAACAGAAGGATTCACCATGCATGCGATAGAGACCGCACAGACAGGTTATTCCCAACAAAATAACAAATGCGGAATAATAAATATGGAACCAGGTAAGGTGAAATTCACACCGACGGGATATTCCGACAAAATAATAAAGAACGAAATAATAAAAGAATTTCACCAAGTATGCGGTACTTCGCATAAACAGGTTATTCCAACATAATAATAAAGAATGGAATAACAGAAGAAGATCACCAAGTATTGGGTAAACCGCATATACAGGTCATTCCACCAAGTATAGGGTAAACCGCGCATACAGGTTATTCCAACAGAATAATAAAGAATTGAATAACAACAGACTTCACCAAGTATAGGGTATGCCACTTATACATGTTATGTATAGGGTATGCCGCGTATACAGGTTTTTCCAACAGAATAATAAAGAATTGAATAACAACAAACTTCACCGAGTATAGGGTATGCCACTTATATAGGTTATGTATAGGGTATGCTGCATATACAGGTTATTCCAACAGAATAATAAGGACGGAATAATATAAGGATTTCACCAAGTATAGGGTATGCCACTTATACAGGTTATGTATAGGGTATGCCACTTATACAGGTTATTCCAACAGAATAATAAAGAATTAAATAACAGAAGTTCTCTTCATGAATAAGAAAGAATAACACCCCTTACCGTAAAAGAAACTGGATATAGAAGTAGTGAAGTAGCAGAATACTCTTCTTCTTTCTCTTTATAATTTCTCTCTCTAGAGTTTCAGTGAATTCGTAAGAAATAATGATGGAATGAGCTTCTATTTATAGAAGAATGGAATGAATAGTAACTAATTCATAAACGGTCCAGATCGATTTACTTTTAAACGGACGGTCCAGATCGATTTACTATTAAAACTTAAAGCAACAGTCCATACTGATTCACTATTCTAACTTTTAAACCATCGATCCATATTGATTCACTATTATAACTTTCCACCAGCGGTCCATATTGATTCACTATTATAACTTTCCACCAGTGGTCCATATTGATTCATTCAACCAACGGTCTGAAAAATTAACACATCTTCTTATGGAATAATATTGTACCTAAATACCCGAATGCACAATACTAGAGTGAATAGTAATTGGGAGAATAGTAACTCGTGAATAGTAACTCGTAAATAGTAACTCATGAATAATAACTCGTGAATAGTAACTCATGAATAGTAACTCGTGAATAGTAACTGACACAAAAAGTGTCCCAAATACTCGAGTGAACAATACTAGAGTGAATAATAATTTCGGTGAATAGTAACTCATGAATAGTAACTCCGACACAAAAAGTGTCCCAAATACTCGAGTGAACAATACTACCTCCAGACATCAATTACTATCAAAAAAAATGTTTAACACAAATAATTCCAACACAATGAAACTATCAAATTTCTCTTTAATCAACACGAACTTATCCATCATTAATATCATAACTCACAATATTTAACAACCAGGTTGTTCCCAAGAAAGAGGTGGTTTTCCAATAAGGATTTCTCCTTATTGGCGCACAATTAGATTATCTAACCTCTCCTTGACAGAACTTCTAGACATTGTAAATATTGCAATTTAATAATATGAATAACTTTGTCGTCTCAATTATTGATTTAATAAGATAGCATATTATGCACATGATACTGTGACAATAATTGAATCAATAATATGAGAGATATGATGCAGCAATTAATGTAACAATAATGTAGTATAACTGAGTGACTTATCACGTAAGCATCAATAATCAATACCGTGGTGCTACTCTGCAACTAATGCCAGACATTATTTTTTACTACTCAGCGTAGTTCAATAGTATTAACGGTAAAACCTTTGCCGTTATTTTCATAAAATATTTTTGTCATTTTCTAACTACGACAGTTCTTCTATTGTGGGGTCTACCAATGATTGTGCCGTCGTACGGATATTCCCGACAAAAAGAATATTCCCCGACCAAACGAATATTTATAACAACTTGCATACTTTGCAAAATTTTCAAATACTACCCACAACTATAACACTATCTCAAATCCACACCATAATATTAAAAAAAAAATCGAGAAATTTAAATCTTTATTTATAAAATCTGGGGTCTCACAATTTTCAAATACTGCCACAAAACAAGGGTTAATTAACATATCACATATTATCCCTATACTCTGACCAACCAATTAAATACCAAATAAACTTAGGTAAGTCATACTAGCGAAGGAATTCCCCATCTCTCCCCTCCAAGTTCTTGTCTCACATCTCAGCTAGAGATCATATCCCTAAGCTTTGATACCAACTGTGACGCCCCCAAAATAGGTATAAATCACCCATCTTAAGTCGCCAAATATATGGTACAAAATTCAAATACAACTTAATTATACAACAGTCGTGTAAAATACGACAAAACATAATATAAGAGTTTTAATAAGAATATTGTCATCTAGACAATATCCACACTCAATGGAGTCCTCATTACATTTATTATCACACTATTTTGAGAATAGTGAGGACTACTAATGCTATCATCACGACCCGTCACTCCGTTCCTCGACTAGTCCCAAATTTATATTCTCATTTCCTGAAGAGAACAATGAAAGAAAAGAGTGAGCTCAACTAGCACAATAAGAAATATTATGACAAAGATAATGCAGGATAAATTATCCTTAGCCTTCAACAGTATAAAAACTGATAGAATATAATAGACAATAAGTTTTAGATCAACAACTGCAGCGGAATAAGCAATCCATTAGAAGAGTCAAGTAGAGCATAAAATCTACTATCTTTTATGATTTAAAAAGATTTTCATCAACTTTATCGCTGAGACTCGGCTTAATAAATAAACCACATCATCCCTGCACCACGGCCAAGGATATTCATGTAATCATCAATGGTCATGATTATACCGAATAATCCCTGGTCATAATCATACCAACAACTATCCATCAATGAACTATAGGCCAATGAGGACTTTTACCACATCATTCATCACATTATGGTCATGATTATACCGAATAATCCCTGGTCATAATCATACCAAGTCCATCTATGCACGTAAGCCAAAGATGACTTTATTTACAATATAAGCATGAGGATGATGACAATGACATAATTATTCAATAAAACAAGTTCAAGGATAAATTTTAAAGATTTATAATTTAATTTATCCAGAAATCAATAACGTCCAAATTGTCAACATGATACTGCTTTGTAGAGTAAAATTCAAGAATGCTCAGAAGAATATTTCCATGAAAAGATACTGGATGAAGAGCAAATATCAAGGATATTCCCCTAATTTCATGGAGTATAGAAGCCAAAACTTAACCAACTGAGTATAATAGAATATATGAAACTTCAAATGGATTTTTGCCCGCCATGCGGTAATCCACGTAGACAGAATATTTCCACAATTTAATAAGAAATGAATACGAAGGATCATTCACCATGCATGTGGTAATCCACATAGACAGGTTATTCCAACAGAATAATAAAGAATGGAATAACAGAAGAATTTACCTTGCATGTCGTAGTCCGCGTAGATAGGTTATTCCAACAGAATAATAAAGAATAGAATAACAGAAGAATTCACCAGGCATGCGATAGGCCATGCAAGATGAGTTATTCCAATAGAATAATAAAGAATAGAACCAGGTCATGCGTAATCCTCACAGACATGATATTCTAACAGAATAATAAAGAATGGAATAACAACAGAATTCACCAGGCATGCGATAGACCACACAGACAGGTTATTCCAACATAATAATAAAGAATGGAATAATAGAAGAATTTCACCATGTATGCGGTACTTCGCATAGACAGGTTATTCCAACATAATAATAAATAAAGGAATAACAACCCTTACGAGTATTGAAAGAAAATAACTCTCTTCATGAATACGAAAGAATAATACCCCTTACCTTAGAAGAAATCTGGAATAGTGAGGTAACAAACTTCTCTTCTCCTTTCTCTTTATAATTTCTCTCTATAATAATTGCTCTATATCTTTAGTAAATTGATGATAAATAAAAGAAGAATGAGCTTCTATTTATAGGAAAATATAGTTACAATAATTGCACGTTTTGGGGCTCGAAATATTACAAAATAATACCTTCCTCTTTTCATTTATTTTTAATTTAGTCCTGCAAGTATTATCAAACTTGCACAACCTCCCCTAATAGTAAATCATGTGAATCAATAATTTTAGACATGTGAAAATACGAATTACAGTATAGTACCTCCATCTATACCTCTATTTTTAACTTAATCATGCAAGTATTATCAATCTTGCACCACCTCCCCTAATAGTACAAGAATGTGAATCAATAGTACACACATGTGAACAAAAAGTTATAATCATGTGAATTAATAGCAATTAATTGCTCATTTATCCGGTTAATTACCCGATTGGTCAATACAACCTCCAGACATCAATTATTATCGAAATAAATGTCAATTTTCATAAACACTAATAATTCCAAGATAATGGAACTATCAATTTCATCTTTAATCAATACGAACTTATTCATCATTAATATTATAATTCACAATATTTAACAACCAGGTCATTTCCTGGAAAGTGGGGGCTTTCCGATAAGGATTTCTCCTTATTAGCGCGCAATTAGGTGACCAAACCCATCCTTGAAAGAACTTCTAGAAATTGTCAATATTGCAAATAATAATATGAATAACTTTAGTCTCAATTATTGATTTAATAATATATATTATCACGAGATGATCTTTGTGATAATAATTGAATCAATAATATGAGAGATATGATGCATCAATCACTATAGCAATAATTGAGTATAAGCGAGTAACTTCTCACGTAAACATCAATAATCAATCTGGTGTGCTATCTATGCTGACAGACAGCGTATTCTGTACTTTACTACCGAGTAGTTCAGCGGTTTTTAACGGTAACACTTTCGTAGTTATTTTATAAAAAGATAATCTGTCATTTTTTACTACGACAATACTTTCGTTGTGGGTCCACCAATGATTGTCTTGAGTAAATACGGATATTTCAAACAAAAGAATATTATTAAACCAAACGAATATTTATAACAACTTGCATACTTTACAAAATTTGTAAATATTACCCACAACTATAACATTATATCAAATCCACAACATAATATTCAAAAAATATATTTCGAGAAAATTATTCTTTATTCATAAAAGTTGGGGTCTTACAGTATATCCTTGGCTTACGTGCAAAGATGGACAGGTGTATGACATGATCATAACCACTAGTGATAATAAAGAATATCTTTGGCCCGTAGTGCATGGATAATTGGATGATGTGATTGGCAGGATCATGACCATTAGTTAACAGTTGAATGTCTTTGGCCGTAGTGCACTGACAGACAATTGATTGGTATGATCATAACCATTGGTTTTATAGTTGAATATCTTTGGCCCGTAGTGTAAAACCCCAACTTTTATTAATAAAGAATAATTTTCTCGAAATATATTTTTGAATAGTATGGTGTGAATTTGATATAATGTTATAGTTGTGGGTAATATTTACAAATTTTGCAAAGTAAGCAAGTGGTTATATAATATTCAATTGGTCGGGGAATATTCATTTTAATAGGGAATATTCGTACGACGACACAATCATTGGTGGACCCCACAACAGAAGTATTGTCGTAGTAAAAAAAGCATGTAATTATCTTTTATAAAAATAACTACGAAAAGTGTTATCGTTAAAACTGTTGAACTACCCTAGTAGTAAACGCGACAAGAATCTGGCGTGGTCGCATAAGAAAGCATACGGTATTGGTTATTGATGCTTACGTGAGAAGTCACTCAGTTATACTCAATTATTGCTATAGTAATTGCTGCATCATATCTCTCATATTATCGATTCAATTATTGTCACAGTATCATCTGCATAATATGATATATTATTAAATCAATAATTGAAGCGACAAAGTTATTCATATTATTAAAGTACAATATTTACAATGTCTAGAAGTTCTGTCAAGGAGAGGTTTGATCATCTAATTGCGCGCCAATAAGGAGAAATCCTTATCGGAAAGCTCCCTTTTTTCTGGGAATAACCTGGTTATTTAATATTGTGAGTTATAATATTAGTGATGAATAAGTTCGTGTTGATTAAAGATGAAATTGATAGTTCCATTGAGTTGGAATTATTAGTGTTAGTGGAAATTGATATTTATTTCGATATTAATTGATGTATTAAACTCTACTATTTTGATCCCCAAAATATGCAATTATTGAAACTATATTTTCCTATAAATAGAAGCTCATTCTTCCTTCATTTCTCACCAATTTACTAAAGCTATAGAGCAATTATTATAGAGAGAAAGAAGAAGAGAAGTCTGCTACCTCTTTACTCCAGTATCCAGTTTCTTTCTAAGGTAAGGGGTATTATTTCTTTCGTATTCATGAAGAGAGCTATTGTTATTCCATTCCTTATTATTCTGCTGGAATAACCTATATATGCGAAGTACCGCATACATGGTGAAATTCTTCTATTATTACATTCTTTATTATTATGTTAGAATAACTTGTCTATGTGAAGTACTGCATACATGATGAAATTCTTCTATTATTCCATTCTTTATTATTCTGTTGGAATATCCTATCTATGCGGATTACGCATGACCTGGTTTCATTCTTTATTATTTTGTTGGAATAACCTGTCTGTGCGGTCTATCGCATGCATGGTGAATTCTTTTGTTATTCCATTCTTTATTATTCATTGGAATATCTCATGCGTGCGGATTTATTTATGACTTTAGTTCCATTATTTATTATTCTATTGGAATAACCTGTCTGTGCGGTCTATCGCATGCATGGTGAATTCTTCTGTTATTCCATTCTTTATTATTCTGTTAGAATAACATGTCTATGTGGATAACCACATGCATGGTGAATGATCCTTCGTATTCATTCCTTATTAAATTGTGGAAATGATTTGTCGACGTGAATTACCGCATGGGGAGCAAAAATCCATTTACAGTTTCATATATTCTATTATACTCAGTTGGTTAAAGTTTTGGCTTCTATACTCCATGAAATTAGTGGAATATCCTTGATATTTGCGCTTCATCCAGTATCTTTTCATGGAAATATTCTTCTGAGCATTCTTGAATTTTACTCTACAAAGCAGTATCATGTTGACAATTTGGACGTTATTGATTTCTTGATAAATTAAATTATAAATCTTTAAAATTATCCTTGAACTTGTTTTATTGAATTATTATGTCATTGTCATCGTCCTCATGCTTATATTGTGATTAAAGTTATCTTTGGCTTACGTGCATAGATGGACTTGGTATGATTATGACCAGGGATTATTCGATATAATCATGACCGTAATGTGATGAATGATGTGGTAAAAGTCCTCATTGGTCTGTAGTTCATTGATGGATAATTGTTGGTATGATTATGTCCAGGGATTATTCGGTATAATCATGAGCATTTATGATTACATGAATATCCTTGGCCGTGGTGCAAGGATGATGTGGTTTATTTATTAAGCTGAGTCTCAGCGATAAAGTTGATGAAAATCTTTTTAAATCATAGAAGATAATAGATGTTATGCTCTACTTGACTCTTCTAATAGATTGCTTGTTCCGCTGCAGTTAAACTTGTTTTCTATTATATTCTATCAGTTTAACATTGTTGAGGGCTAATGATAATTTATTTTGCATTATCTTAGTCATAATATTTCTTACTGGGCTAGTTGAGCTCACCCTTTGCTTTCATTGTTCTCTTCAGGAAATGAGAACATAGCTGGGACTAGTCGGGAACGAAGTGACGGTCCAGATGATAGCATTAGTAGTCCTCACTATTCTGTTAAATAGTGTGATAATAAATGTAATGAGGACTCCATTGAGTGTGGATATTTTCTAGATGATAATATTTGTATTAAAACTCACAACATGTATTTTGTCGTATTTTACACGGCAGTTGTATAATTAAGTTTTTAATTGTATTTTATACCATGTATTTGGCGACTCAAGATGGGTGATGTATACCTGTTTTGGGGGCATCACAGTTGGTATCAAAGCTTAGGGATATGAACCCTGGCTAAGATGTGAGACAAGAACTAGGAGGGGAGAGACGGGAAATTCTTTTGCTAGTATGACCTACCTAAGTTTATTTGGTATTTAATTGGTCAGTCAGAGTATAGGGATAATATGTGATATGTTAATTAACCCTTGTTTTGTGGCAGTATTTGAAAATGGCATCTGAAAATGTTGAGATAAGCAATGAAGCACATGAGACCGTTGAGTCACTAATGATCAATACCCAGGGTAATGTGCAACATGAAGACAATAATCCTCATGTAAACAATAACACCGATGAAATAGTGAATGATGGGATGTTCAGAGGCTTTATACAATTCATGCAGCATCAGGCGAGAGCGGCTCCTGTCCAAAATGCAGGTGGAAACACTGACAACTCTCGGACGGTCACCCCTAAGAAGTTCAAGGAGCGGGGACCACCGGAGTTTTTTTGGAGAGCCAAAATCACTTAAGTTGGAGATGTGGATAAAGTAGATCAACAAGATATTTGATGTCTTGGGATGCTCCGAGGAGCAAAAGGTTCCCTTTGCCACCTTCATGTTGCGAGCAGAGACAGATTACTGGTGGGAATCTGTAAAGCGTACTCAACCTACCGCACTCAAAATGTCTTGGGAGAAGTTCCAAGAGCTGTTCAACGACAAGTACTTTCCTGAAAGTATTCGTCACATGAAGGAGGTAGAGTTCATCAAGCTTGAGCAAAATAATATGACCATGGCGCAGTACGAAGCAAAGTTTGCTGAGTTATCTCGGTTTACGTCCCACTTAGTTGATAATGAGGAGAGAATGACGTAGATGTTTCTAAGAGGTTTGAAACCCGAGATACATCAATACCTAATTTCTCACAAACTGTGTTTGTATTCAGATGTTGTGAATAGGGCTCAGTTATTGGAGCGCGATAATGAGTCAACTCAACCAAGAGAGAGCAGCCGACAAGTCCATAATACCAGTGGTAGCAGTCATCAAAGCGGTGACAACAAGCGTGGAGGGAATCAACATGCTAGAAATGGTTATCACTTCGGTGGTAATCATGGATATGACAATAACAGTGGACATTTCAAGAAGAGGAGATTCAACAATGATGGAAAGACGTCAGCACCAGCACCTTTTGTTAAGGAAGGAGAACGACCGTTGGTCGTATGTTTCAAATGCAGAGGGGAGGGACATATCAGTCCAAAATGCGTGATGCAGTCCAAAGCGTGTTACAATTGTGGAAAAGAAGGTTACCAAGCCCAATTTTGTCATGCACCAAAGTCAAGTCCAGCTGGGATGGAGGCATCAAAGGGTGTCCTGCATAAGACAAAACCAAAGAGTTCAAGGAGAGCATTTTTGTAACCTCCCAAAAGCGAGGAATCCGAACGAGGTGATCACGGGTAAGCTAATCATAAACTCTAGTGAAGTTTATACTTTATTTGATACCGGTTCTACCCATTCTTTTATTTCTCCTACTTGCGATCAATGTTTAAATTTAACTCCAGAGAAATTAGACTTTGATTTATCTGTTGAAACTCCGTTAGGAGAAACCTTCATCACATCCATTGTTTATAAGTCTTGTTTGATTCAAATCGGTAACCGCACGTTACCTGTCGATCTTATTTCTTTGAAAATACTTGCATTTGATGTGATTTTAGGGATTGATTGGTTAATTACTCATCATGCTAAAATCAATTGTTTTCGTAAGGTTGTTAGCTTTCATATTCCTAACCAGCCTATTATGTAAATTCAAGTAACCAAACTACTAAAATCAATCACTGTCATATCAAGCCATAAAGCTATTCGTTTATTGAAAAATGGATGTCAAGATTTCTTACCCCATGTCACGGATTTAAATAAAAATACGTCAGATTTGAATGATATTTCTATTGTTAATAAATTTCCTGACGTATTCCACAGAAGAACTTCGGCCTACCCTACAAAGATGAAATTGAATTTTATATCGACCTTGAATCCGGTACAAAACCCATTTCCAAAGCCCCATATCGAATGGCTCATGTTGAACTTTAGGAGTTAAAAACCCAACTACAGGATTGTTAGACATCGGTTTCATTCGTCCTAGTACGTCTCTTTGGGGTGCTCATGTTCTATTCGTGAAGAAGAAAGATGGAAGTATGCGACTTTGTATTGATTATCGAGAGTTGAATCATGTCACCATCAAAAATAGGTACCCATTGCCTCGCATTGATGACATGTTTGACTAGTTGCAAGGAGCTAAATTCTTTTCAAAGATTGATCTTCGTTCCGGATATCATCAGTTGAAGATTAAACTGATGACATTCTAAAGACTGCTTTTAGAACTCGGTACGGGCATTATGAATTCCTAGTCATGTCTTTTGGATTGACTAATGCTCCTGCTGCCTTCATGGACACGATGAACCGATTATTCAAGGAATATTTGTATCACTTTGTGGTCGTCTTTATTGATGACATCCTCATATACTCCAAAACCTGTGAAGACCATGAGCAACACATGAGGCTGATACTCCAAAAGCTTCGTGAAAACAAGCTATATGCCAAGTTGAAGAAATATGAGTTCTGGCTTGAGGAAGTTGCATTCCTTGGGCACGTGATATCAAATCATGGAATATCTATTGACCCAGCGAAGATTGAACCAATTCAAAGCTAGGAGCAACCAAAATTAGCGACCGAAGTATGTAGCTTTCTCGGCTTAACTGGTTATTATCGGAGATTCGTGGAAGGATTTTCTCGAATCGCTACTCCATTAACTCAGCTGACTCGAAAAGATACAAAGTTCGGTTGGAGCAAGAAATGTGAGAAGATTTTTCAAGAACTCAAGAGAAGACTCATTTCAGCACATGTTCTGAGAAAACCATCTAACTCGGAGGGATTTGTCATCTACAGTGATGCTTCAGGTAAAAAGTTAGGATGTGTTCTCATGCAACATGGGAAAGTCATAGCCTATGCCTCACGACAACTCAAAGAATATGAGAGGAATTATCCTACTCATGATCTAAAGTTGGCAGCAGCCATTTTTGCGCTTAAGATTTGGAGGCATTACTTGTATGGAGAGAAGATGGAGATCTATACGGATCATAAAAGCCTCAAATATTTCTTCACTCAAAATGAACTCAACATGCGACAACGACGATGGCTTGAGTTGTTGAAAGATTATGATCATACCATCCAATACCATCCTGGAAAAGCGAATGTAGTAGCTGACATATTGAGTAGAAGATCATATGCGGGCATGAGTGCAATATTATCAACGTAAAGGCCCATTTTGTATGACTTGGAAAGGATGGAAATAGAGTTAAAGACTCCACAGACCCATGTGATGATGGAGAATATACGATTGGAACCGACTTTAATCGATAAAGTTAAAGCTGCTCAAGCTACAGACCTGGAGCTGATATGTATGAGGAAGAAAGTACAAGAAGGTGATATTCCGGAAGTAAGAATCGATGAAGAAGGAATACTTCGAGTCAACTCCAGACTTTGTGTTCCTAACGATTCTGACTTGAAGTATAAAATCATGATGAAGGCACACAACACACCGTTTGTAATCCATCTTGGGAGTACCAAAAAGTATCATGATCTTTGACATACATTTTGGTGGAGTAATATGAAGAGAGAGATAGTGGAGTTTATCTCAAGGTGTCTAACTTGTCAACGAGTAAAGGCATAGCATCAAGTGCCAAAAGGTCCATTGCAACCACTTGAAATTCTAGAATGGAAGTGGGAGCATATTACCATAGATTTCGTTATTGTTCTTCCCAAGGTTTCTCAAGGCATAGATGCGATTTGGGTCATTGTTGATAGATTGACCAAGTCTGCTCATTTCTTACCGATACGAGAAACTTATACACTTGAACGTCTTGATGGTATGTACATAAATGAGATTGTAAGATTTCATGGTATGCCAGTATCCATAGTTTCTGATCGAGACCCAAGATTCACTTCACGATTTTGGGTTAGTTTGCAAAAAGCTATGGGCACGGATTTACGATTTAGTTCGGCATATCATCCTCAAACAGATGGGCAGTCGAAAAGGACTATTCAAACTCTTGAAGATTTATTAAGACTCTGTGTCCTTGACTTCTAGGGAAGTTGGTACAAGTTCTTGCCATTGGTGGAGTTTTCCTACAACAATAGTTATCAAGCAAGTATTGGCATGGCTCCATTTGAGGTGTTATATAGAAGAAAGTGTCGTTCTCCAGTATGCTGAGATGAGGTGGGTGAAGCAACGTTGTTGGGACCAGATTTGGTACATATGACTACGAAAAAGATTCAAACGATCTGACAACATATAAAAACCTCACAAGATCGACAAAAGAGTTATGCTGATCTTCATCGAAAGGACGTGGAATTCAATATTGGAGATCATGTGTTGTTACGTGTTGCCCCATGGAAAGGAGTTACGAGATTTGGAAAGAGAGGAAAGCTCAATCCTCGATTCATTGGCCCATTTTTAATCCTCGATCGAGTAGAAACTGTGGTCTATGGACTCGCCTTACCGTCAAGTATATCTTGTGTTCATAACATTTTTCACATATCCATGTTACGTAAATATGTGAAAGACCCTAACCATATTATTGAATTAGAACCAGATGAGATAGAGGAAGATTTAACATATGAAGAGTTACCTGTTAAAATCTTGGATAAGAAGGATCATATTCTACGCTCCAAGGTTATATCTCAAGTCAAAGTTTTGTGGAGAAACCACGATGTGGAGGAAATGACCTGGGAGTTAGAATCTGAGATGAAGTCAAAATATCCTCACTTCTTCAATATACCAGGGACGTACCCTAATTTTGAGGATGAAATTTCATAAGAAGGGGAGGTTGTAAAACCCCAACTTTTATGAATAAAGAATAATTTTCTCGAAATATATTTTTGAATATTATGGTGTGCATTTGATATAATGTTATAGTTGTGGGTAATATTTATAAATTTTGCAAAGTAAGCAAGTGGTTATATAATATTCGATTGGCTCTGGGAATATTCGTTTTAACAGGGAATATTCGATGCGCTAGCACAATCATTAAGTGGACCTCATAACGGAAGTATTGTCGTAGTAAGAAAACGCATGTAATTATCTTTTATAAAAATAATGGCGAAAGTGTTACCGTTAAAACATTGAACTACCCGGTAGTAAAAGTAAAAGTACGAATCTGGCGTGGTTGCATAGTAGCACACAGTATTGGTTATTGATGCTTACGTGAGAAGTCACTCAGTTATACTCAATTATTGCTATAGTAATTGCTGCATCATATCTCTCATATTATCGATTCAATTATTGTCACAGTATCATCTGCATAATATGATATATTATTAAATCAATAATTGAGACAACAAAGTTATTCATATTATTAAATTACAATATTTATAATGTCTAGAAGTTTTGTCAAGCAGATGTTTGGTCATCTAATTGCGCGCAAATAAGGAGAAATCCTTATCGAAAGCCCCCTCTTTTCTGGGAACGACCTGGTTGTTAAATATTGTGAGTTATAATATTAATGATGAATAAGTTCGTGTTGATTAAAGATGAAATTGATAGTTCTATTATGTTGGAATTATTAGTGTTAGTGGAAATCGACATTTATTTCGATATTAATTGATGTCTGGAAGTTATATTGACCAATCAAGTAATTAATCGGATAAATGAGCAATTAACTGCTATTAATTCACATGATTATAACTATTTGTTCACATGCGTGTACTATTGATTCACATTCTTATACTATTAGTGGAGTTGTTGCAAAATTGATAATACTTGATTGACTAAGTTAAAAATGGAGGTAAAGATGGAGGTACTATACTGTAATTCGTATTTTCACATGTCTAGAACTATTGATTCACATGATTTACTATTGATTCACATTATTTACTATTAGGGGAGGTGGTGCAAGTTTGATAATACTTGCAGGACTAAATTAAAAATAAAGGAAAAGAGGAAGGTATTATATTGTAATATTTCGAGCCTCAAAACGTGCAATTATCGAAACTATATTTTCCTATAAATAGAAGCTCATTCTTCCTTCATTTCTCACCAATTCACTAAAGCTATAGAGAAATTATTATAGAGAGAAAGAAGAAGAGAAGTCTGCTACCTCTCTACTCCAGTATCCAGTTTCTTTCTAAGGTAAGGGGTATTATTTCTTTCGTATTCATGAAGAGAGTTATTGTTATTCCATTCCTAATTATTCTGTTGGAATAACTTGTATATGCGAAGTACCACATACATGGTGAAATTATTCTATTATTCCATTCTTTATTATTATGTTGAAATAACCTGTCTATGCGAAGTACCGCATACATGGTAAAATTGTAAAATCCCAAATGTTATGAATAAAGATTTAATTTTCTCGAAATATTTTTATCAAAATTATGGAGTGGATTTGATATAATATTATAGTTGTGGGTAATATTTATAAATTCTGCAAAGTATGCAAGTTGTTGTATTATATTCGATTGGTTAGGAAATATTCTTTTTGTCAGGGAATATCCATACGACGGTACAATCATTGATGGACCCCACAACGGAATTATTGTCGGATTGAGAAAACGATAAAAATATTTTATGAAAATAACAGCTGAAGTTTTACCGTTAATACTGTTGAACTACTCGGTAGTAAAAGTACAGTAATACGCGTGGTTGCATAGTAGCACACGGTATTGATTATTGATGCTTACGTGAGAAGTCATTCAGTTTTGATTATTGCTATAGTAATTATTGCATAGTATCTCACGTTATTTGATTCAATTATTGTTGATATTCTTTATATTATTAAATCAATAATTGAGACGACAAAGTTATTAATATTATTATTTGCAATATTAACGATGTCTAGAAGTTCTGTCAAGGAGAGGTTAGATAATCTAATTGCGCGCCAATAGGGAGAAATCCTTATTGGAAAGCCCCCTCTTTCCTGGGAACGACCTGGTCGATTAATAGTGTGAATTATAATAAAGATGATAAATGTTGTTAAAATTATTAAGGTGATTTTTATGAAGTTTGCTTATTTTATGGATCTCCATTTACCCATTTTTCAAAAATAATTGGTAGAAAATTTTTAAAGGTGGGGGCCACATGTGGGGCCCATATGTGTTGGAAAAATGATTTTGGAAATGGAAGAGTATATGTATGGAAGTATATGTATGTATTGAGTATATGGTGGGAGAAAATGATATGTGAAAGTGATAGGTATGTGATGTGTGTGTGAGTGGAAAATGGTGGAAAAGTGGTAGTGTGATAGTGATGTGTAAGAGTGTAGTGAAATTGATTTTTGGGTGGTTGGGGGATTGATGTTGGTTATGGGGGAGAAAAATTAAGTGGTGTATAAATAATATTGATATATATAATTTGAAAATATGTGTTATATATATATTATATTTTTATTTAAAAGATTTTACTTTAAATATGGACCGTCAGATTAAAGTAAATCAATCTGACCGTTCATGAATTAGTTACTATGCAATCCATTCTTCTATAAATAGAAGCTCATTCCTTCATTATTTTCTTACGAATTCACTGAAACTCCAGAGACAGAAATTATAGAGAAACTATAGAAAAGTATTCTGCTACTTTCCTACTCTTATATCCAGTTCTTTTACGGTAAGGGGTGTTATTTCTTTTGTATTCAAGAAGAGAACTTCTGTTATAATATTTTATTATTATTCTATGGGAATAACCTGTATACGTGGGATACCCTATACTTGGTGACATTCTTCTATTATTCTGTTGGAACATCATATGCATGTGTTTTTAGGACTGGTTAAAATCTTTATTATTATTACATTGGAACATCCATACATGTGTTTTTACACGGACCGGTTAAAATCTTTATTATTATTCTGTTGGAACATCACATCGTGTGTTTTACATTGGACTGGTTAAAATCTTTATTATTATTCATTGGAACATCACATGCATGTGTTTTACAGGACACCGGTTCCGTTATTATTATTCTGTTGGAATAACCTATCTATGCTAAGAAATGCGCATGCATGGTGATTTCTTTTGTTATTCCATTCTTTGTTATACTCAGTTGGTTAAATTTTTGACTTCTATACTCCATGAAATTAGTAGAATATCCTTGATATTTGCGCTTCATCCAGTATCTTTTCATGGAAATATTTTTCTGAGCATTCTTGAATTTTACTCTACACAGAAGTATCATGTTAACAATTTGGACGTTGTTAGTTCCTGGAAAAATTAATTCGTGAACTTGTTTTATTGAATTCTTATATCATTGTCATCATCCCCATGTTTATATTATATTGAAAGTCATCTGTGGCCTATAGTGCATAGATGGACTTGGTATGATTATGACCAGGGATTATTCGGTGTAATCATGACCGTAATGTTACAAATGATGTGGTAAAAGTCCTCATTGGCCCGTAGTGCATTGATGGACAGTTGTTGGCATGATCATGACCATTAATGAATACATGAATGTCCTTGGCCCGTAGTGCATGGATAATTTGTGGTCGTGATACTAAAGAATATCCTTAATAGAAAAGTGCGGGGTGATTCGATGATGTGGATTATTTATTAAGCTGAGTCCCAATGATAAAAGTGATGAAAAACCTTTTAAATCATAAAAGATAGTAGATTTTATCCTCTACTTGACTCTTTTAATGGATTGCATGTTCCGCTGCTGTTAAACTTGATGTCTATTGTATTTTATCAGTTTAACATTGTTGAAGGCTAATGATAATTTATTCTGCATTATCTTAGTCATAATATTTTTTGTTGGGCTAGTTGAGCTCACCCTTTCTTTCACTGTTCTCTTCAGGAAATGAGAACGTAGCTGGGACAAGTCGGGGAACGGAGTGATGGTCCGGATGATAGTATTAGCTAGTAGTCCTCATTATTCTGTTAAATAGTGTGATAATAAATGTAATGAGGACTCCATTGAGAGTGGATATTGTCTAGAAGGCAATATTTTGAAAGTAGTATGCACACAAGCCAATCATGTTTGATGATAAAGCATATACTTTGTAACAATCTTATTCATTTATTAATAAAAAGTATTAATTTATTAATGGCTTTTAATTATCTACATGATGCTGTTTTATAATATGTGATAAACCCATAGTTTTAAGCAATGCTTTTAGAATAATGATGATGATCATTCTAATGAGATCTAAATTCTTAGAAAGCTTAAAACTAAAATAGTTCCCAATCATTGGATTACTAAATTGGGGATTAGTGAATCCGGATAGATTGGTACATACGTTGCTTGCTTTCATTGGATGAGGATGATTGATCTCATGATCATTTGTGTGTGAGACACTAAAGCAAGTATGTAGGTGCTTATTAGAGAATAAGTACATTGAACGTGGCTCGCTAAGGAATACCTAATGGAGTTTTATTTGCTGTCAATAGGAATTCTGTAGTGATAGTAGTACAAGTAATCCTTGGACTTGAGATCATCATAGTATCTTGTGTATGATGAGTTATACTTTGACTTATTCCTTAAGACCCTTAGGGTATATCAAAGAGTATGCTTGGGTATAATAAGTTGTACATGGAGATAATGTATGATCAATAAAGAATCTACCACTTAATAATAAAGAAGAGAAATGTCCTATGTGATTCGATAAATGACAACCCAAAGAGTCCTTGGTTAAGGTAGTAATGAAATTAGAAAGGAGTTTCTAATTTGCATTATTTGGTGTTGTGCATTTAAGAGTCGAAATACATATAATTAAATAAAATAAGACTTGTGGTAATTCCATGTCTTATATTTAATTGGGACATTGTATGGTGGAAGGATTGAATTGTCACAGTAACTATTTACTCAAAGGTTCTTTAATGATTAATGTTGAAATCTATATTATCCGGAAAGTCGTTGATCGCTAGGAGGCTTATCCCTATTCAGAGAATAAATATTATTTATTTAAATAAATTAATTATTTAATTTATTTATTTAAATAAGATTAGAATTGTTCTAATTGATTTATTCACAACCGGTTTAATATGGAGGACCTAAAGGGTCACACCATAAAAGGAAGAATAATTATTTAAGAAGTTAATGGCATAATCGTAATAATATGTTAAGTATATTTAATTTAATCTATGGTGATGTAATAAATTAAATAGCTTAATATTTATTATTTAATATTTTAGAAATATTAAATATAAATTAATAAGAGGAGTCTTATTAATATTATTACAATTATTATTATTTTAATTTCTAAAAGAGTTTAGGAATTAATTTAATATAAGTACTCTCATTTATTCTAATTAGATTAGGAAGGAAAATTATTTAAAGGAGTTTAATTAATTATCCCTAATAGGATTAGGGAGCTTAATTAATTAAAAGAATTTAATTAATTAAATAAATCCCAATTTCTTAATTGTTAAGGTGGGTTGCCCACATCTATAAATAAGAGGAGTCTTATTATGGATGGGTTGTTGACTTTTTACAACTGACATAATTCCAATTGTTGGGAGAGTACACCTTTTCATAGAGATAGAAAAACTAGGGTTTAGCCAACCACCCTTCTTCTTGAATTTTCTTCTTCCTTGGTGGATCACCTCCAGAGGCCAAACATTTGGGTGGCTAACGTTGATCAAAGGAAGGAACCAAACCCGGTGGATTCAAGATTGAACGCGAAAGGATTTGGAGGTGAACTTGCACGAGGAAGCTCGATCTTCAAGGGTATGATTTATTCTTTATCTTTTTTCGTTTAATTAATAATTATGCATAAAGGATGATCCGTATATGGTTTGTAAATTTTTAAACTCGATTTTACACGCTTCGCACTTTTTATGCAATTTGATCAATACATGAATATTACAAACCTAATAAAGTGGTATCGAGAGCCAAACCTTTATGCTAATTATTAATTATTTTAATTTGATATGTATATTGATATGTGTTTAGAACAATTTAATTGGGCATAGTTTTATCAGTATAAAATTTATTTTTTAAAAAAAACGCAAATAATGGCGGTACTGTAATTTTTTTGATGCTAGTCTTGGAACATAAAACTTATTTGATATATATATATATATAGTATAAGAAGTTAACTATATATATATTTAAACAGTAAGTATGTTAATATTTTTTTTGAATGCTCAAGGTTGCAATGCACGGAAAATAAGGGATGGCAAGATCATGGGCTAATGAATACGCAGTTTATATATATATAATATATATAATGAAATCTCCCACTTATGGTTAAGTTATTATATATATATATATAATAGTTATATATATATTATTCTTAATAATTTTAGAATTAAAATAAAGTTTATTTTAATTTTAAAATAAAAAGTTCATTTTAATCTTAAAATAAAATTTATTTTAATTTTAAAATGTAATTTCATGCTAACTAATTAGAGTTGGAATTGGATTCCATAATAACTAATTGGAGTTGAAATTGGATTTTATTTTTCCTAAAATAAAGGAGTTTATTTGTGAATAGGGAAGTAAATCCATCTTTCCTTAAATAAAGGAGTTTGTTTAGATATGAAATAGGATTTCATATTATTCAAAATAAAAGAGTTTATTTGTGAATAGGAAAGAAAATCCGTGTTTCCTTAAATAAAGGAGTTTATTTAAATATGAAATAAGATTTCATATTATTCAAAATAAAGGAGTTTATTTGTGAATAGGAAAGATAATCCGTGTTTCCTTTAATATTTTTTTACATGGAATTGGATTCCATAATTAATTAAAATAAAAGAGTTTATTTTAATTAAAGATTTTTTTTTACATGGAATTGGATTCATAATTAATTAAAATAAAAAGAGTTTATTTTAATTAAAGATTTTTTTTTTACATGGAATTGGATTCCATAATTAATTAAAATAAAAGAGTTTATTTTAATTAAAGATTTTTTTATATATATATATTTATATATGGAATTGGATTCCATAATTAATTAAAATAAAGGAGTTTATTTTGATTAAAATTTTTTGATTAAAATAAAATAGTTTATTTTATTCAAAATTGGATAAATTAAAATAAAATAGTTTTATTTTGATTTAAATTTGGATTAAAATAAAGGAGTTTATTTTGATTCAAAAATAGATTTTATACTAACTAAATTTGCCCATTAAATGATATCAATATATATATTAAATGTTTATTATTCATAAGATGAATGTTATTTATTGATGCATATGATGATGTGTATGATAATAAATGGGATTGATTATGGACTATTGACCAATGTGATTGGATTTTATTTTAGTTGGATGCATGAATGTATGGGTTTTATTAAATGGGTCTCATAAGACTCGCCTTCTCTAATTTTTCCTTAATGTAAATTCTAACTCCTCCTATGTACTTCCCTCGATCACGATCAAGGTTTCTATTTATTTTAAATAGTTTTGTAATAGGAATAGTTAGAATTAATTTTGAAAAAATTGGAGATCAAGGAACAAGAAGCGCTTGAAGACCCATTTGTAATGGAGCCGAGGGTTTAAATGTAATAGTTATATTTAAATATTATTTCTTGCACCCCTAGGGTTTGACCTTTTGGTTCACTTGGTGGCTCTAGTGAACCAAACTAGAATAAAAGTCCATAATCAATCCAGTAGAATATAAGTATTCTATATGTGCATGCTTATACTATATATATTATATATTATGCAAACATGCTTCGCATGTTCATTAATACGACGCGTATTTTATATATATATGTGTAATGCTTGCGCTAAACAAGATGAGACAAATTAATAACAAACCCCTCAATTTTTATATTAAGTCCTAAGCGTTCAAAGATATTTGGAATATCGAACGTCGCTTTCTAGCATGATAAAATTAATAGAGTATTAAATATTTAATATGAGTTTGTTGTGTCACCACAAGGCAAGTATTAAGTATTTAAGATGTTAATTTATCACATTTGATGCTTATAAAGAAAATTGAACAATATTGTTTTGTTGTGTCACCACAAGGATGATATTTTTCTTTTTGAATATATGGAGTGCTAGGTCGGACTTAACTTGGATAATTTTGATTCGGATGTGCCACCACTTGATCAAAATAATCTAAGAGGCAAAAGAAAAGGAGTTTCATAGTTGATGTAATTGACAAAAGTTGTCTACCTATTTATTTTATATATAGTTTGTTGTGTCACCACAAGGCTATATACATTTGAAATGGGATCCTTATTCTCACTAGCAAATCTTTAATTAGATTTTTGCGAACTATATAAGTGAGGGTAATATAGTTTGAAAGAAGAAAATAGTGGGAGATACCAATTTAAAACAAGACCTAAATTATTTTGGTAATTAATAATAGAATGTATGTTAAAATGTTGTTAATTACAAATTCATTTACGTAATTTTACAATATCTAAAATTACTATCACATGAAGCATATTAGATGCTAAATTAATCGTAATCAATTAAACGGATTGGTTAAGGAATTAGAGAATAGTTCTCATAGCTGAAAAGCTATCTTATGCCCTTAATACGTCTATCCCTGCAATGGTTGCAAACAATGCCTCTGAGGAAGACATTGCTACTTTTAGAAAGTGGCAAGATGATGCATGATTGGCTCAATGCATCATGTTCGCATCTACGAGTAACGAGCTTCACACAAGATGAAACTATGGATGCTCCTACTATATTCTCGCACATCAAGTAGTTGATGGTGAGGAAAGTAGGACCGATAGATATCGAGATATCTAAAGAGCTCTTCCGATCTAGAATGGCCAATGGCACTATAAGTATGCATAAAAAGTTCTTAACATAATCAATTTGATTGATCAATTAGGACAACTGGTTTTGTCATGGATGGAGAGTTGAGCCAAGATTTGATCTTGCACTCACTCCCGGACTCCTTTCATAATTGTTGTGAATTTTTCATATGAACAAGCTAGATATCAGCTTCGCTGATTTGCTTAACATATTGAAAAATGTTGAGAGTCACTTTCCAACCAAGAAAGATCAAGTCTTACTGGTAGGGGCCAAAGGATCTTCTGAAAAGAAGAACGATTCAAAGAAGGTAAATAGAAAGGCATAAACAAAGGATAATAAGAACAAAACTGATACGGATAGCAAAGAAGTTTGCTTCCACTGCAATAAGCCTGGACACTGGAAAGAAACTGCGAGAAGCATCTTGCAGAGGCTAACCAAAGAAGCTTAGTGAAGTTTCGGTTACAATACAATTTTGTTCAAGATTTAAAATAAATTTTTCTTTAAGTCAAGGTTCTACTTGGATATTGGATATCAACTTTGGTTATCATAAATATAGATTTATGAAAGGACCAAACAGAAGTAGAAAGCTAAACAAATATAAGTAATCCTATGTGTGGGAAATGAAGCAAAGGTTGCAACATTAGCCATAGAAACTTATAGTTTAGCACTGCCTACGGGCAAATCTATTAAGTCAATAAGTTGTTATTGTATTCTAGTTCTCGTTGAAAACATTATTTCCATTTTATTGTTGGACAATGAAATCTTTGGTATTATATTTAAGAACAATTGTTGTTCTATTTATAATGATAATGTTTTGTATAGAACTGAAATATTACTTAATAGATTTTGTATACTTGACTTACGTGGAAAATTATTTTATAAATTGAACAAAATAATATAAGAAAAGGAGATGATCATTCAAAGAGTTGAATGTATGTATTTGAAGAAATACAAGTGTGAATTATTTGAAAGGTTCAAAAATTCAGAAGTGGAACAAATTGACAAAGTATTAAGATTCTTTGATTAAGTATTAGAATTCTTTGATCGGATCAAGGAATAAATACTTGTGCAATAAGTTTCTAAATCATCTCAAATGGTTTTCTCATAATGGAAACATCCTGATACGCAATAATTGATTGATGTATCTGAAAGGAAAAATCGTACCTATTTGAACATGGTGCAATCCATAATGATTTTACCGACATTCCAGTATCCTTCTGGGATAATGTCCTAGAAATGGATGCATATCTACGAAAATGGTAACCTCAAAATCCGGCCCCAAGACTCCATAAAAGTTATGGACAGGGAGGATTCCTAATCTTAAGTATGTTAAGATAAGGGATTGTCCAACTTATGTGAAAAGGTTTCAAAAGGATAAGCTTGGGACAAGATTTGACAAGTGTCAATTTGTGGGACATCCTAAAGTAAGTTTAGGGTATATGCTCTATAATCCTACTTAGCAAAAGGTGTTTGTTGCGAAACACACTACCTTCTAAGATAAAGGTGTTTATCATTGAAGGGGCTAGTGGGAGGATAATAGATCTTGAAGAGTTCAAGAACCACAAAACACTATAAGTCAAATAAGAGGGAACTTTGTAGATAGACCTATTGTACCACAACCGAATCGTAAATCTGGAATAGTACCAAAGATACCTAGGAGGTATGGATTCATCATGGATGATGATGATGAGGTACACATCATAGAAGATGATGATCCAGAGTTACATTCGATGAGGTAAGACTTCTAGTGTGTACAAAAGGGTCAGTGGGAGCGTCGTGACATTCCTAATAGTATATGTTGATATACTACGGATAAGGAATGACATACTAATGCTACAATCAGTAATGATAGAGTTGTCTAAACATTCCTCCATGAATGATTTGGGAAAAGTATCTTAATTGGGGATACAAATCTATATAGATAGATTTAAAAGGATGCTCGACTTAACCCAAGGAACGTATATTCATTTGACGCTAAAGTTGTTTAGCATAGCAAACTCCAAGAGATGTCTCATGTTGATGAGCTTTGGAGTGCATCTCTCTTTATAGTCCCCAAAGACTCCAAAAGAGAGATCACATGAGTAACTATCATGTATGCAATGAAATATACGATACACGATGTCGATCACCATATTATGGAGAAGTTCACTATGAGTAAGTGAAAACATCTTAAAATGCTTAACCCAGGTACTAAGGATGTGATCATATTCATGGTGGGTCTAAATTAAAACTAGAGGGCTTAACAGACTCAAGTTTTTCAGATGCATCAAGATGACGTAAAATCCACTTTAAGGTAAAAGCGTTATCTTGAACAAAGGTGCGTTGAATGGGAAAGGTTCCAAACAAAGAAAGAGTTCTTTGGTTTAGTGATAAAGACAAAGTATATAGCTATAAATGAAGTCGCAAGTTGATTGTTTGGATTAAAAGTTCATTACGTAACTAGGAATAGTTCCTAAATCTCATCTTGGATCTAAACATGTGTTGTGGCACTTTCATTTGATTATTAGAATCATTGAAGATGGGAAATCACTATAGAGATAGTGGACTCTCATGAACAACATTACATATCCATTAACTAAAGCTTATCCAACAAACAGGATAATCGTCACTTAGAGAAGAAGAGTATAAGATACCATGACGATTGGCTTTTAGTGCAAGTGGGAGATTGAAAGTAGTATGCACACAAGCCAATCATGTTTGATGATAAAGCATATACTTTGTAACAATCTTATTCATTTATTAATAAAAGTATTAATTTATTAAAGGCTTTTAATTATCTACATGATGTCGCTTTTATAATATGTGATAAACCCATAGTTTTAAGCAATGCTTTTAGAATAATGATGATGATCATTTTAATGAGATCTAAATTCTTAGAAAGCTTAAAACTAAAATAGTTCCCAATCATTGGATTACTAAATTGGGGATTAGTGAATCCGGATAGATTGGTACATACGTTGCTTGCTCATTGGATGAGGATGATTGATCTCATGATCATTTATGTGGAGACACTAAAGTAAGTATGTAGATGCTTATTAGAGAATAAGTACACTGAACGTGGCTCGCTAAGGAATACCTAATGGAGTTTTATTTGTCTGTCAATAGGAATTCCTGTAGTGATAGTAGTACAAGTAATCCTTGGACTTGAGATCATCATAGTATCTTGTGTATGATGAGTTATACTTTGACTTATTCCTTAAGACCCTTAGGGTATATCAAAGGGTATGCTTGGGTATAATAAGTTGTACATGGAGATAATGTATGATCAATAAAGAATCTACCACTTCTAATAAAAGAAGAGAAATGTCCTATGTGATTCGATAAATGACAACCCAAGAGTCCTTGGTTAAAGCGAGAATGAAATTAGAAAGGAGTTTCTAATTTGCATTATTTGGTGTTGTGCATTTAAGAGTCGAAATACATATAATTAAATAAAATAAGACTTGATAAATAATTCCATGTCTTATATTTAATTGGGACATCAGATGGTGGAAGGATTGAATTGTACGGTAACTATTTACTCAAAGGTTCTTTAATGATTAATGTTGAAATATATATTATCCGGAAAGTCGTTGATCGCTAGGAGGCTTATCCCTATTGTAGAATAAATATTATTTATTTAAATAAATTAATTATTTAATTTATTTATTTAAATAAGATTAGAATTGTTCTAATTGATTTATTCACAACTAGGTTTAATATGGAGAACCTAAAGGGTCACACCATAAAAGGAAGAATAATTATTTAAGAAGTTAATGGCATAATCGTAATAATATGTTAAGTATATTTAATTTAATCTATGGTGATAGAATAAATTAAATAGCTTAATATTTATTATTTAATATTTTAGAAATATTAAATATAAATTAATAAGAGGAGTCTTATTAATATTATTACAATTATTATTATTTTAATTTCTAAAAGAGTTTAGGAATTAATTTAATATAAGTACTCTCATTTATTCCTAATTAGATTAGGAAGGAAAATTAGTTAAAGGAGTTTAATTAATTATCCCTAATAAGATTAGGGAGCTTAATTAATTAAAAGAATTTAATTAATTAAATAAATCCCAATTTCTTAATTGTTAAGGTGGGTTGCCCACATCTATAAATAAGAGGAGTCTTATTATGGATGGGTTGTTGACTTTTACAACGACATAATTCCAATTGTTGGGAGAGTACACCTTTTCTATAGAGATAGAAAAACTAGGGTTTAGCCAACCACCCCTTCTTCTTGAATTTTCTTCTTCCTTGGTGGATCACCTCTAGAGGCCAAACATTTGGGTGGCTAACGTTGATCAAAGGAAGGAACCAAACCCGGTGGATTCAAGATTGAACGCGAAAGGATTTGGAGGTGAACTTGTACCTGAGGAAGCTCGATCTTCAAGGGTATGATTTATTCTTTATCTTTTCGTTTAATTAATAATTATGCATAAAGGATGATCCGGGTATATGGTTTGTAAATTTTTTAAACTCTGATTTTACACGCTTCCGCACTTTTTATGCAATTTGATTGCGCACATGAATATTACAAACCGAACATATTTTTGTTTAAACTCTTAGTTTATGTTTTGTCGTATTTTACACAGCAGTTGTATAATTATGTTGTATTTGATTTATGTACCATGTATTTGGCGACTCAAGATGGGTGATGTATACCTATTTTGGGGGCGTCACAATTGGTATCAAAGCTTAGGGATATGATCCCTGGCTGAGATGTGAGATAAGAACTAGGAGGGGAGAGACGGGAAATTCTTTTGCTAGTATGACCTACCTAAGTTTATTTGGTATTTAATTAGTTGGTCAGAGTATAGGGATAATATGTGATATGTTATTTAACTCTTGTTTTGTGACAGTATTTGAAAATGGCATCCGAGAATGTTGAGCACATCAATGGAGCACAGGAGACCGTTGAGTCTCCACAGATCAATAGTCAGGATACTGTGCATCAGGAAGGCGACAATCCTCAGGCAAACAACAACACTGACCAAATAATGAATGATGGAATGTTCCGAGGCTTCATCCAATTTATGCAACATCAGGCGAGAGCGGCTCCTGTCCAAAATGCAGGTGGAAACACTGGCAACTCTCGGACGGTCACCGTGAAGCAGTTTAAGGAACTGGGACCACCAAAGTTTTTTGGAGAGCCAAAACAACTTATGTGATGCCCCCAAAATAGGTATACATCAACCATCTTGAGTCGCCAAATACATGGTACAAATACAAATAAAAACTTAATTATACAAAATACGACAAAACATAACTGAGATTTTAAACAGGGATATTGCCTTCTAGACAATATCCATTCTCAAATAGTGTAAGACCCCAGCTATTATAAATAAAGATGAATTTTCTATAAATATTATTTTTGAATATTATGGAATAAATTTAATATAATGTTATAGTTGTGGGTAATATTTATAAATTTTACAAAGTATGCAAGTTGTTATAAAATATTCGTTTGGTCGAGGAATATTCTTTTTGTTAGGGAATATTCGGACAACGGCTCAATCATTGGTGGACCCCACAACAGAATTATTGTCGGATTGAGAAAACGACAAAAATATTTTATAAAAATAACGGCGGAGGTGTTACCGTTAAAACTGTTGAACTACCCGGTGGTAAAAGTAGAAAGAATATGTCTGGCGTGGTTGCAGTAGTAGCACAGTATTGATTATTGATGCTTACGTGAGAAGTCACTCACCTATGCTCAATTATCGCTATGAGAATTTACGCATCATATCTCTTATATTATTGATTCAATTATTGTCAAAGATTATCATCATATAATATGTTATATTATTAATTGAGACGACAAGTTATAAATGATTAATAATTGTTGAAAGATTAAAATGTGTTGATTAAAAATAAAATGATTTGTGGTAATATTTATTCAATCCTTAATGTATATAAAGAGTCTGTTATGAGACGTTTGTGGTAAGTTTGATTATTTTATGGGGGGGCCCATATGTCATCATCTAAGAGTCTCTTCGTCAATAGTAATTACCTTTGTGAATAGTAATTACCTTCGTCAATAGTATTTACCTTCGTCAATAGTAATTACCTTCGTCAATAGTAATTACCCTTGTGAATAGTAATTACCTTCGTCAATAG
Organism: Panax quinquefolius; assembly: GCA_020205615.1. Classification (NCBI taxonomy): domain Eukaryota; kingdom Viridiplantae; phylum Streptophyta; class Magnoliopsida; order Apiales; family Araliaceae; genus Panax; species Panax quinquefolius. The sequence continues at coordinate 19,789,822 of CM035157.1, forward strand.
TAATTACCTTTACCAGACGTCAAACCACTTGCCGTTTCACATTACAAGCGTCAAACCACTTGTCGTTTCACATTACAGGCGTCGAACCACTTGTCGTTTCACATTACAGGCGTCGAACCACTTTTCTTTTCACATCACGAGTCGTCAAGCCACTTACCTTTTCACATGGTAGGTGCTAAGCTAGAAATCTTCTATAAATAGAGGCCTAGTGCTTCATTATTTTTCACGAATTCATTCAAGCTTTAGAGAGAGAAAGTATAGAGAGAATAAGAGAGAAAGAAGAAGAGTATTTTGTTACTACACTATCTGCAAAGATTCAATCTCCTACCAAAAGTAAGGGGTGTTATTCTTTCTTATTCATGAAGAGAACTGTTGTTATTCCATTGCTTATTATTCATTGGAATAACTCAGATATACGCTGTTATTTACCTATACTTGGATACATTCTTCTATTATTCATTGGAACATCCATGCATGCAGGCGCTTTACTGTGGGACGGTTCTATTCTTTATTATTATTCTGTTGGAACATCCTGCTGTTTTGTGTTTTACACCGGACCGTTCCGCTTTTATTATTATTCTGTTGGAACATCCCGTCTGCATGCGTTTTACATGGGACCTAGTTCCGTTATTTATTATTCTCATTGAATAACTCGCCTGCGCGGTCTATCGCATGCATGGTGATTTCTTTTGTTATTCCATTCTTTATTATACTACTCAGGTTGGTTAAAACTTTGACTTCTATACTCCATGAAATTAGTGGAATATCCTTGATATTCAAGCGCTTCATCCAAAGATCCTTTCATGAAAATATTCTTCTCAAGATTCTTGAATTTTACTCTACAAAGCGTTATCATGTTGTGATTTGGATGTTATTGGTTCCTAGATAAATTAATTCTTGAACTTGTTTTATTGAATTCTTATATCATTGTCATCATCCTCATGTTTATATTATGTTGAAAGTCATTTGTATTCAGTAGTGCATAGATGGACTTGGTATGATTATGACCGAGAGACTATTCTTTGTAATCATGACCGTAATGTTACAAATGATGTGATAAAAATCCTCGATGGGTAGTAAAGGTATGATGGACGATTGTTGACATGATCATGACCATTAATGAATACACAACTATTCTTGGTCGTAGAGTGCATGAATAATTGTGGTCGTGATACTAAAGAATATCCTTGGCAGAAAAGTGCGGGGTGATTCGATGATGTGGAATATTTATTAAAGCTGAGTCTCAGCTATAACAGTGATGAAAAACCTTTTAAATCATAAAAGATAGTAGATTTTATTTTCTACTTGACTCTTTTAATGGATTGCTTGTTCCGCTGCAGTTAAACTTGATGTTTATTATATTTTATCAGTTTAACACTGTTGAAGGCTATTGATAATTTATTCTGCATTATCTTAGTCATAATATTTCTTACTGGGCTAGTTGAGCTCACCCTTTCTTTCACTGTTCTCTTCAGGAAATGAGAACATAGCTGGGACGAGTCGGGGAACGGAGTAATGGTCCAGAGGATAGCATTAGTAGTCCTCACTATTCTGTGAAATAGTGTGATAATAATTGTAATGAGGACTCCTTTTGAGTTTGTATAATATCTAGTAGACAATATTTGTATTCAAACTCACAGTTTATGTCGTATTGCATACCATGCGCTTATATTAGTAAGTTGTATTTAAATTCGTACCATGTATCGACTACCCAAGATGGGTGATGTATACCTAATTTTGGGGCGTCACAATTGGTATCGAGCTTAGGATATGATCCCGGCTAAGATGTGAGAATAGTACTAGAGGGGAGAGACGGGAATACCTTCGCTAGTATGACCTACCTAAGTTTATGTGCTATTTTATTGGTTGGTCGGAAGATAGGGATAATTTGTTACATGTCAATTAACCTTTTATTTTGTGGCGATGATCTCGAAAATGACATCCGAGAATGTTGAGAATAGCAATGGAGCAGCGATCGTTGATTCACCACATATCAATAATCGGGATAATGTGCATCGAAGGCGACAATCCTCATGCAAACAACAACACCGACCAAATGATGAATGATCAAATGTTCAGAGGCTTTATGCAATTTATGCAACAAAGAAAAGAGCGACTCTGCCCAAAACGTAGGTGAAAACACGAAAAACTCTCGGTGGTCACCGCTAAACAATTCAAGGAGCTGGGACCACCGGAGTTTAAGGAGAGCCAAAACCACTTCGGCGGAAGCATGGATAAAGCAGATTACTAAGATATTTGATGTCTTGGGATGCTCCGTGGAGCAAAAGGTTCCCTTTCACGCTTTAATGTTCCGCGGAGAGGCAGACATGGTGGGAATCCAGAAACCTACTCAACCTCTTCAGATGAAGATATCTTGGGAGAAGTTCCAGAGTCATTCAACGACAAATACTTTCCCGAAAGTATTCGCCACATGAAGGAGGTGGAGTTTATCAAGTTGGAACAAAACAATATGACCGTGTCGCAATACGAGGCAAAATTTATGAGTTATCACGGTTCAAGGCCCCACTTGGTGGATAATGAAGAGAATGGCGCGAATGTTTTTAAGAGGTTTGAAGCGGGAGATACGTCAACATCTTATTTCTCATAAACGTGTTTGTATTGAGATGTTGTAAAACAGGGCTCGATTAGTGGAGCGCGATAATGAGTCAACTTAACAAAAAGAGAGCGTGGCAGAAATTATAATACCAATGGAGAGTAGTCAGTCAAGCGGTGACAACAAGCGTGGAGGGAATCAATAAAGCGATATGGTAACCACTTCGGTGGTAATGGGGCCAAAACAATAAGAATGGACATTTCAAGAAAAGGAGATTCAACAATGATGGAAAGACGTCAAGACCAAAGACCCGTTGTTAAGGAAGGAGAAAGACCACCTATCATATGCTTCAAATGCGGAGGAGAGGACACACATCATCAAAGCTGCGCCATGCCATCCAAAGCATGTTATAATTATGGAAGAGAAGGTCACTTAGCTCGATTTTATGCGTTTCATCAAGACAAATTCAGCTAGGATGGAGGCACCAAAGGTCGTCTCCGAGAAAAAGTCAAAATCCAGAGTGCAAGGGAGGCGTTTGTTGTGACCTCCCAAAGAGCAAGGAACCGAATGAGGTCATCACGGGTAAGCTTATCATAAACTCTAATGAAGTCTATACTTTATTTGATAATCGGTTCTACCCATTCTTTTATTTCTCCTACTTGCATTTCATCGATTAAATTTGACTCAGGAGAAATTAGACTTTGACTTATCTGTGGAAACTCCGTTGGGAGAAACCTTCATTACATCCACTGTTTATAAGTCTTGTTTGGTTCAAATCGGTACCCTTCACATTACCGTCGATCTTATTTCATTAAAAATACTTGCATTTGACGTGATTCTAGGATTGATTGGTTAACTACTTATCATGCAAAATTGATTGTTTTCGTAAGGTTGTTAGCTTTCATATTCCTAATCAACCTATTATGCTAATTCAAATGACCAAACCATTAAAATCAATCACGGTCATCTCAAGCCATAAAGCTATTCGTTTATTGAAAAACGGATGTCAAGCTTTCTTAGTTCATGTCATGATTTAAACAAAAATACGCCGGCTTTTGAACGATATTTCTATTGTTAATAAATTTCCGACGTATTCCCAGAAGAACTTCCGGCCTACCCCGAGCGTGAAATTGAATTTTGTATCGACCTTGAATCCAAAAGATAAAACCCATTTCCAAAGCCCCATATCGAATGGCTTCTATTGAACTTCGAGGAGTTAAAGACCCAAGCGCAGGAATTGTTAGACATTGGCTTTATTCGCCCTAGTACTTCTCCTTGGGGTGCTCCTGTTCTATTCGTGAAGAAGAAAGATGGGAGTATGCGACTTTGTATTGATTATCTGGAGTGAATCATGTCACCATCAAAATAGGTATCCATTGCCACGTATTGATGACTGCTTGACCAAACAGTAAGGAGCCAAATTCTTTTCAAAGATTGATCTTCGTTAGGATATCACCAATTGAAGATTAGAACCACCGACATTCCAAAGACGGACTTTAGAACTCGGTATGGGCATTATGAATTCCTAGTCATGTCCTTTGGATTGACTAATGCTCCCCACGCTTTTATGGATATGATGAACCGAGTTTTCAAGGAATATTTAGATCACTTTGTGGTCGTCTTTATTGATGACATCCTTATTTATTCCAAAAGCCGTGAAGATCATGAGCAACACTTGAGGTCGACACTCCAAAAGCTTCGTGAATATAAGCTTTATGCCAAGTTGAAGAAATGCGAGTTACGGCTTGAAGAAGTAGCATTCCTTGGGCACGTGGTATCAAGTCATGGAATATCCGCTGACCCAAAGAAAGATTGAAGCTATTCAAAGTCGGGAACAACCTAAATCAAATGATCAAGTAACGTAGTTTTCTCGGTTTAGCTAGTTATTATCGGAGATTCGTGGAAGGATTTTCTCGAATCGCTACTCCATCGACTCATTGACTTCGAGAAAAGATACAAAGTTCGGTTGGAGCGAAGAATGTGATAGGAGTTTTCAAGAACTCAAGAGGAGACTTATTTCAAAGACTGTTCGACAATACCATCCGGCTCGGAGGGATTTGTCATCTATGATGATGCTCGGGCAAAGGGTTGGGATGTGTTCTCATGCAACATGGAAAAGTTATACTTTATGCCTCGCAACAACTCAAAGAATATGAGAGGAATTATCCTACTCATGATCTAGAGTTGGCAGCTGTTGTCTTTGCACTTAAAATTTGGAGGCATTACTTGTATGGGGAGAAAGTGGAGATCTTTACGGATCATAAAAGCCTCAAATATTTCTTCACTCAAAAGGAACTCAACATGCGACAACGACGTTGGCTTGAACTCATTGAAAGATTATGATCATACCATCCAATACCATCCTCGAAAAGCGAACGTGGTAATTGACGATTGAAAGCGAAGAAGATCATATGCAAGTACGAGTGCGTTATTGTTAACACAAAGGCCCATTTTGTGTGACTTGCAAAGGATGGAGATAGAGTTAAAGACTCTAGGGACGCATGTGATGATAGCGAGTATATGAGTAGAACCGACTTTAATCGATAAAGTTAAAGCTGCTCAAGCTACAGACCTGGAGCTGATGCGTATGAGGAAGAAAGTGCAAGAAGGTGCTACGCCGGAAGCAAGAATCGATGAAGAAGGAATACTTCGAGTCAACTCCAGACTTTGTGTTCCTAACGACCCTAATTTAAAGTATAATATCATGATGGAGGCGCACAACACACCATTTGCAATCCATCCTGGGAGTACCAAAATGTATCATGATATTCGTCATACATTTTGGTGGAGCAATATGAAGAGAGAGATAGCGCTGTTTATCTCAAGGTGTCTAACTTGTCAACGAGTTAAAGCGGAGCATCAAGTACCAAAAGGTCCATTGCAACCACTTGAAATTCCAGAATGGAAGTGGGAGCACATTACCATGGATTTCATTACCGGTCTTCCTAAGGTTTCTCAAGGCATTGATGCGATTTGGGTCATTGTTGATAGATTGACCAAGTCCGCTCATTTTTACCGATACGAGAAACTTATACACTTGAACGTCTTGTCGTATGTACATAAACGAGATTGTAAGGCGCATGGTATGCCCAGTATCCATAGTTTTCGATCGAGACCCAAGATTCACTTCACGATTTTGGGTTAGTTTGCAAAAAGCTATGGGCACAGACTTACGATTTAGCTTCTAAGATATCATCCTCGACGACGGACGGACAATGGAGAGGACTATTCGAACTCTTGAAGATCTATTAAGACTCTGTGTCCTTGATTTCAAGGGAGTTGGGACAAGTTCTTACCTTTGGTGGAGTTTTCCTATAACAACAGCTTATCAAGCAAGTATTGGCATGGCTCCATTCAAGCGTTGTATGGAAGAAAGTGTCGTTCTCCAAAGATCTTTGGGATGAGGGGTGAAGCAACGTTGTTGGGACCGGAGTTGGTACGTATGACTACGGAAAAGATTCAAACGATCCGACAACGATAAAAACCTCACAAAATTGACAAAAGAGTTATCTTGATCTTCATCGAAAGGACGTGGAATTCGATATAGGAGATCATGTGTTGTTAAGAGTTGCTCCATGGAAAGGAGTTACAAGATTTGAAAGAGAGGAAAACGTAATCCTCGATTCATCGGTCCATTTTAATCCTCGGCTTAGTAGGAGGCGTGGCCTATAGACTCGCTTTCTACCGCCAAATATGTCTCGTGTTCATAACGCTTTTCACATATCCATGTTACGTAAATATGTGAAAGACCGAACCATATTATTGATTTAGAATCGGACGAAATAGCGGAAGATTTGACGTATGAAGAGGTTCCCTGTTCAAATTTTGGATAAGAAGGAACATATTCTACGCCCAAGGTTATACCTCAAGTCAAAGTTTTGTGGAGGAACCACGATGTTGAGGAAATGACTTGGGAGTTAGAATCGAAATGAAATCAAGGTATCCTTACCTCTTCGACATACCAGGTACGTACCCTAATTTCGAGGGCAAAATTTCATAAGAAGGGGAGGTTGTAAGACCCCAACTATTATAAATAAAGATGAATTTTCTATAAATATTATTTTTGAATATTATGGAATAAATTTGATATAATGTTATAGTTGTGGGTAATATTTATAAATTTTGCAAAGTATGAAAGTTGTTAAAAATATTCGTTTGGTGGGAATATTCTTTTGTTAGGGAATATTCGTCTGATAATGGCTCAATCATTGGTGGACCCCTATTAATAGAATTATCATCGGATCGAGAAAACGATAAAAAATATTTTATAAAATAACGGCGGAGGTGTTACCGATTAAAAGCTGTTGAACTACCCGGTGGTAAAAGTACGATGAATACGCGTGGTTGCATAGTAGCACACGGTATTGATTGTTGATGCTTACGTGAGAAGTCACTCATTTATGCTCAATTATTCTTCTACAAAGAATTCTTTGCGATCATATCTCTTATATTATTGATTCAATTATTGTCACAAGATCATCATCAGTATAATATGTTATATTATTAATCGAGACGACAAGTTATAAATGATTAATAATTGTTGAAAGATTAAAATATGTTGATTAAAAATAAAATGATTTGTGGTAATATTTATTCAAACCTTAATGTATATAAAGAGTCTCATTATGAGACGTTTGTGGTAAGTTTGATTATTTTTATGGGGGCCCATATGTCATCATCTAAGAGTCTCTTCGTCAATAGTAATTACCTTTGTGAATAGTAATTACCTTCAATAATAGTATTTACCTTCATCAATAGTAATTACCTTCGTCAATAGTAATTACCCTTGTGAATAGTAATTACCTTCGTCAATAGTAATTACCTTTACCAGACGTCAAACCACTTGCCGTTTCACATTACAAGCGCCAAACCACTTGTCGTTTCACATTACAAAAGCGCCGAACCACTTGTCGTTTCACATTACTAAAGGCCGAACCACTTTTCTTTTCACATCACGAGTCGTCAAACCACTTGCCTTTTCACATGGTAGGTGTTAAGCTAGAAATCTTCTATAAATAGAGGCCTAGTGCTTCATTATTTTCACTTAATTCATTCAAGCTTTAGAGAGAGAAAGTATAGAGAATAAGAGAAAGAAGAAGAGTATTTTGTTACTACACTACCGCAGTATTCAATCTCCTACCAAAAGTAAGGGTGTTATTCTTTCTTATTCATGAAGAGAGCTGTTGTTATTCCATTACTTATTATTACATTGGAATAACTCAGATACATCATGATTTACCTATACTTGGTGACATTCTTCTATTATTCGTTGGAACATCCGTCTGCATGCGCTTTTACGTTTGGGACTGGTTTCATTCTTTATTATTATTCTATTGGAACATCCCATGCTCTGTGTGTTTTACAGGACTGGTTAAAATCTTTATTATTATTCTGTTGAAACATCCGCTCTGCATGCGCTTTTACCGGACTGGTTCCGTTATTTATTATTCTGTTGAATAACTCGCTGTCGTGCTGATCTATCGCATGCATGGTGATTTCTTTTGTTATTCCATTCTTTATTATACTCAATTGGTTAAAACTTTGACTTCTATACTCCATGAAATTAGTGGAATATCCTTGATATTTTGCGCTTCATCCAAAGATCCTTTCATGGAAATATTCTTCTCAAAGATTCTTGAATTTTACTCTACAAAGCAAAGATCATGTTGACAGTTTGGATGTTATTGGTTCTAGATAAATTAATTCTTGAACTTGTTTTATTGAATTCTTATATCATTGTCATCATCCTCATGTTTATATTATGTTGAAAGTCATCGTGTATTTTGTAGTGCATAGATGGACTTGGTATGATTATGACCGAGAGACTATTGATTGTAATCATGGACCGTAATGTTACAAATGATGTGATAAAATCCTCGATGGTAGTAGTGCATTGATGGACGATTGTTAACATGATCATGACCATTAATGAATACACAACTATTCTTGGTCGTAGTGCATGAATAATTGTGGTCGTGATCTTAAAGAATATCCTTGGTAGTAGATGCGAGGGGTGATTCGATGATGTGGAATATTTATTGTTGAGTCTCACTATATTGATGATGAAAAACCTTTTAAATCATAAAAGATAGTAGATTTTATTTTCTACTTGACTCTTTTAATGGATTGCTTGTTCATTGCTGATTAAACTTGATGTTTATTATATTTTATCGGTTTAATCGTTGAAGGCTATTGATAATTTATTACGCATTATCTTAGTCATAATATTTCTTCTTTGGGCTAGTTGAGCTCACCCTTTCTTTCTTTGTTCTCTTGAAATGAGAACATAATGGGACGCAGTCGGGAGCGGAGTAATGGTCCAGAGGATAGCATTAGTAGTCCTCACTATTCTGTGAAATAGTGTGATAATAATTGTAATGAGGACTCCTTTTGAGTTTGTATAATATCTAGTAGACAATATTTGTATACAAACTCACAGTTTATGTCGTATTGTACACGACAGTTATATTAGTAAGTTGTATTTAAATTCTGTACCATGTATCTGACTACCCAAGATGGGTGATGTATACCTAATTTTGGGGGCGTCATAAATAGAGTCCTCATTACATTTATTATCACACTATTTTACAGAATAGTGAGGACTACTAAAACACCATCTCGGACCATCACCCGCTCCCCAACTAGTCCCAAGCCTACGCTTCTCATTTCAAGAGAATAAATGAAAGAAAGGGTGAGCTCAACTAGCCCAGCGAGAAATATTATGACTAAGATAATGCAAAATAAATTATCATTAGCCTTCAACAATGTTAAACTGATAAAATACAATAGACATCAAGTTTAACTGCAGCGGAACAAGCAATCCATTAAAAGAGTCAAGTAGAGAATAAAATCTACTATCTTTTATGATTTAAAAGGTTTTTCATCACTTTTATTACTGAGACTCAGCTCAATAAATAATCCACATCAACAAAACATCCCTGCACTACAGGCCAAGGATATTCTTTAGTATCACGACCATGAAGTATCCATGCACTACGGGCCAAAGATAATCGTATTTTCATCAACGATCCTGATCATGCCATAAAACAATTCATCTTTGCTCCCTTGGCCGAAGATATTCGTTATCTTCATGTGGGTCCCTAGAGTCTTTAACTCTATCTTCATCATTTGTAAGTTATACGAAATGAGTCTTTGTGTTAACAACATCACACTCGTAAACGCATACGATCTTCTACTCAACACGTCAGCTACCACGTTCGCTCTTCCACGATGATGTTGAATAGTACGATCGTAATCTTCAACAGCTCGAGTCAACGTCTTTGGCGTATGATACGTTCATTTTAAGTAAAGAAATATTTGAGGGTTTAAGAAATGGATTTTTGTACTGGGGTCAATACAAAATTCGATTTCACGCTCTAGGGGTAGGCTAGGAAGTCTTCAAAATACGTCAGGAAATTTATTAATGATAGAAATATCATTCAAAACTGTTACTATCATCTAAGACTTGGATAGTACGTCACATTGATACCAACTGTGACTTCTATCCCTTAACCTGGATAGCACCTCACAATGATACCTATCAACTTGTCATCGTCATTCACGACGTCGCCTACAGAAAGTTTGGCTTCAGTGCATTCCACATAAGGAAATCAACAACGAAAGGATCAGGGCTCTTTACTTCTGGCTTGATATGACAATGATTGACTTTAGTGGTTTGGTTACTTTGAATTCACATAACAGGTTGGTTAGGAGTATGAAAGCTAACAACCTTACGAAAAGCATGATGAGTAGTTAACCAATCGATTTCTAAAATCTAAGGCAAGTATTTTCAAAGAGATAAGATCGACATGTAACGTTAAAGTGTCGATTTGAATCAAACAAGATTTATAAATAGTAGAGGTAACAAAGGTTTCTCAATAGACAAATCAAAGTTTAACTTCTCCAGAGTTAAGTACAAACATTGAGGTTATGATCGTAATCTTCGTAAGAGCTTATGATTAACTTACCCGTGATAATTTTATTCAGGTTCCTCGTCACGAGAAAAAAAATGCTCTCTCTTAAACTACCGGCTTTGACTTGTTTGGGACATCCTTTGGCATCATTATCCCAGCTGGACTTTACTTCACCATACGACAAAATTGAGCTAGATGACCTTCTCTTCCGCAATTAAAACACTCTTTGGATTGCTGTGTACAGTTTGGACGGATGTGTCCCTCCTGTCCGCATTTGAAACATACGACCGGTGATCGTTCTTATTCTTTTAAAACGGGTGCTGGTGCCGTCGTCTTCACGTCATTGTTGAACCTTCTCTTCTTGAAATTTCCATTCCTATTATCTTTGGCCATGATTACCACCGAAGTGGTTACCATTCTTGGCATGATAATTTCCCCCACGATGGTTATCATTGTTCCGATGACTGTTGCCACCGGTATGATTATTATTGTGTTATTGGCCGTTGCCTTTTGGTTGTGCTGACTCATTATCGCGCTCCAATAACTGAGCCATATTCACAACATCTGAATATAAACAAAGTTTGTGAGAAATAAGGTATTAACGTATATTGGGTTTCAAACCTCTTAAAAACATTCGCATCATTCGCTCCTCATTATCGACCAGATGGGATGCAAACCGGGATAACTCCGTAAATTTAGCCTCGTATTGCGACACGGTCATATTGTTTTGCTCCAGCTTGATAAACTCCACCTCCTTCATGTGACGAATACTTTCAGGAAAGTACTTATCACTGAACAATTCTTGTAATTTCTCCCAAGACATCTTGAGTGCGTCAGGCTGAGTACATTTTACAGATTCCCACCAAGAATCGCCTCTTCACTCAACATAAAGGTGCAAAAGGAACCTTTTGCTCTCGAGCATCCCAAGATATCAAATATCTTGGTGATCTACTTTAACCACGTCTCCGCCTTAAGTGGTTCTGGCTTTCCCAAAAACTTTGGTGGTCCGAGCTCCTTGAACTGCTTAGCGATGACCGACCGTGGGTTGCCATTATTTTTACCAGCATTATGAACAGGAGCCGCCTTCACCTGATGTTGCATGAATTCTAAAAAGCTCCTAAACGTACCGTCGTTCGTCAATTGATCAGTGTTGTTGTTTACAGGAGGATTATCGCCATCCTGTTGCACATTGTCCTGATTATTGATCTGTGGATACTCAACGGTCTCCTGTTCTCCATTGCTAATCTCAACATTTTCAGATGCCATTTTCAAATACTGCCACAAAACAAGGGTTAAATAACATATCACATATTATCCCTATACTCTGACCGACCAATTAAATATCAAATAAACTTAGGTAGGTCATACTAGTGAAGGAAATTCCGAAGTCTCTCCCTCCTAGTTCTTATCTCACATCTTAGCCAGGGATCATATCCCTAAGCTTTGATACCAACTGTGACGCCCCCAAAATAGGTATACATCACCCATCTTGAGTCGCCAGATATATGGTACAAAATTCAAATACAATCTTTAATATACAACAAGAGAGATGTGAGTTTTAATACAAATATTGTCTTCTAGACAATATCCACTCTCAGAATAAGTCCTCATTACATTTATTTTCACACTATTTAACAGAATAGTGAGGACTACTAATACTATCATCTGGACCGTCACTCCATTCCCCGACTAGTCCCGGCTACGTTCTCATTTCTTGAAGAGAACAGTGAAAGAAAGGGTGAGCTCAACTAGCCCAGCAAAAAATATTATGACTAAGATAATGCAGAATAAATTATCATTAGCCTTCAACAATGTTAAACTGATAAAATACAATAGACATCAAGTTTAACTACAGCGGAACAAGCAATCCATTAAAAGAGTCAAGTAGAGAATAAAATCTATTATCTTTTATGATTTAAAAGGTTTTTCATCACTTTTATCGCTGAGACTCAGCTCAATAAATAATTCACATCAACAAAACATCCCTGCACTACATGCCAATGATATTCTTTAGTATCACGACCACGAAGTATCCATGTACTACGGGCCAAAGATAATCGTTTTTTCATCAACGGTCCTGATCATGCCATAAAATAATTCATCTTTGCTCCCTTGTCCGAAGAGAATCCATAGCCATAATCATACCAAAAAACTGTCCATCAATGCACTACGGCCAATGAGGACTTTTTCCACAATATTTGTAATATTACGGTCATGATTATACCAAATAATCCCTGGTCATAATCATACCAAGTCCATCTATGCACCATGTGCCATGATGACTTTCAACATAATATAAACATGAGGATGATGACAATGATATAAGAATTCAATAAAACAAGTTCATTTAATTAATTTGTCCAGAAACAATAACGTCCAAATTGTCAACATGATACTTCTGTGTAGAGTAAAATTTAAGAATGCTCAGAAGAATATTTCCATGAAAAGATACTGGATGAAGCGCAAATATCAAGGATATTCTACTAATTTCATGGAGTATAGAAGTCAAAACTTTAATCAACTGAGTATAATAAAGAATGTAATAACAAAAGAAATCACCACGCATGCGGTATTCAGACATATAAAAGTTATTCAATAGAATAATAAGTAGCGGAACCAAAGTCGTGAAATTCACACAAGCGAGGATGTTCCAAATGAATAATAAGTAATGGAATAACAACAGAAATCACCATGCATGCAGACAGCCAGATAGATAGGTTATTCCAACAGTAATAATAATAACGGAACCAGTCCTGTAAAACACATGCATAGGATGTTCCAATGTAATAATAAAGATGGAACCAGTTCATGGCGTAAAATGCATGTGATGTTCCAATAGAACAATAAAGACAAAACCAGGTCCAGCGTAAAGCACAGACTGGATGTTCCAACAGAATAATAAAGACAGAATAATAGAAGAATGTCACCAAGTATAGGGTAGCCCGCTTATACAGGTTATTCCAACAGAGTAATAAGGAATGGAATAACATGAGTTCTTTTCATGAATACAAAAGAATAATATCCCTTACCGTAAAAGAAACTGGATATAGGAAAAGAAAGTTAGCAGACTTCTCTTCTTATTTCTCTCTATAACTTTCTCTCTCTAGAGTTCAGTGAATTCGTAAGAAAATAATGAAGTAATGAGCTTCTATTTATAGAAAAATGGAATGCATAGTAACTAATTCATGAACGGTCCAGATGGATTTACTTTAATCTGACGGTCCATATTTAAAGCGAAATCTTTTAAATAAAATATAATATATTCTATTTATAATCTAATAAAATGAAAAACTTTATAAAAAGATTTTACTATGCAAAAAACACTATACAACACTATGCATAATAAAATATAATAAAATCTAATTATTATCAAATAAAATGAATAACTTTATAAAAGTATTCTGTTTTTTATAAAAAGATTTTACTATTAGGCTCTAATAACTTTATAAAAGTATTACATTTTATATAAAAGATGTTTCGCATTTTATTACGTTAATAATACTAATAAAACAAAACGTATAAATCAACAATAATTGAATCAAATAATGTGAGATACTATGCAGCAACTATTGTAGCAATAATTGAACAAAACTGAGTGACTTCTCACATAAACATCAATAATCAATATCGTGTGCTACTATGCAACCACGCGTATTACTGTACTTTTACTACCGAGTAGTTCAACAGTATTAACGGTAAAACTTCCGTCGTTATTTCAATAAAATATTTTTGTCGTTTTCTCAATCCGACACTAATTCTGTTGTGGGGTCCACCAATGATTGTGCCGTCGCATTTAATATTTCTGCTTAAAAGCGAATATTCCCCGACCAATTGAATATTATATAACAACTTGCGTACTTTGCAAAATTATAATTATTACCCACAACTATAACATTATATCAAATCCACACCATAATATTAAAAAATTATTTCAAAAAATTTAAATCTTTATTCATAAAATCTGGGATTTTACAATCTCCCCTCCTTATGAAATTTCGCCCTCGAAATTTACGTACGTACCTGGTATGCCGAACAGGTGAGGACTCCTTGACCTCATTTCAAATTCTAACTCTTGAGGTATAACCCTTGAGTGTTGAATACGATTCTTCTTATCCAAGATTTTAACACGTATCTCCTCAAACGTTAAATCATCCGCTATCTCGTCCGGTTCTAAATTAATAATGTGGTTCAGATCGTAACATCGATACGTTAAAAACGTTATGAACACGTGACAGACTTGGCGGTAAAATGAGTCTATAAGCCACTGTTCTTACTCGATCGAGGATTTCAAATAGGCCAATTAAATCGAGGGTTGAGATTTCCTCTCTTCGTCGATTCTTGTTTCTAGAATAACGCCCTCTTGAACCTTCTTCTTCACATTCATCAGCTCCGGGTGTGTAGCTTGAGCGGCTTTAACTTTATCGATTAAAGTCGATTCTACTCGTATATTCGTTATCTTCATGTGGGTCCCTAGAGTCTTTAACTCTATCTTCATCATTTGTAAGTTATACGAAATGAGTCTTTGTGTTAACAACATCGCACTCGTAAACGCATACGATCTTCTACTCAACACGTCAGCTACCATGTTCGCTCTTCGACGATGATATTGAATAGTACGATCGTAATCTTCAACAGCTCGAGTCAACGTCTTTGGCGCATGTTACATTCATTTTAGTTGAAGAAATATTTTGAGGGTTTAAGAAATGAGTTTTTGTACTGGGGTCAATACAAAATTCGATTTCACGCTATAAGGGTAGGCTAAGAAGTCTTCAAGAATACGTCAAGAAATTTATTAATGATAGAAATATCATTCAAAACTGTTACTCTCATCTAAGACTTAGATAGTATGTCACATTGATACCAACTGTGACTTCTATCCCTTAACCTGGATAGCACCTCACAATGATACCTATCAACTTGCCACCTTCATTCACGATGTCGCCTACAGAAAGTCTGGCTTCGGTGCATTCCACACAAAGAAGTCATCAGCGAAAGGCTCGGGGCTCTTTACTTATGGCTTGATATGACAGTGATTAATTTTAGTGGTTTGGTTGCTTGAATTCGCATAATAGGTTGGTTAGGAATATGAAAGCTAACAACCTTACAAAAAACATGATGAGTAGTTAACCAATCGTTTCTAAAAAAAGCACAACAAAGGCAAGTATTTTCAAAGAGATAAGATCGATGGGTAATGTGAAAGTGTCGATTTAAATCAAACAAGATTTATAAATAGTAAAGGTAACGAAGGTTTCTCCCAATGGAGTTTCAATAGATAAATCAAAGTCTAACTTCTCCGGAATTAAGGACAAACATTGAACACAACTAGGTGAAATAAAGGAGTGAGTAGAACCAGTATCTAACACGGTATAGACTTCGCAAGAGCTTATGATTAACTTACCCGTGATAATTTTATTTAGGTTCCTCGTCACGAGAAAAAAACACTCTCTCTTAAACTACCCCGGCTTTGGCTTGTCTGGGACATCCTTTGGCATCACTATCCCAGCTGTACTTGACTTCACCATACGGCAAAATCGAGCTAGGTGACCTTCTCTTCCGCAGTTAAAACACGCTTTGGATTGCTGCGTACAGTTTGGACGGATGTGTCCCTCCTGTCCGCATTTGAAACATACGACCGGTGGTCATTCTTCTTCCTTTAAAACGGGTGTTGGTGCCGACGTCTTTACGTCATTGTTGAACCTTCTCTTCTTGAAATGTCCACTTCTATTATCTTGGCCATGATTACCACCGAAGTGGTTACCATTCTTGGCATGATAATTTCCCCCACGATGGTTATCATTGTTCCGATGACTGTTGCCACCGGTATAATTATTATCGTGTTGTTGGTCGTTGCCTTTTGGTTATGCTGACTCATTATCACGCTCCAATAACTGAGCCCTATTCACAACATCTGAATATAAACAAAGTTTGTGAGAAATGAGGTATTGACGTATATTGGGTTTCAAACCTCTTAGAAACATTCGCGTCATTCGCTCCTCATTATCGACTAAATGGGATGCAAACCGGGATAACTCCGCAAACTTAGCCTCGTACTGCGACACGGTCATGTTGTTTTGCTCCAACTTGATAAATTCCACCTCCTTCATGTGACGAATGCTTTCGGAAGTACTTGTCATTGAATGCTCTTGGAACTTCTCCCAAGACATCTTGAAAGGTCAGTCGGTGGAGTACGCTTTTATAGATTCCCACCGAAGAATCGCCTCTTCACGCAACATAAAGGTGGCAAAGGGAACCTTTTGCTCCTCAAGCATCCCAAGACATCAAATATCTTGGTGATCTGCTTTAACCACGCTCGCGCTTTAAGTGGTTCTCGGCTTTCCCAAAAACTCGGTGGTCCTAGCTCCTTGAATCGCTTAGCGGTGACCCACCATGGGTTGCCATTATTTTTTACCTACATTATGAGCAGAGCCGCCACTTTCGATGTTGTATGAATTCTAAAACTCCTAAACGTATACCTTCATTCGTCAATTGATCGGTGTTGTTGTTTATGGGAGGATTATCGCCATCCTGTTGCACATTGTCCTAATTATTGATCGTGGAGACTCAACAGTCTCCTGTGCTCCATTGCTTATCTCAACATTTTCGGATGCCATTTTCAAAATCGCCACAAAACAAGGGTTAAATAACATATCACATATTATCCCTATACTCGACCGACCAATTAAATATCAAATAAACTTAGGTAGGTCATACTAGCGAGAGAATTCCCCGTCTCTCCCCTCCTAGTTCTTATCAGGATCATATCCCTAAGCTTTGATACCAACTGTGACGTCCCCAAAATAGGTATACATAACCCGTCTTGAGTCACCAAATACATGGTACAAATACAAATAAAAACTTAATTATACAACTGTCGTGTAAAATATGACAAAATATAACTGAGATTTTAAACAGGGATATTGCCTTCTAGACAATATCCATTCTTAAATAGAGTCCTCATTACATTTATTATCACACTATTTTATAGAATAGTGAGGACTACTAAAACACCATCTCGAACCATCACTCGCTCCCCGACTAGTCCCTCTACACGCTCTCATTTTCAAGAGAAGAAACGGTGAAAGAAAGGGTGAGCTCAACTAGCCCAAAGAAGAAATATTATGACTAAGATAATGCAAAATAAATGATCATTAGCCTTCAACAATGTTAAACTGATAAAATACAATAGACATCAAGTTTAACTGCAGCGGAACAAGCAATCCATTAAAAGATTCAAGTAAAGAATAAAATCTACTATCTTTTATGATTTAAAAGGTTTTTCATCACTTTTATCGCTGAGACTCAGCTCAATAAATAATCCACATCAACAAAACATCCCTGCACTATAGGCCAAGGATATTCTTTAGTATCACGACCACAAAGTATCCATGCACTACGGGCCAAAGATAATCGTGTTTTCATCAACGGTCCTGATCATGCCATAAAATAATTCATCTTTACTCCCTTGGCCGAAGAGAATCCATAGCCATAATCATACCAAAAACTGTCCATCAATGCACTACGGCCAATGAGGACTTTTTCCACAACATTTGTAACATTACGGTCATGATTATACCGAATAATCCCTGGTCATAATCATACCAAGTCCATCTATGCACTACAGGCCACAGATGACTTTCAACATAATATAAACATGAGGATGATGACAATGATATAAGAATTCAATAAAACAAGTTCACGAATTAATTTGTCCAGGAAACAATAACGTCCAAATTGTCAACATGATACTTCTGTATAGAGTAAAATTCAAGAATGCTCAGAAGAATATTTCCATGAAAAGATACTGGATGAAGCGCAAATAACAAGGATATTCTACTAATTTCATGGAGTGTAGAAGTCAAAACTTTAATCAACTGAGTATAATAAAGAATGTAATAACAAAAGAAATCACCATGCATGCGGTACTTCGTATAGACAGGTTATTCCAACAGAATAATAATATAATCTAATAAAACAAAAAACTTTATAAAAAGATTTTACTATGCAACACTATGAAACACTATGCATAATAAAATATAATATAGTCTGATTATTATCAAATAAAACGAATAACTTTATAAAAGTATTCATTTTTATATAAAAAGATTTTACTATTAGCCTAATAAAATGAATAACTTTATAAAAGTATTATGTTTTATATAAAAAGATGTTTCTGTTTTATTACGTTAATAATACTAATAAAATAAAACTTATAAATCAACAATAATTGAATCAAACTGAGTGACTTCTCACATAAGCATCAATAATCAATACCGTAGTGTACTACTACGCAACCGACATCGTATTCATTGTATTTTTTACTACCGAGTAGTTCAACAGTTAACGGTAAAACTTTCGTCGTTATTTTCAATAAAATATTTTTGTCGTTTTCTCAATTCGACAATAATTCAGTTGTGGGGTCCACCAATGATTGTACCGTTGTACGGATATTCTCTGACAAAAAGAATATTTCCCGACCAATCGAATATAATATGACAACTTGCATACTTTGCAAAATTTATAAATATTACCCACAACTATAAAATTATATCAAATCCACACCATAATATTAAAAAATTATTTCGAGAAATTTAAATCTTTATTCATAAAATCTGGGATTTTACAACTTAAGGCAGAGACGTGGATAAAGCAGATTAACAAGATATTTGATGTTTTGGGATGCTCCGAGGAGAAAAAGGTTCCCTTTGCCACCTTCATGTTGCGTGCAGAGGCAGATTACTGGTGGGAATCTGTAAAACGTACCCAACCTGCCGCACTAAAGATGACTTGGGAGAAGTTCCAAGAATTGTTCAACGACAAGTACTTTCCTGAAAGTATTCGTCACATGAAAGAGGTA
Organism: Panax quinquefolius; assembly: GCA_020205615.1. Classification (NCBI taxonomy): domain Eukaryota; kingdom Viridiplantae; phylum Streptophyta; class Magnoliopsida; order Apiales; family Araliaceae; genus Panax; species Panax quinquefolius. The sequence goes on from CM035157.1 coordinate 19,809,143, forward strand.
GAATTCATCAAGTTGGAACAAAATAATATGTCTGTGTCGCAGTACGAAGCCAAGTTCACCGAGTTGTCCCGGTTTGCGTCCCATTTGGTTGATAATGAGGAGAGAATGACGCGGATGTTTCTAAGAGGTTTGAAACCCGAGATACGTCAATACCTCATTTCTCATAAACTTTGTTTGTATTCAGATGTTGTTAATAGGGCTCAGTTACTGGAGCGCGATAGTGAGTCAACCCAACCAAAAGAGAGCAACCGGTAAAATGATAATACTAGTGATAGCAGTCATCGAAGCGGTGACAATAAGCGTGAAGGGAATCAACATGCCAGAAATGGTAACCACTTCGGTGGTAATCATGGCCAAAACAATAAGAATGGACATTTTAAGAAGAGGAAATTCAACAATGAAGGAAAGACGTCAGCACCAGCACCCGTTGTTAAGGAAGGAGAACGACCACCTATCATATGTTTCAAATGCGGAGGGGAGGGACATATCAGTCCAAACTACGTGATGCCGTCCAAAACATGTTATAATTGCGGAAAAGAAGGTCATCTAGCCCGATTTTGTCATTCATCGAAGACAAGTTCAGCTAGGATGGAGGAACCAAAGACCGTTCCAAAAAAGTCAAAACCGGTAGTTCAAGGGAGAGCATTTTTCATGACTTCTCAAAAAGCGAGTAACCCGAACGAAGTTAGCACGGGTTAGTTAATTATAAATTCTTGCGAAGTCTATACCTTATAAGATACCGATTCTACCCATTATTTTATCTCTCTTGCTTGCGTTCAACGTTTACATTTGACTCCAGAGAAGTTAGACTTTGACTTATTGGTTGAAACTTCGTTAGTAGGAGCCTTCGCTACCTCTACTGTTTTTAAATCTTGTTTGATTCAAATAAACACTTTCACGTTACTTGTCAATCTTATCTCTTTGAAAATACTTACCTTTGATGTGATTTTAGGAATCGATTGGTTAACTACTCGTCATGCTTTTCATAAGGTTGTTAGCTTTTATATTCATAACCAACCTGTTATGCGAATTCAAAGTAACCAAACCACTAAAGTCAATCACTGTTATATCAAGCCATAAGTAAAGAGGCCCGATCCTTTCATTGTTGACTTCCTTGTGTGGAATGCACCGAAGCCAGACTTTTTGTAGGCGAAATCGTGAATAAAGATGGCAAGTTGATAGGTATCATTGTGAGGTGTTATCCAGGTTAAGGGATAGAAGTCACAGTTGGTATCAATGTGACGTACTATCCAACTCTTGGATGAGGGTCACAGTTTTGAATGATATTTCTATTGTTAATAAATTTCTTAACGTATTCTTAAAGACTTCCTGATCTACCCCAGAGCGTGAAATCAAATTTTGTATTGACCCCAGTACAAAACCCATTTCTTCTGAGCATTCTTGAATTTTACTCTACACAGAAGTATCATGTTAACAATTTGGACGTTGTTAGTTCCTGGAAAAATTAATTCGTGAACTTGTTTTATTGAATTCTTATATCATTGTCATCATCCTCATGTTTATATTATATTGAAAGTCATCTGTGGCCTATAGTGCATAGATGGACTTGGTATGATTATGACCAGGGATTATTCGGTGTAATCATAACCGTAATGTTACAAATGATGTGGTAAAAGTCATCATTGGCCCGTAGTGCATTGATGGACAGTTGTTGGCATGATCATGACCATTAATGAATACACGAATGTCCTTGGCCCGTAGTGCATGGATAATTTGTGGTCGTGATACTAAAGAATATCCTTAGCCGTAGTGCAGGGGTGATTCGATAATGTGGATTATTTATTAAGCTGAGTCCCAGCGATAAAAGTGATGAAAAACCTTTTAAATCATAAAAGATAGTAGATTTTATCCTCTACTTGACTCTTTTAATGGATTGCATGTTCCGCTGCAGTTAAACTTGATGTCTATTGTATTTTATCGATTTAACATTGTTGAAGGCTAAGGATAATTTATTCTGCATTATCTTAGTCATAATATTTTTTGCTGGGCTAGTTGAGCTCACCCTTTCTTTCACTGTTCTCTTCAGGAAATGAGAACGTAGCTGGGACGAGTCGGGGAATGGAGTGAATGTCCGGATGATAGTATTAGCTAGTAGTCCTCACTATTCTGTTAAATAGTGTGATAATAAATGTAATGAGGACTCCATTGAGAGTGGATATTGTCTAGAAGGTAATATTTTTGTTTAAACTCTCAGTTTATGTTTTGTCATATTTTACACGGCAGTTGTCTAATTATGTTCTATTTGATTTATGTACCATGTATTTAGTGACTCGAGATGGGTGATGTAAACCTATTTTGGGGGCGTCACATAAACTCTTCTGTTATTCCATTCTTTATTATTCTGTTGGAATATCCTGTCTGTGCGGATTACGCATGACCTGGTTTCATTCTTTATTATTCTCTTGGAATAACCTGTCTATGCGGTCTATCGCATGCATGGTTAATTCTTCTGTTATTTCATTCTTTTTTATTCTGTTGGAATATCCTGTCTATGCAGATGACGCATGAACTGGTTCTATTATTTATTATTCTGTTGGAATAACCTGTCTGTGCGGTCTATTACATGCATGGTGAATACTTCTGTTATTCCATTCTTTATTATTCTGTTGGAATAACATGTCTGTGTGGATTACCACATGCATGGTGAATGATCCTTCGTATTCATTCCTTATTAAATTGTGGAAATGATCTGTCTACGTGGATTACCGCATGGAGGACAAAAATCCATTTGCAGTTTCATATATTCTATTATACTCAGTTGGTTAAAGTTTTTGCTTCTATACTCCATGAAATTAGTGGAATATCCTTGATATTTGCGCTTCATCCAGTATCTTTTCATAGAAATATTCTTCTGAGCATTCTCGATCCGTTACTCTATAAAGCAAAGATCATGTTGACAATTTGGACATTATTGATTTCTGGATAAATTAAATTATAAATCTTTAAAATTTATCCTTGAACTTATTTTATTGAATTATTATGTCATTGTCATCATTCGCATGCTTATATTGTGATTAAAGTCATCTTTGGCTTACGTGCATAGATGGACTTGGTATGATTATGACTAGGGATTATTCGGTATAATCATGACCGTAATGTGACGAATGATGTGGTAAAAGTCCTCATTGGCTTGTAGTTCATTAATGGATAATTGTTGGTATGATTATGACCAGGGATTATTCGGTATAATCATGACGATTTATGATTACATGAATATCCTTGGTCGTGGTGCAGGGATGATGTGGTTTATTTATTAAGCTGAGTCTTAGCGATAAAGTTGATGAAAATCTTTTTAAATCATAGAAGATAGTAGATTTTATGCTCTACTTGACTCTTCTAATGGATTGCTAGTTGCGCTGCAGTTAAACTTGTTGTCTATTATATTCTATCAGTTTAACAATGTTGAGGGCTAATGATAATTTATTCTGCATTATCTTAGTCATAATATTTCTTACTAGGCTAGTTGAGCTCACCCTTTGCTTTCATTGTTCTCTTCAGGAAATGAGAACATAGCTGGGACTAGTCGGGGAACAGAGTGACGGTCTAGATGATAGCATTATTAGTCCTCATTATTCTGTTAAATAGTGTGATAATAAATGTAATGAGGACTCCATTGAGTGTGGATATTATCTAGATGACAATATTTGTATTAAAACTCACAGCATGTGTTTTGTCGTATTTTACACGACAGTTGTATAATTAAGTTTTTAATTGTATTTTGTACCATGTATTTGGCGATTCAAGATAGGTGATGTATACCTGTTTTGGGGGCATCACACGTAGTGCAAAGGTAGACAACTTATTGGTATGATCATTGTTATTACATTTGAATATCTTTAGCCTTAAGGGTAAGGATATTGAGTAAACGTTCTATTAAGCCTTTGTGGCAAGGAGAAACTGTTGATTTACATGATTATAAATATGAATTATGAATTTAACTATAATCTTTGGTGGTTCAGGTGAAGACGGGTGATGAGAGTTCTTTTTATCTTGGATATAACAAAGAACTGTTGATGAGTATTACAGGAATGAAATATTAACGATGGACTTTTAATCTAGAGGAGATAGTAGACATTATATTCTACTTGACTCTTCTAATGGATTGTTTATTCCGCTGCAGTTGTTGATCTAAAACTTATTGTCTATTTTATTCTATCAGTTTTTATACTGTTGAAGGCTAAGGATAATTTATTCTGCATTTTCTTAGTCATAATATTTCTTACTGGGCTAGTTGAGCTCGCCCTTTTCTTTCATTGTTCTCTTCAGGAAATGAGAATATAGCTGGGACGAATCGGGGAATGGAGTGATGGTCCAGGATAAGTGGCTTTAGTAGTCCTCACTATTCTATGAAATAATGTGACAATAAATGTAATGAGAACTCCATTGAGTATGGATATTGTCTAGATGACAATATTCTTATTGAAACTCTTAAATTATGTTTTATCGTATTTTTCATGACAGTTGTATAATTAAGTTTGTATTTGATTTATGTACCGTGTATTTGGCGACTCAAGATAGGTGATGTATACCTGTTTTGGGGGCGTCACAGGCAGGCTTGGAAAGATTTCAACTTATCACATCCGGGGTTTGCATTGGAACCTAGAAATGTGAGGCTTGGATTGTCAATCGATGGTTTCAAACCTGTTCTACCACTCAAATTGCTTCGTGCATTTCCTATTTGGCTCGTGATTATTACTTCATATAACTTGCCTCCTTTGATATGTATGAAACAGCCATAATTGCTTCTTTCACTAGTGATTCCTGGTCCCAAGAGTCCTGGAAAGAACCTAGATGTTTACTTGAGACCTCTTATAGACGAGTTGAAGGTATTGTGGCAGGATGGAGTACAGACTTGGGATGTTTCCACGAAAACAAATTTTAACCTTAGGGCAGCGGTTATGTGGACCATAAGTAACTTTCCTGCTTATGGTATGTTATCTAGATGGAGTACACACGGGAAGTTGGCTTGTCCATATTGTATGGGTCATACAAAGTCTTTCAATCTATCAAATGGTCGAAAGCCATGCTGGTTTGATTGTCATCGTCATTTCTTGCCGGTAGATCACTCGTTTCGAAGAAATAGAGAACACTTCAGGAAAGGGAAAGTAGATCATGATATGCCAGCACTTCAGGACAATTGTATTGGTTTACGATTCTATTATATGGATGTTTACGATTGTATGTGTTGTGTTGGTTTACGATTCTATTATATCGATGGATGTTTATCATATAGTAGTTATCATGGATAAATGTTTATCATATGGTAATTATCATGGATGGATGCTTATATATACTGTTGTGTGTTGGGATAAAAAGTAGGTACAAAGCAGGTTATTTTTGGGAAATCAATAAAACAGGAAAAATATTTTTTTTTTAAAATAACACATCAGCGACCGCATGCGGTCGCTAATACTATAACATCGACCGCATTACCTTCTTGGAAGTTAGCGACCGATGTGGTCGCTATTATCGGTCGCTGACACGTGTGCCATGTCACACCTGACAAATGACTCAGCACGAGTCAGATTAGCGGCGAATGCGATCATTTGCTTGTGGTCATTAATAAGTTTGTCAAGCTATTGTTGGTCACCGATGTCCATCCAATGACAGATTACTCGACTAATATTAATGATCAGATATCACGTCGCTAATAGTCCATTTGCGACCATATGCGGTCGCTGATAAGCCTTTTTGTTGTAGTGAAAGAGGAGAGAGATTTGACAGGTGGTGAATGATGAAAGTGTTGTTTTGATCTACGGATTTGTTTTATAATTTCCAAGATGTACCGATTTGTTTTATAATTTTCTAAATTATATTCGTAAATAATTAATAAAAAATTCATTTGATAATAATTAAATATATTTTTCATTTATTTTCTTATTTTTTGACTAACTTTTCTAATTTATATTATTATATTTATAAATAATTAAACAAAAAATTATTTGATATTAATTACAAAAATAATTAAACATATATTTTTTTATTTAATTTCTTATTTTTTGGCAAACTTTTCTAATTTATATTATTATTTGTAAAGAATTAAACAAAAATTCATTTGGTATAAAAAATTTTTAGATCCACATAATCAAGGCCACGTGGGATAATTATTGACACATAAGCTTTTTTTTTCAACTCAGTTGCGTATGTGTCAAATTCCGTTAAAAGTCAACAGACTTAACGGAATTGCAAACGTTTTGTTAGTAAACTAAAATTTAGTGAGTTGACTGCAAGAAAAAAAAGTTCAATGACCCATTTGTAAATCGACCTATAGCATAGTGACCTAGAAAGTATTTAACCACAACCATACCCATAAAAAATTGAGTCTTTCTAGGGGACATTATTCTCTGACATTCTAGCAAAAAAAAAATTTGTAGTACTTCCCAAAAAATGTATAATATTTATTTCAACTAGAATTTTTACAAAAAATAATATTTTAGGTGTAATTTAGATATATACAAAAAACATGGTATGTACAATCTGTACATACAAAAAAAACTTATTGTAAAAAATTATATTTTGCGCTTATAGTTTTTAGCCTAAAAAGACATAAGCCTTTGTGGTCCGTAAGGTTGTGTTTGATAAACCTGAGAATTAAGATCTGAATGATTATGATGTCTTAATAAATTAGATCATATGAATGGTTATGAGGTCTGAATCTAAAAAATTGTTTGATAACTAAAAAGTAGAGTTCTAAAAGTCACTAATTGGATTTTCAATTTTTTTTAAAATATATATATTATCATTCCTCCTTCATAAGTTTTGAATAAGTAGAATGTAAAATCCCAAATTTTACGAATAAAGATTTAATTTTTTCGAAATATTTTTTTCAAAATTATGGAGTGGATTTGATATAATATTATAGTTGTGAGTAATATTTATAAATTCTACAAAGTATGAAAGTTGTTGTATTATATTCGATTGGTCGAGAAATATTCTTTTTGTTAGGGAATATCCGTACAATCATTGGTGGACCCCAGAACGGAATTATTGTCGGATTGAGAAAATGACAAAAATATTTTATGAAAATAACAGCTGAAGTTTTACCGTTAATACTGTTGAACTACTCGGTAGTAAAAGTACAGTAATACGCGTGGTTGCATAGTAGCACACGGTATTGATTATTGATGCTTACGTGAGAAGTCATTCAGTTTTGATTATTGATATAGTAATTGTTGCATAGTATCTCACGTTATTTGATTCAATTATTGTTGATATTTTTTATATTATTAAATCAATAATTGAGACGACAAAGTTATTAATATTATTATTTACAATATTAACGATGTCTAGAAGTACTGTCAAGGAGAGGTTAGATAATCTAATTGCGCGCCAATAAGGAGAAATCCTTATTGGAAAGCCCCCTCTTTCCTGAGAACAACTTGGTCGATTAATATTGTGAATTATAATAAAGATGATAAATGTTGTTAAAATTATTAAGGTGATTTTTATGAAGTTTGCTTATTTTATGGATCTCCATTTACCCATTTTTCAAAAATAAACGGTAGAAAATTTTTAAAGGTGGGGCCCACATATAGGGCCCATATGTGTTGGAAAAATGATTTTGGAAATGGAAGAGTATATGTATGGAAGTATATGTATGTATTGAGTATATGGTGGGAGAAAATGATATGTGAAACTTATAGGTATGTGATTTGTGTGTGAGTGGAAAATGGTGGAAAAGTGGTAGTGTGATAGTGATGTGTAAGAGTGTAGTGAAATTGATTTTTGGATGGGTGGGGGATTGATGTTAGTTATGGGGGAGAAAAATTAAGTGGTGTATATATAATATTGATATATATAATTTGAAAACATGTGTTATATATATATATATATTATATTTTTATTTAAAAGATTTTTCTTTAAATATGGACCATCAAATTAAAGTAAATCAATCTGGACCGTTCATACTTAGCGGACTAGATTGAATCAAACTGAGTGACTTCTCACATAAGCATCAATAATCAATACCGTAGTGTTCTTATGCAACCACACGACATCGTACTTTTTTTACTACCGAGTAGTTCAACAGTATCAACGGTAAAACTTTCGCCATTATTTCAATAAAATATTTTTGTCGTTTTCTCAATCCGACAATAATTCTATTGTGGAGTCCACCAATGATTGTGTCGTTGTACGAATATTTCCTGTTTAAAACGAATATTCCCCGACCAATCGAATATTATATAATAACTTGCGTACTTTACAAAATTTATAATTATTTCCCACAACTATAACATTATATCATAATATTCAAAAATGATAATTATAGAAAATTCATCTTTATTCAAAATGTTGGGGTCTTACAACCTCCCCTTCTTAAGAAATTTCGCCCTCAAAATTAGGGTACGTACCTGGTATATCGAAGAAGTAAGGATACCTTGATTTCATTTCAGATTCTAACTCCCAGGTTATTTCCTCAACATCGTGGTTCCTCCACAAAACTTTGACTTGAGGTATAACCTTGGAGCGTAAAATATGTTCTTTCTTATCCAAGATTTGAACAGGAACCTCTTCATACGTTAAATCTTCCTCTATTTCGTCTGGTTCTAACTCAATAATGTGGTTCGGGTTATGAACACGAGACATACTTGGCGGTAAAGCGAGTCTATAGGCCACAGTTCCTACTCGATCGAAGATTAAAAATGGGCCAATGAATCGAGGATTGAGCTTTCCTCTCTTTCCAAATATTGTAACTCCTTTCCAAGGAGCAACACGTAACAACACATGATCTCCTATATCGAATTTCACGTTCTTTCGATGAAGATCAGCATAACTCTTTTGTCGGTCTTGTGAGGTTTTTATACGTTGTCAGATCGTTTGAATCTTTTTCGTAGTCATACGTACCAACTCCGGTCCCAACAACGTTGCTTCACCCACCTCATCCCAGCATACTGGAGAACGACACTATCTTCCATACAACGCCTCGAATGGAGCCATGCCAATGCTTGCTTGATAACTGTTGTTGTAGAAAAACTCCACTAACGGTAAGAACTTGTCCCAACTTCCCTTGATGTCAAGGACACAGAGTCTTAATAGATCTTCCAGAGTTTGAATAGTCCTCTCTGATTGTCCGTCTGTCTGAGGATGATATGTCGAACTAAATCGTAAATCCGTGCCCATAGCTTTTTGCAAACTAACCCAAAATCGTGAAGTGAATCTTGGGTCTCGATCAGAAACTATGGATACTGGCATACCATGCAGTCTTATAATCTCGTTTATGTACATACGAGCAAGACATTCAAGTGTATAAGTTTCTCGTATTGGTAAGAAGTGAGCAGACTTGGTCAATCTATCAACAATGACCCAAATTACATCAATGCCTTGAGAAACCTTGGGAAGACCGATGAATGAAATCCATGGTAATGTGCTCCCACTTCTATTCGGAATTTCAAGTGGTTGCAATGGACCTTTTGGTACTTGATGTTCCGCCGACTCATTGACAAGTTAGACACCTTGAGATAAGCAATGCTATCTCTCTTCATATTGCTCCACCAAAATGTATGGCGAAGATCACGGTACATTTTGGTACTCCTGGATGGATTGCAAACGCCGTGTGTTATGCGCCTCCATCATGATTTTATACTTTAAATCGTGGTCGTTAGGAACACAAAGTCCGGAGTTGACTCAAGTATTCCTTCTTCATCGATTCTTGCTTAAGATAAGCACCTTCTTGCACTTTTTTCCTCATACGCATCATTTCTGGATCTCAGAATAACGAGCATCTTTAACTTTATCAATTAAAGTCGGTTCTACTCGTATATTCGCCATCATCACGTGGGTCCCTGGAGTCTTTATCTCTATCTCCATCCTTTGCAAGTCATACAAAATGGGCCTTTGCGTTGACAATATTGCACCCGTACCCGCATATGATCTTCTACTCAATGTGTTAGCTACCATGTTCGCTTTTCCAGGATAGTATTGGATGGTATGATCATAATCTTTCAACAGTTCAAGCCAACGTCGTTGTCGCATGTTGAGTTCCTTTTGAGTGAAGAAATATTTGAGGCTTTTATGATTCGTAAAGATCTCCACTTTCTCCCCATACAAGTAATGCCTCCAAATCTTTAGTGCGAAGACAACAGCTGCCAACTCTAGATCATGAGTAAGATAATTCCTCTCATATTCTTTGAGTTGCATGAGGCATAGGCTATGACTTTCCTATGTTGCATGAGAACACATCCTAACCCTTTGCCCGAAGCATCACTGTAGATTACAAATCCCTCTGAACCAGATGGTATTGTCGAGCAGTCTTTGAAATGAGTCTCTCTTGAGTTCTTGAAAACTCTTCTCACATTCTCGCTCCAACCGAACTTTTGTATCTTTTCGAGTCGGTGAGTTAGTGGAGTAGCGATTCGAGAAAATCCTTCCATGAATCTCCGATAATAACCGGACTAAACCGAGAAAGCTACGCATACTTTGGTCCATCGATTTAGGTTGCTCCCGACTTTGAATAGCTTCAATCTTTGCTGGGTCAACAGATATTCCATGACTTGATACCACGTGCCCAAGGAATGATACTTCCTCAAGCCAGAATTCGCATTTCTTCAACTTGGCTTAAAGCTTATATTCACGAAGCTTTTGGAATATCAGCCTCAAGTGTTGCTCATGATCTTCACGGGTTTTGGAATATATGAGGATGTCATCAATAAAGACGACTACAAAGTGATCCAAATATTCCTTGAATACTCGGTTCATCATATCCATGAAGGCAGCAGGAGCATTAGTCAATCCAAAGGACATGACCAGGAATTCATAATGCCCGTACCGAGTTCTGAAAGCCGTCTTTGGAATGTCATCGGTTCTAATCTTCAATTGGTGATATCCGGAACGAAGATCAATCTTTGAAAAGAATTTGGCTCCTTGCAACTGGTCAAACAGGTCATCAATACGTGGCAATGGGTACCTATTTTTGATGGTGACATGATTCAACTCCCGATAATCAATACAAAGTCGCATACTCCAATCTTTCTTCTTCACGAATAGAACAGGAGCACCCCAAGGAGAAGTACTAGGACGAATAAAGCCAATGTCTAACAATTCCTGCAGTTGGATCTTTAACTCCTGAAGTTCAATAGGAGCCATTCGATATGGGGCTTTGGAAATGGGCTTTGTACCGGGTTCAAGGTCGATACAAAATTCAATTTCATGCTCTGGGGGTAGGCCAGGTAGTTCTTCAGGGAATACATCAGGAAATTCATTAACAATAGAAATATCATTCAAAACTGACGTATTTTTGTTTAGATCCGTGACATGAGCTAAGAAAGCTTGACATCCATTTTTTAATAAATGAATAGCTTTATGGCTTGAAATAACAGTGATTGATTCTAATGGTTTGGTTGCTTGAATTCGCATTATAGGTTGGTTAGGAATATGAAAGCTAACAACCTTACGAAAATAATCAATTTTTACATGATGAGTAGTTAACCAATCAATCCCTAGAATCACATCAAATGCAAGTATTTTCAAAGAAATAAGATCGACAGGTAACGTGCGGTTACCAATTTGAATCAAACAAGACTTATAAACCGTGGATGTAATGAAGGTTTCTCCCAACGGAGTTTCAACAGATAAGTCAAAGTCTAATTTCTCCGGAGTCAAATTTAAACGTTGAGCGAAAGTAGGAGAAATAAAAGAATGGGTAGAACCGGTATCAAATAAAGTATAAACTTCGCTAGAGTTTATGATTAGCTTACCCGTGATGACCTTGTTCGGGTTCCTTACTTTCTGGGAGGTCACAACAAACGCTCTCCTCAGACTCACCGGCTTTGACTTTTTACGGGAATGACCTTTGGTGCCTCCATCCCAGCTGGACTTGACTTCGGTGCACGACAAAATTGGGTCAGGTGACCATCTCTTCTACAGTTGTAACATGCCTTGGATGGCATCGCACAGTTGGGACTGATGTGTCCCTCTCCTCCACACTTAAAGCATATGATAGGTGGTCGTTCTCCTTCCTTAACGACAGGTGCTGATGCTGATGTCTTTCCATCATTGTTGAATCTCCTCTTCTTGAAATGTTCGTTCTTACTGTTTTGGCCCTGATTACCACCGAAGTGGTTACCATTTCTGGTATGTTGATTCCCTCCACGCTTGTTGTCACCGCTTCGATGACTGTTCTCACTGGTATTATCATTTTGTCGGCTGCTCTCCTTTGGTTGGTTTAACTCATTATCGCGCTCCAATAACTGAGCCCTATTAACAACATCTGAATACAAACACAGTTTATGAGAGATAAGATATTGACGTATCTTTGGTTTCAAACCTCTTAGAAACATTCGCGTCATTCTCTCCTCATTATCAACCAAATGGGACGCAAACCGGGACAACTCGGCGAACTTGGCTTCTTACTGCGACACGGTCATGTTGTTTTGCTCTAGCTTGATGAACTCTACCTCTTTCATGTGACGAATACTTTCGGGAAAGTATTTGTCGTTGAATAATTCTTGGAACTTCTCCCAAGTCATCTTCAGTGCGGCAGGTTGGGTACGTTTTATATATTCCCACCAGTAATCTGCCTCTGCACGCAACATAAAGGTGGCAAAGGGAACCTTTTGCTCCTCGGAGCATCCCAAGACATCAAATATCTTGTTGATCTGTTTAATCCACGTCTCCGCCTTAAATGATTTTGGCTCTCCAAAAAACTCCGGCGGTCCCAATTCCTTAAACTGCTTGGCGGTGACCGTCCGAGAGTTGATAGTGTTTCCACCTGCATTTTGGACAGGAACCGCTCTCGCCTATTGTTGCATGAATTGTATAAAGCCTCTGAACATTACATCATTCATCATTTGGTCAGTGTTGTTGTTTGCCTGAGGAATGTCTCCTTCCTGATGCACATTATCCTGATTATTGATCTGTGGAGACTCAACGGTCTCCTGTGCTCCATTGATAATCTCAACATTCTCGGATGTCATTTTCAAATACTGCCACAAAACAAGAATTAATTATCATATCACATATTATTCCTATACTCTGACCGACCAATTAAATATCAAATAAACTTAGGTAGGTCATACTAGCGAAAGGAATTCCCGTCTCTCCCTCCTAGTTCTTGTCTCACATCTTAGCCAGGGATCATATCCCTAAGCTTTGATACCAAATTGTGACGCCCCAAAATAGGTATACATCATCCATCTTGAGTCGCCAAATACATGGTACAAAATTCAAATACAACTTAATTATACAACGAATCGTGTAAAAAATGCGACAATATACATCTTTGTGAGTTTTAATACAAATATTGCCTTCTGCACAATATCCACTCTCGTAATAAGTCCTCATTACATTTATTATCACACTATTTTATAGAATAGTGAGGACTACTAAGACACCATCTCGGACCATCACTCCGTCCCCTGACTAGTTCTGGCTACGTTCTCATTTCCTGAAGAGAACAGTGAAAGAAAGGGTGAGCTCAACTAGCCCAGTAAGAAATATTATGACTAAGATAATGCAGAATAAATTATCATTAGTCGTCAACAATGTTAAACTGATAATATACAATAGACATCAAGTTTAAGTGCAACGGAATATGCAATCCATTAAAAGAGCCAAGTAGAGAATAAAGTCTACTATCTTTTATGATTTAAAAAGTTTTTCATCACTTTTATCACTGAGACTCAGATAAATAAATAATCCACATCATCCCTGCACTACGGCCAAGGATATTCATTAGGGTCACGACCACAAATTCCATGCACTACGGGCCAAGGATATTTGTGTATTCATCAATTGTGACGCCCCCAAAATAGGTATACAACACCCATTCTGAGTCGCCAAATACATGGTACATAAAGCAAACTACAACTTCAATAATTCAAATGTCGTGTGAAATACGACAATACATACTGTGAGTTAAAATACAAATATTGTCATCTAGACAATATCCACACCCAAATGAGTCCTCATTACATTTATTCATACACTATTTTATAGAAATAATGAGGACTGTTACAACAACTTTCTAGAACCATCACTCCGTACTCTGACTAGATCCTGTTATGTTCTCACCTCTTGAGAAGAAAAATGGAACAAAAAGGAAAAGGGTGAGCTCAACTAGCCCAGTAAAGAATATTATGACTAAAATAATATACAACAAATTATCGTTAGTCCTCAACAGGGAAAAATCTGATAAAATATAATAGACAACAAGTTTTAGATCAACAACTGCAGCGGAAACAACAATCCATTAGAAAAGTCACGCAGAGAATGAGTTCTACTATCTTCTAAGATTTAAAAGTCCATCATCAATATTTTATCCCTGTAATAACAATCAATATACATCTTTAATCAAATATTCATCTTTGCACTACAGGCCAAAGATATTCATTATATCACCAGTTGGTCATGTTCATCTCAACACCTGTTCATCTTTGCACTACGGGACAAAGATATTCATCAGTTAATCATTCATCTTTGCATTACAGGCCAAAGATATTCAGTAATATCATCATTTAGGACTGAGGATGATGAAAAGTATTTTACATAAAATGAATCCAGAGAGACAGAAGGAAAAATATTAGGGATTCGTATAACAGTTTATCCAAGATCAATAATACTTCAAAATAACCACTTGTGAAGCAGAACTCAAAATAAAGATCAAAACATGGATACAATCAAAGATAGTAACCATAATAGACATCTTGGACAAAAAGAAGAAAATTTTATTTTTCGGTGAATAGTATCGTATTCGTGAATAGTGCCGTATACGTGAATAGTAACCCCGACACAAAAAGTTTCAAATTTGATTAAAAAGTACACCAATATTTCGGCATAATGATATTGAAGAAAATAATATCATTTAAGAAGAAAACAACATCCCTTACCTCAAAATAATCGTACTTCTAACTGAATTTCGGGTATAAAGCCGACAGAAACTTGAACGGAATAGCAACTCTCAAAGTATCAAAATACTCACTAAAATACACTCGACAATATAGAGAGAAAGAAAACTTGTTTTTGGTGTGATTTTCAATTCTAACCTAAGCCCTCTATTTATAGGAAAAAGCTAGAACGTCATAGGAGACTAAAATAATAAAATAATATTATTATTATTTCAAATTCTATGCACATGCTTTGAAAATTTCCAGCCCCTCAATTCTGAAAATTTCAGCAGCCCGCATGTTATTGACACCAACCAAAGTGGGTCCCACCCATAAATTTAATAAAAATTATTTTATTTTTTGAAACTTCAACAATTCATAGAAAATAGACCGTTTATCAGAAAAATATGAATTTTATGTCCAATCTGCCTGAAAACGAATTCTCTACAACTTTGCAGAAGAAAGTTTTTTCAAATTCTAAACTAAAAATATCCAAAACCCACAAACGGATGATTTTTAATACTTCTAATCCGACAAAATACTGATAAAATACCTCAACATTAATTCCTTCAATTATATCCACATAAAATAAATATATCCATCATTTATATCCACATCAAATAAATATTTTCTTATCATATAAATCAATAATTAATTATTTTCAAATAATATTACAGAATCACAATTATGACAACCAGTAGTTCCTCAGAAAGGGGCTTTCAATAAGGATTTCTCCTCATCTTGGCGCCGCAATTAGATTATCTAACCTCTCCTCGACAGAACTTTCTAGACATTGCCAATAATGTTATCTAATAATATTATTCAAATAATATGAATTATTGATCTGATAATGGAAAATACTGTGCAGTGACAATTATTGAAACAATAATAATTTAAACTAACAATGCAGCAATTATTGAACCAATAACATAAAATATTTAACAAGAACTCATCGTAATAATTATTGAGTAGTGCCTTCTTACGCATTTAATCAATAATTCAACTATCTTGTCTTAATACCGAGTAGTGCTACTATGCAATACGCATACATCGTATTTTAACCACCGTGTATTCCAATGTTGTTAATTGGTAACAATTACGTCGATAATTATAAAAACTCATACTTTGTCATTTTCCTTCATCCAACCGTTTTCCGTTATGGGGCCCACAAATGACTGCGCCATCGTACGGAGATTCCCGACAAAAAAAATATTCTACGACCAAACAAATATTCCCCGACATAAATAAATATTTTATAGCCACTTGCTTATTTTGTAAACTTTGCACATTTCACCCATAACCAAAGCATTATATCAAATTAACACCTTATTAATTTAGAATAATGAATAGAGGAAAAATTCAATGTTATTATAATAAGTTGGGGTCTTACATCAATGGTCATGATCATGCCAACAACTGTCCATCAATGCACTACGGGCCAATGAGGACTTTTACCACATCATTTATAACATTACGGTCATGATTATACCGAATAATCCCTAGTCATAATCATACCAAGTTCATCTATGCACTACAGGCCACAGATGACTTTCAAAAAATATTAACATGAGGATGATGACAATGATATAAGAATTCAATAAAACAAGTTCACGAATTAATTTGTCCAGAACCAATAACGCCCAAATTGTCAACATGATACTTACAGATAGAGTAAAATTCAAGAATGCTCGTAAGAATATTTCCATGAAAAGATATTGGATGAAGCACAAATATCAAGGATATTCTCACCGATTTCATGGAGTATAGAAGTCAAAACTTTAATCAACCGAGTATAATAACGAATGGAATAACAAAAGAAATCACCATGCATGCGATTACAGATGTAGGTAAGTTATTCAACAGTAATAATAATAACGAAACCGGTCGGTGAAATTCACACAAGCGATGGATGTTCCAATGAATAATAAGTAATGGAATAACAATGAAATCATCATGTATACTGTATGCAGATTAGTAGATATGTTATTCCAATGTAATAATAATAATGAGAACCGGAGTTCGATTGTAAAACACATGCATGGATGTTCCAATGTAATAATAAAGACAGAACTGTGAGTTCGGGCGTAAAGCATGCAGCGAGATGTTCCAACAGAATAATAAAGACGGAACCAAGTCCGGCGTAAAGCACAAACAGGATGTTCCAACAGAATAATAAAGACGAAACCAGGTCCGGCGTAAAGTACAGACAGGATGTTCCAACAGAATAATAAAGACAGAATAATAGAAGAATGTCATCAAGTATAGGGTAGCCCGCTTTTATAGGTTATTCCAACAGAATAATAAGAAATGGAATAACAGAAGTTCTCTTCATGAATACAAAAAAATAATATCCCTTACTGTAAAAGAAACTGGATATAGGAAAAGAAAGATAGTAGACTTCTCTTTTTCTTTCTCTCTAAATTTTCTCTCTCTAGAGTTCAGTGAATTCGTAAGGAAATAATGAAGGAATGAGCTTCTATTTATAGAAAAATGAAATGCATAGTAACTAACTCATGAACGGTCCAGATTGATTTACTTTAATCTGACTATGACGCCCCCAAAATAGGTATACATCACCCATCTTGGGTAGCCAAATACATGGTACAAAATACAAATACAAACTTAATTATACAACAGTCGTATAAAATATGACAAAACATAAATTGAGAGTTTTAATAAGAATATTGTCATCTAGACAGTATTCAAACACAATGGAGTCCGCATTACATTTATTATCACACTATTTCACAGAATAGTGAGGACTACTAATACACCATCTAGGACCATCACTCTGTTTCCCGACTAGTCCCTGCTACGTTCTCATTTCCTGAAGAGAACAATGAAAGCAAAGGGTGAGCTCAACTAGCCCAGTAAGAAATATTATGACTAAGATAATGCAGAATAAATTATCCTTAGCCTTCAACAGTATAACAACGGATAGAATATAATAGACAACAAGTTTTAGATCAAAAACTGCAGCGGAAATAAACAATCCATTAAAAGAGTCAAGTAGAGAATAAAATCTACTATCTTTTAAGATTTAAAAGGTTTTTCATCACTTTTATCGTTGAGACTCAGCTTAATAAATAATCCACATCATCGAATCACCCTTGCACTACGGCCAAGGATATTCTTTAGTATCACGACCACAAATTATCCATGCACTAAGGGGCAAGGATATTCGTGTATTCATCAATGGTCATGATCATGCCAACAACTGTCCATCAATGCACTACGGCCAATGAGGACTTTTACCACATCATTTATAACATTACGGTCATGATTATACCGAATAATCCCTAGTCATAATCATACCAAGTCCATCTATGCTCTACAGGCCACAGATGACTTTCAACAAAATATAAACATGAGGATGATGACAATGATATAAGAATTCAATAAAACAAGTTCAAGAATTAATTTGTCCATGAACCAATAACGTCCAAATTGTCAACAAGATACAGTTTTGTGGTGTAAAATTCAAGAATGCTCAGAATAATATTTCCACGAAAAGATACTGGATGAAGCGCAAATATCAAGGATATTCCACTAATTTCATGGAGTATAAAAATCAAAACTTTAACCAACTGAGTATAATAAAGAATGGAATAACAATGAAATCACCATACATGCGGTTCGCATGATGTATAAAAGTTATTCCAAATGTAATAATAAATAACGGAATAATAAATAATGAAACCAGTCGTGAAATTCACTGTGTCGTGAATGTAATATTGATGTGATATTGTAATATTAAATGCGGAATAATAAATAATAGAACTGTGTCGTGAAATTACAATCAAGCAGGATATTAAACGTAATATTAAATACGGAATAATAAATAATGGAACCGAAGTCGTGAAATTACACGACTGTGATATTCTGATATATTAAACGATGTAATAATAAAGGATGGAATAATAGAAGAATTTCACCGTGTTATGCGGTATTGTCAGATAAACAAAGTTATTCCAACATAATAATAAAAGAATGGAATAACATAAGGATTTCACCAAGTAAAGGGTATGCCGCTTATATAGGTTATGTATAGGGTATATGTCAGATACAAAAGTTATTCCAATGTAATAATAAATAATGGAATAACTGAAGTTCTCTTCATGAATAAGAAAGAATAACACCCCTTACCGTAAAAGAAACTGGATAAAGGAGTAGTGAGGTAGTAAACTTCTCTTCTTCTTTCTCTCTATAATTTCTCTTTATAATAACCGCTCTATAGCTTTTGTGAATTGGTGAGAAATGAAAGAAGATTGAGCTTCTATTTATAGAAAAATATAGTTTCGATAATTGCACGTTTTGGGGCTCGAAAAATTACAGTGCAATACCTCCCTCTTTTTCTTTATTTTAAATTTAATCATCCAAGTATTATCAAACTTACACCACCTCCCCTAATAGTAAATCATGTGAATTAATAGTTTATTCATGTGACTCAATAGTAAAATCATGTGAAAAAACTAATTACATTATAGTACCTTCATCTATACCTCCATTTTTAACTTAGTCATGCAAGTATTATCAATCTTGCACCAACTCCCCTAATAGTAACAAGAATGTGAATCAATAGTACACACATGTGAACAAATAGTTATAAACATGTGAATTAGTAGCAATTAATTGCTCATTTATCCGATAAATTACCAGATTTATCAATATAACCCACATACATCAATTATTATCGAAATAAATGTCAATTTTTACTAACGCAAACAATTCCAACATAATGAAACTATTTTTATTAAAAATATAAATTTTGATATTTTGAAGTTTGACTTTTCCCAAAAAAGTCAACTGTTGACTTTTTGACCAAATAGTGAATCCCGGAAAATTTTGTGTTTATAGACTATTTTTACTAATTTCGTCGTTCCGGACTCAAATATCACGTCCGCGTCTCCAAATTCAACTCCAAACACAACTTCAATTAACAATCATCATTAATATTATAACTCACAATATTTATCAACCAGGTCGTTCCCAGGAAAGGGGGGGCCTTCCGATAAGGATTTCTCCTCACTGGCGTGCAATTACCTAACATCTCCTTGACAGAACTTCTAGACATTGTAAATATTGCAATTTAATAATATGAATAACTTTGTCGTCTCAATTATTGATTTAATAAAATAACATATTATGCAGATGATACTGTAACAATAATCAAATCAATAATATAAAGAGATACGATACAAGAATTATCTATAAGTAATAATTGAGTAAAAAACCGAGTGACTTATCACGAAGCATCAATAATCAATACCGTGTGTGCTACTACGCAACCACGCCAGACATCGTATTTCTTTTACTAAGGGTAGTTCAACAGTTTTAGCGATAAAACCTCCGCCATTATTTTCATAAAATATTTTTGTCGTTTGCTAACTACGACAGTGCTTCCGTTGTGGGGTCCTCCAATGATTATGTCGTTGTACGAATATTCCCCAATAAAAAGATTATTCCCCGACCAAACGAATATTATATAACAACTTGCGTACTTTACAAAATTTATAAATATTACCCACAACTATAACAATATATCAAATTTACTCCATAATATTCAAAAATGATATTTATAGAAAATTCATTTTTATTCATAAAAGTTGCGGTCTTACAATCTCCCCTTCTTATGAAATTTCACCCTCGAAATTAGGGTACATACCTGGTATGACGAAGATGTGAGGATACCTTGATTTCATCTCAGATTCTAACTCCCAAGTCAATTCCTCCACATCGTGGTTTCTCCACAAAACTTTGACTTGAGATATAACCTTGGAGCGTAGAATATGATCCTTCTTATCCAAGATTTTAATAGGTAACTCTTCATACGTTAAATATTCCTCTATCTCGTCTGGTTTTAACTCAATAATATGGTTCGGGTCTTTCACATATTTACGTAACATAGATATATGACAAACGTTATGAACACGAGACATACTTGGTGGTAAAAGCTAGTCTATAGCCACGTTCAGCCCTACGGGTTCGAGGATTAAAAATGGGCCAATGAATCGAGGATTGAGCTTTCCTCTCTTTCCAAATCTCGTAACTCCTTTCCATGGAGCAACACGTAACAACACATGATCTCCAATATCGAATTCCACGTTCTTTCGATGAAGATCAGCATAACTCTTTTGTCGATATTGTGAGGTTTTTATACGTTGTCGGATCATTTGAATATTTTTCGTAGTCATACGTACCAAATCCAGTCCCAACAACGTTGCTTCACCCACCTCATCCCAGCATACTGGAGAATGACACTTTCTTCCATACAACGCCTCAAATGGAGCCATGCCAATACTTGATTGATAACTGTTGTTGTAGGAAAACTTCATCAATGGTAAGAACTTATCCCAACTTCCCTTGAAGTCAAGGACACAGAGTCTTAATAAATCTTCCAGAGTTTGAATAGTCCTCTCTAATCGTCTCATCATCCCGAGGATGATATGCCGAACTAAATCATAAATCGCGCCCATAGCTTTTTGCAAACTAACCCAAAATCTTGAAGTGAATCTTGGGTCTCGATCGTAAACTATGGATCTTGGCATACCATGCAATCTTACAATCTCGCTTATATACATACTAGCAAGACGCTCAAGTGTATAAGTTTTCAGATCGGTAAGAAATGAGCAGACTTGGTTAATCTATCAACAATGACCCAAATCGCATCTATGCCTTGAGAAACCTTGGGAAAACCAAGAATGAAATCCATGGTAATGTGCTCCCACTTCCATTCTAGAATTTCAAGTGGTCAGAATGGACCTTTTGGTACTTGATGCTCTCCACCGACTCGTTGACAAGTTATACACCTTGAGATAAACAAACGCTATCTCTCTCTTCATATTGCTCCACCAAAATGTATGACGAAGATCACGATACATTTTGGTACTCCCAGGATGGATTGCAAACGGTGTGTTGTGTGCCTCCATCATGATTTTATACTTTAAGTCGAATTGTTAGGAACACAAAGTCCGGAGTTGACTCAAGTATTCCTTCTCGATCGATTCTTGCTTCCTGAATAGCACCTTCTTGTATTTTCTTCCTCATATACGCATCACCTGTGTCCAGTAGCTTCGAGCGCCTTTAACTTTATCAATTAAAGTCGGTTCTACTCAGATATTCGCCATCATCACGCGGGTCCCTCGAGTCTTTATCTCTATCTCCATTCTTTGCAAGTCACAAAATGGGCCTTGCGTTGACCATATTGCACTCATACCGCAGATATGATCTTCTACTCAACGCGTCCGCTACCACGCTCTCTTTTCAGGATGGTATTGGATGGTATGATCATAATCTTTCAACAGTTCAAGCCAACGTCGTTGTCTCATGTTGAGTTCCTTTTGAGTGAAAAAATATTTGAGGCTTTTATGATCCGTAAAGATCTCCACTTTCTCCCCATACAAGTAATGCCTCCAAATCTTTAGTGCAAAAACGACAGCTGCCAACTCTAGATCATGTGTAGGATAATTCATCTCATATTCTTTGAGTTGCCGAGAGGCATAAGCTATGACTTTCCCATGTTACATGAGAACACATCCTAACCCTTTGCTAAAGCATCACTGTAGATGGCAAATCCCTCCGAGCCGGATGGTATTATCGTAGCAAAATAAATGAGTCTCTCTCGAAGTTCTTGAAAACTCTTCTCACATTCCTCGCTCCAATCGAATTTTATATCTTTTCGAGTCAGTTGAGTTAATGGAGTAGCAATTCGAGAAAACCCTTATACGAATCTCCAATAATAACCAGCTAAGCCGAGAAAACTACGTACTTCGGTCACTGACTTAGGTTGCTCCCAGCTTTGAATTGCTTCAATCTTTGTTGGGTCAACCGATATTCCATGATTTGATATCACGTGCCCAAGGAATGCAACTTCCTCAAGCCAGAACTCACATTTCTTTAACTTGGCATAAAGCTTGTTTTCATGAAGCTTTTGGAGTATCATCCTCAAGTGTTGCTCATAGTCTTCACAGCTTTTGGAATATATGAGGATGTCATCAATAAAGACGACCACAAAGTGATCCAAATATTCCTTGAATACTCGGTTCATCATATCTATGAAGGGTAGGAGCATTAGTCAATCCAAAGGACATGACTAGGAATTCATAATGCCGCATCGAGTTCCGAAAGTCGCCTTTGGAATGTCATCGGTTTTAATCTTTAATCGATGATATCCTAACGTAGATCTATTTTGAAAAGAATTTGGCGCCTTGTAATCGGGTCAAAACAGTCATCAATACGTGGCAATGGGTACCTATTTTTGATGGTGACATGATTCAACTCCCGATAATCAATACAAAGTCGATACTCCCATCTTTCTTCTTCATGAATAGAACAGAGCACCCCAAGGAGACGATTAGGATGAATGAAACCGATGTCTAACAATTCTCAGTAGTTGGGTTTTTAACTCCTCAAGTTCAATAGAGCCATTCGATATGGGGCTTTGGAAATGGGTTTTGTATCTGGGATTCAAGGTCGATACAAAATTTAATTTCACGCCGAGGTAGACCGAAGTTCTTCGTGGAATACGTCAGAAATTTATTAACAATAGAAATATCATTCAAATCTGACGTATTTTTATTTAAATCCGTGACATGGGCTAAGAAAGCTTGACATCCGTTTTTCAATAAACGAATAGCTTTATGGCTTGAGATGACAGTGATTGATTTTAATGGTTTGGTTGCTTGAATTCGAATAATAGGTTGCTTAGGAATATGAAAGCTAACAACCTTACAAAAATAATCAATTTTTGCATGATGAGTAGTTAACCAATCAATCCCTAGGGTCACATCAAATGCAAGTATTTTCAAAGAAATAAGATCGATAGGTAACGAACGGTTGCCGATTTGAACTAAACAAGACTTATAAACAGTGGATGTAATGAAGGTTTCTCCCAACAGAGTTTCAACAGATAAGTCAAAGTCTAATTTCTCCGGAGTCAAATTTAAACGTTGAGCGCAAGTAGAAGAAATAAATGAATGGGTAGAACCGGTATCAAATAAGGTATAGACTTCGCTAGAGTTTATGATAAGCTTACCCGTGATGACCTCATTCGGGTTCCTTACTTTCTGGGAGGTCACAACAAACCCTCTCCCTTGAACTACCTGCTTTGACTTTTCTGGGATGGCCTTTGGTGCCTCCATCCCAGCTGAACTTGCCTTCGGTGAATGACAAAATCAGGCTAAGTGACCTTCCCTTCCACAATTGTAACATGCTTTGGATGGCATCTAGCTTTGACCGATGTGTCCTCTCCTCCACATTTGAAGCATACGATAAGTGGTCGTTCTCCTTCCTTAACGACAAAGTCTTGATGTCGACGTCTTTCCATCATTGTTGAATCTCCTCTTCTTGAAATGTCCATTCTTATTATTTTGGCCCTGATTACCACAGAAGTGGTTACCATTTCTGGCCAGTTGATTTCCTCCACGCTTGTTGTCATCGCTTCGATGACTGCTCTCACTAGTATTATCATTTTGTCGGTTGCTATCTTTTGGTTGAGATGACTCATTATCATGCTCCAATAACTGAGCCCTATTAACAACATCTGAATACAAACATAGTTTATGAGAGATAAGATATTGACGTATCTCGGATTTCAAACCTCTTAGAAACATTTGCATCATTTTCTCCTCATTATCAACCAAATGGGACGCAAACCGTGACAACTCAGCAAACTTGGCTTCGTACTGCGACACGGACATGTTGTTTTGCTCTAGCTTGATGAACTCTACCTCTTTCATGTGACAAATACTTTCGGAAAAGTACTTGTCATTGAACAATTCTTGGAACTTCTCCCAAGTCATCTTCAAGCGGCAGTTGAGTACGCTTTTCTGATTCCCACCAAGAATCGCCTCTCCTCGCAATATGAAGGTGGCAAAGGAACCTTTGTTCCTCGGAGCATCCCAAGATATCAAAAATCTTGGTAATCTGCTTTATCCACGTCTCCGCCTTAAGTGATTTTGGCTCTCCAATAAACTCTGGTGGTCCCAGTTCCTTGAACTGCTTAGCGGTGACCATCCGAGAGTTGCCAGTGTTTCCACCTGCATTTTGGACAGGAGCCGCTCTTGCCTGATGTTGCATGAATTGCATAAAGCCTTTGAACATTCCATCGCTCATCATTTGGTCAATGTTATTTATGCACCGAGGATTGTCACCTTCCTGATGCACATTATCTTGATTATTAATCTGTGGAGACTCAACGGTCTCCTGTGCTCCATTGCTATTCTCAATATTCTCGGATGTCATTTTCAAATACTTTCACAAGACAAGGGTTAATTAACATATCACATATTATCTATAAACTCTGACCAACCAATTAAATACCAAATAAACTTAGGTAGGTCATACTAGCAAAGGAATTCCCCATCTCTCCCCTCCTAGTTCTTGTCTCACATCTCAGCCAGGGATCATATCCCTAAGCTTTGATACCAACTGTGACGCCCCCAAAATAGGTATACATCACCCGTCTTAGGTCGCCAAATACATGGTACAAAATACAAATACAAACTTAATTATACAACAGTCGTGTAAAATACAACAAAACATAAACTGAGAGTTTTAATAAGAATATTGTCATCTAGACAGTATTCAAACATAATGGAGTCCTCATTACATTTATTATCACACTATTTCACAGAATAGTGAGGACTACTAATACACCATCTAGGACCATCACTCTGTTCCCCGACTAGTCCCTGCTACGTTCTCATTTCCTGAAGAGAACAATGAAAGCAAAGGGTGAGCTCAACTAGCCCAGTAAGAAATATTATGACTAAGATAATTCAGAATAAATTATCCTTAGCCTTTAACAAAGATAACAACCGATAGAATATAATAGACAACAAGTTTTAGATCAAAAAGCAAGAAAAAATAAACAATCCATTAAAAGAGTCAAGTAGAGAATAAAATCTACTATCTTTTAAGATTTAAAAGGTTTTTCATCACTTTTATCACGAGACTCAAATTTTAATAAATAATCCACATTATCGAATCACCCCTGTACTACGACCAAGGATATTCTTTAGTATCACGACCACAAATTATCCATGCACTACGGGCCAAGGATATTCGTGTATTCATCAATGGTCATGATCATGCCAACAACTGTCCATCAATGCATTACGGTCAATGAGGACTTTTACCACATCATTTATAACATTACGGTCATGATTATACCGAATAATCCCTGGTCATAATCATACCAAGTCCATCTATGCTCTACAGGCCACAGATGACTTTCAACAAAATATAAACATGAGGATGATGACAATGATATAAGAATTCAATAAAACAAGTTCAAGAATTAATTTGTCCAGGAACCAATAACGTCCAAATTGTCAACAAGATATTGTTTTGTGGTGTAAAATTCAAGAATACTCAGAATAATATTTTCATGAAAAGATACTGGATGAAGCGTAAATATCAAGGATATTCCACTAATTTCATGGAGTATAAAAATCAAAACTTTAACCAACTGAGTATAATAAAGAATGGAATAACAACAGAAATCACCATGCATGCAGACAAGATGTATGTGGTATTCCAATGTAATAATAAATAACGTAATAATAAATAATGGAATCAGTCGCAAGTGAAATTACATGAGAGGATATTCCAATGTAATATTAAATGAGGAATAATAAATAATGGAACCAGTCGTGAAATTCACACCAAACAGGATATTAAATGTAATATTAAATGCGAAATAATAAATAATGGAACCTGTGTCGTGAAATTACAAGCATGTGATATTCGACAAAATATTAAATGCGGAATAATAAATAATGGAACCAGTCGTGAAATTATTACACCTAATGTGATATTCAAAGAATATTAAATGCGAAATAATAAATAATAAAATAAGTAAGTGAAATTCAATAAACCGATTGTGATATTAAACGTAATAATAAAGAATGGAATAATAGAAGAATTTCACCATGTATGCGTAGATTGCGATAAGCAAAGTTATTCCAACATAATAATAAAGAATGGAATAACATAAGGATTTCACCAAGTAAAGGGTACGCCGCTTATACATGTTATGTATAGGGTTTACTTCACAGATACAAAAGTTATTCCAAAAGAATAATAAAGAATGGAATAACCAGAAGTTCTCTTCATGAATAATAAGAAAGAATAACACCTCACCGTAAAAGAAGCTGGATAAAGGGAGTAGTGAAGTAGTAAACTTCTTCTTTTTTCTCTCTATAATTTCTCTCTATAATAACCGCTCTATAGCTTTTTTGAATTGGTGAGAAATGAAGGAAGAATGAGCTTCTATTTATAGAAAAATATAGTTTCGATAATTGCACGTTTTGGGGCTCAAAAAATTACAGTACAATACCTCCCTCTTTTTCTTTATTTTAAATTTAATCATCCAAGTATTATCAAACTTGCACCACCTCCCCTAATAGTAAATCATGTGAATTAATAGTTTATTCATGTGACTCAATAGTAAAATCATGTGAAAAAATTAATTACATTATAAGACCTTCATCTATACCTCCATTTTTAACTTACCATGCAAGTATTATCAATCTTGCACCAACTCCCTAATAGTAACAAGAATGTGAATCAATAGTACACACATGTGAATAAATAGTTATAAACATGTGAATTAGTAGCAATTAATTGCTCATTTATCCAATAAATTACCCGATTTATCAATATAACCCCAGACATCAATTATTATCGAAATAAATGTCGATTTTACTAACACAACAATTCCAACATAATGAAACTATTTTTATGAAAAATATAAATTTTGAAATTTCAAAGTTTGATTTTTTCGAGAAAAAGTTAACTATTGACTTTTTTGACCAAATAGTGAATCCAGGAAAATTTTGTGTTTATAGACTATTTTACTAATTTCACCGTTAGGACTCAAATATCACATCCACGCCTCCAAATTCAACTCCTAACACAACTTCAATTAACAATCATCATTAATATTATAACTCACAATATTTATCAACCGTGTCGCTCCCAAGAAAGAGGGGCCTTCTTCCTAAGGATTTCTCCTCACTCAGCGCCGCAATTACCTAACCTCTCCTCGATGTAACTTCTGACATTGTAAATATTACAATTTGATAATATGAATAACTTTTGTCGTCTCAATTATTGATTTAATAAAATAACATATTATGCGAGATGATACGCAGAACAATAATCGAATCAATAATATAAGAGATATGATGCAAGCAATTATCGTAGCAATAATTGAGTAAAACCGAGTGACTTATCACGTAAGCATCAATAATCAATATCGTGTGCTACTACGCAACCCACGCCAGACATCGTATTTTTTACAACGGGTAGTTCAACAGTTTTAAGCAGTAAAACCTCGTACGTTATTTTCATAAAATATTTTTTTGTTGCTAACTAACTACGATGAAAAGCTTCCGCTATGGGGTCCACTAATGATTATGTCGTCGCATTTAATATTCCCCGACAAAAAGAATATTCCCCGACCAAACGAAAATTATATAACAACTTACGTACTTTGCAAAATTTATAAATATTACCCACAACTATAACATTATATCAAATTTACTCCATAATATTCAAAAATGATATTTATAGAAAATTTATTTTTATTCATAAAAGTTGGGGTCTTACAATCGATTTTCATTCATATTTAAAGCAAAATCTTTTAAATAAAATATAATATATTCTATTTATAGTCTAATAAAACGAAAAACTTTATAAAAATTTTTTACTATACAACACTACGATAATAAAATATAATATAATCTAATTATTATCAAATAAAATGAATAACTTTATAAAAGTATTCATTTTTATATAAAAGATTTTACTATTAATTTAATAAAATGAATAACTTTATAAAAGTATTCATTTTTTATATAAAGTTTTTCCGTTTTATTACGTTAATAATACTGAATAAAACAATACTTCATCATCATATAAAATATCGATAATAATTGAATCAAACTGAGTGACTTCTCACATAAGTATCAATAATCAATACCGTGTTACTCTTACGCAACCACACGTACATCGTACTTTTACTACTGAAAGTAGTTCAACAAGATCAACCAGTAAAACTTCCGCCGTTATTTCAATAAAATATTTTTGTCGTTTTCTCAATCCGACAATAATTACATTATGGAGTCCACTAATGATTGTCTGCCGTCGCATTTAATATTTCGCATTTAAAGCGAATATTCTCCCACCAATTGAATATTATATAACAACTCATGCATTTTGCAAAATTTATAATTATTTCACAACTATAACATTATATCATAATATTCAAAAATGATAATTATAGAAAATTCATCTTTATTCAAAAAGTTGGGGTCTTACAGCAACAGTCGTCGTCGGAGCAGTCGGCGTTGGCGGTCGAAGATCCAGTCGTCATCGGCAGTCGTCGTCGTCGTCAAAGATCCAGTCGTCGTCGGTAGAAGATCCAGTCGGCTTCATCGACAGTCGGCGTCGGTAGAGGGAAAAGATCCCGTCGTCTTTGGTCGAAGTTTTTTTTCGAAGAAGAAGCAGCAGCAATCGGTACTCGGCAGAGGGAGGTAGGGTTTAAATTTTAACGTTATAAAAAAAATGCATAAATTACCCTCATATGCTTCGATTTGTTCCGATTTGCCTCGACTTTTCCGACTAGTCGTCGATTGAGGTTTAATTAAGTTTGGCCAATGACTAAATCAATCGACTAGGGCCTAGTTGACTCAAATGAGCCTTCGGGAGGCCTAAGCCTAGTCGTAGACTAGGCCAAATTTTAGAACACTGTTAAAAAGTAAGTTGTCTCTTAATGACATTATTTTACTATTTTAAAGGATAAAATTTTATTTAATAATTTTAAATATTCAATTTAATAAAAATGAGTGCATAATATTGTTGAACATATTTATATAAAAAAAAATTATTAAAAAAATTTCATTAAGAGGTACCTGTTAATTATTAAGATTTTATTTTCTGTCTTACCGATTAAGAAGCATTCATAGGTAACAAAAAAAATAAACAACATCATGCCTCTCAGTGAATAAAAGGCCGCCCATTAAAAGACAATCAGATATAAACAAACAGCAACTAAGACTGTTTCCATCTCTTTCTATACGTTAAACTGGAATTTACATTGTACATCCGCCCGCCTTAACTATTTACTACTTATGATATTTGAATGGAAAGAAATCATTGAAGGCTGAATTGCAAAATATCAATTTAAACGTTCACATGACCAATTTAATTCAACCTAATCAACCTTTGACATAATATTTTTAATATATAAAAAAAAAAAAATATTGACCATGCATTGGACCGATTCAACATTGTACTAATTTAATGGAAAATATCCACCAAGTCAGAAGCACGAATTCAAAGTTGGCAATTAAATATTATTTTCTCCCTTCAATCGTATATATATAAATTATTATCTGATGAAAGAATGTTGAATATACTATCAAAGTTAATTTATTTTATTTTGAAATTTCTAATACATTTTATTTAATTATTAATCTAAAACTAGTTCATTTAACAATCCAAATTAATTAAGACAAGTTTAACGAGTAATAAATTATATAATAAACTAATATTTATCTGGTTAATTTATGTTTGTATATTTTAAAGCAAACCTCCAAAATTATTTACTTTTGCATATAGAGTTTTTTTTTAAGCCAAATATACATGCACGGAATAAAAATTGTATCTAGAATTGCTTAACCCGTGTTTTTTCATATGATAACTAGTAAAAGAAAATGATTTATATATAAATTAAATTTATACTAAATAAATTATAAAGAGTCCTGCTATGTATTGCAATAAATTTGCGCCGAATTATAATTATGAATTATCAATACATGGGATTGAATAAACATATAAATTGAATAAAATAATAAAAGAATTTCACTTATCCACATAATTGGTAATCAAACTGTGACGCCCTCAAAATAGGTATACAGCACCCATTCTGAGTTGTCAAAAAACATGGTACAGAAAAAAAAACTATAACTTCATTATTACAATTGTCGTGCAAAATACGACAACACATACTGTGAGTTTAAATACAAATATTGTCTTCTAGACAATATCTACACCCAAATAAGTCCTCAATATATTTATTGAAATACTATTTTATAAAATAGTGAGGACTACTAAAATAACTATCTTCAATCATCACTCCATACCCCGGCTAGTCCCTGCTATATTCTCACCTCCTAAGAAGAAAAATGGAACAACAAGGAAAAAGGGTGAGCTCAACTAGCCAGTAAAGAATATTATGACTAAGATAATATACAACAAATTATCATTAGTCCTCAACAGGGAAAAATCTGATAAAATATAATAGACAACAAGTTTTAGATCAACAAATGCAGCGGAAACAACAATCCATTAGAAGAGTAACGTAGAGAATGAGTTCTACTATCTTTTAATATTTAAAAGTCCATCATCATTATTTTATCCCTGTAACAACAATCAATAATCTTGAATCAAATATTCATCTTTGCACTATGTGCCAAAGATATTCATTTATATCACCAAATCGGCCATGTTCATCTCAACACCTTGTTCATCTTTGCAGACTACGCCAAAGATATTCATCAATTAATCATTCATCTTTGCACTACGTGCCAAAGATATTCAAAGAATATCATCATTTAGGACCGAGGATGATGAAAAATATTTTAAAAAAAACGAATCCAAATGGAACAAAAGGACAAATATTAGGGGATTCAGATTTCAAGATATCCAAATTCAATAATACTCCATAATAACCAAATATGAAGCGTAATTCCAAAATAGAGATCAAAACATGGATACAATCAAAGATAGAACCATAATAGATATTTTGGACAAAAATGAAAAAATTATTTTTCTATGAATAGTGTCAGATTCGTGAATAAGATAATCGCAGATAACGTGAATAAGAACCCCACACAACAAGTTTCAAATTTGATAAAAAGTTCAACCAATATTTTGGCATAATGATATTGAAGAAAATAATATCATTTGTGAAAAAAATTACATCCCTTGCCTCAAAATAACTGTACTTCTGACTGAAATTCGGATATAAAGCCGACAAAAACTTGAACGGAATAGCAACTCTCAAAGTATCAAAATATTCACTAAAATACGCTCGACAATATAGAGAGAAAGAAAACTTGTTTCTGGTGTGATTTTCAATTCTAACCTAAGTACCTATTTATAGGAAAATGCTAGAACGCCAAATGAGACTAAAATAATAAATTATTATTATTTTTCTTTTCTTCTTCTACGCCTCCTCCACCAACTAATCAGCCACCAACTTGGAACAAGAAAATTCAGCAGCCCACATGTGTTAAAACACAAGTGGGTCCCACCCCATTTAATAAAAATCATTTTATTCCCCGAAACTTCAATAATTCATAGAAAATAGCTCGTTTATCAGAAAAATATGAATTTTATGTCCATTTCACACGAAATCGAATTCTCTACAACTTTGCAGAAGAAAGTTTTTCCAAATTCCAGACCGAAAATATCCGAAATCCATAAACGGATGATTTTTAACAATTTTCAACACCTTTTAAAATTCATAACAAATCATGCGTTAATTTTCAACGGTGCTCAAAAATTTGTGAACATATACTCAACTCATATATGTATAACATATCCAAAAATCAACAACGATCCAACTGGTCGATTAAAATTATAACTCACTTAATAAAGCTTTAAGAACACCGATTGATTTTTTAATACCTCCAATCCGGACAAAATATCGATAAAACACCTCAACATTAATTTCTTCATTTTTCATCACATAAATAAATAAATCCATCATTTATATCCACATCAAATAAATATTTCTTATCATATAAATCAATAATTAATTATTCACAAATAATATTATAGTAATCACAATTATGACAACCAAACAGCTCAGAAAGAGGGGCTTTCAATAAGGATTTCTCCTCACTTGCTGCAATTAGATTAAATAACCTCTCCCTAGCCGTAACTTTCTAGACATTGCCAATAATGCTATCTAATAATATTATTCAAATAATATGAATTATCGATCCGATAATGGAAATATCGTGCAAATGACAATTATCGAACAACAATAATATAAAATATCAACGCAGCAATTATTGAACCAATAAAATAAAATATTGAACAAGAACTACCGTAGCAATTATCGAGTAGGCCTTCACGTAAGTGAATCAATAATTCAACAATACTATGTAATACCGTGCTATCATCATGCAACAACGCAGACATCGTATTTTAACCACCGTGTAATCCAATGTTGTTAATCAGTAATAATTTACGCCGTTATTTATAAAACTCATCTTTGTCGCTTTTCTTTCATCCAACCTTTTTTTTCGTTATGGGGCCCATAAATGGCTACTGGCATCGCAGATACGAATATTCCCCGACAGCAAGAATATTCCACGACCAAACGAATATTCTCCGACAAAAAATGAATATTTTAATAACCACTTGTTTATTTTGCAAAAATTGCACATTTCACCCATAACCAAAGCATTATATCAAATTACCACCTTATTAATCAAGAATAATAATTAGAGGAAATTCGATTTTATTTATAAAAATTTGGGGTCTTACAACCTCCCCTCCTTATGAAATTTCGTCCTCGAAATTGACGTACGTACCTGGTGCTTCAAAAAGGTGAGGGTACCTCGCTTTCATTTTTGAATCCAACTCCCATGTCATTTCCTCAATAGCATGGTTTCTCCACAAAACCTTAACTTGTGGTATAATCTTGGTGCGTAGGACATGCTCTTTCCTATCCAAGATCTTAACAGGTACCTCTTCGTACGTTAAATCTTCGGCTATCTCGTCTGGTTCTAATGCAATAATGTGGTTCGGATCTTTCACATATTTACGAAGCATAAATATGTGAAAAACATTATGAACACGAGACATGTTTGGAGGTAACGCGAGTCTATAGGCCACGTTTCCTATTTGGTCAAGAATCTCAAATGGACCAACAAACCTTGGATTGAGTTTTCCTCTTTTCCCAAATCTTGTAACTCCTTTCCATGGAGCAACACGTAACAATACATGATCTCCAATATTAAACTCCACATCCTTTCTATGAAGATTAGCATAACTCTTTTGTCGATCTTGTGAGTTTTGAATACATTGTCGAATCCTTTGAATCTTTTCTGTAGTCATGCGTACTCAATTCTCGTCCCAACAACGTTGCTTTCTCCCACCTCGCCCCAAAGATAATCGAGAACGACATTTTCTTCCATACAACGCCTCAAATGGAGCCATGCTTATACTTGCTTGATAACTATTGTTGTAGGAGAATTCCACCAATGGCAAGTACTTATCCCAACTTCCTTTGAAATCAAGGACACAAAGTCTTAATAGATCTTCAAGAGTTTGAATAGTCCTCTCGATTGTCCATCCGCTTTGAGGATGGTATGCCAATCAATCAGAACCGCGCTCATAGCTTTCTCGCAAGCTAACCCAAAATCGTGAAGTAAATCTTGGGTCACGATCCAAAACTATGGATACCGGCATGCCATGCAATCTCACAATCTCATTCACATACATACGAAAGCAAGACGCTCAAGGAATAAGTTTCTCAGATAGGTAAGAAATGAGCAGACTTGGTTAATCTATCAACAATAACCCAAATCGCATCAATTCCTCGAGAAACCTTGGGAAGACCCAGAACGAAATCCATGGTAATTTGTTCCCACTTCCATTTTGGAATCTCAAGTGGTTACAATGGACCTTTTGGCACTTGATGTTCCGCCTTTACACGTTGACAGGTTAAACACCTCGAGATAAAATCCGCAATCTCTCTTTTCATATTGTTCCACCAAAATGTATGTCAATATCATGATACATTTTGGTACTCCTGTGATGGATCGCAAAAAAGGGGTGTTGTGTGCCTCCATCATGATTCTATGCTTCAAGTTAGAATCGTTAGGAACACAAAGTCTAGAGTTAAATCGAAGTATTCCTTCTTCATCGATTCTTGCTTCCGGAATAGCACCTTCTTGCACTTTTTCTTCTTCATACGATCACCCCTGTGTCCGTAGTAGTTTGAGCAAATTTTAACTTTATCGATTAAAGTCTGCTCTACTCAGATATTCGCCATCATCACATGGGTCCCGGAGTCTTTAATTCTATCTCCATCCTTTGCAAGTCATATAAAATGGGTCTTTGCATTGACAATAATGCACTCGCATTCCACATATGATCTTTCACTCAACGCGCACTACTATTACGCTCGCTTTTCCGTGATGGTATCAATATTATGATCGTAATCTTTCAAACTCAAGCCAACGCGTCGTTGCCGCATGTTGAGTTCTTTTTGGGTGAAGAAATATTTAAGGCTTTTATGGTCCGTGATAAATCTCCACTTTCTCCCCATACAAGTAGTGTCTCCAAATTTTCAACGCTAAAAACGATCGCTCCCAACTCTAGATCACGAGTAGGATAATTCCTCTCATACTCCTTGAGTTGTCGCGAGAGGCATAGGCTATGACTTTCCCATGTTGCATGAGAACACATCCTAACCCTTTGCCTCAAGCATCGTCAGAGATAACAAATCCATCCGTAATCAGATGGTATTGCTGTAACACAGTGCCGAAATGAGTCTCCTCGAGCTCTTGGAAACTCTTCTCGCATTCTCTTCGCTTCCATAATGAATTTTGTATCTTTTCGAGTCAACTGAGTTAATGGAGTAGAGATTCGAGAAAATCCTTCCACGAATCTCCGATAATAACCAACTAAGCCCGTAAAGCTACGCATTTTGGCCACCGACTTTGCTTGTTCCCAACTTCAGATTGCTTCAATCTTCACCGGATCAACAGATACTCCATGTTTTGACACCACGTGCCCAAGGAATGCTACTTCCGCAAGCCAGAACTCGCATTTCTTCAGCTTGGCATAAAGCTTGTTTTCACGAAGTCTTTCACGTATCAGCTTCAAATGGTGCTCATGATCTTCACGGCTTTTGGAATAGATGAGGATGTCATTAATAAAGACAACAACGAACTAATCCAAATATTCCTTGAATACTCGGTTCATCATATCCATGAAAGCAGCAGAAGCATTAGTCAATCCAAAAGACATGACTAAGAATTCATAATGCCCGCATCGAGTCCTCAAGGCGTCTTTGAATATCCTCGCTTTTAATCCTTAACCGATGATATCCGTAACGAAGATCAATCTTTGAAAAGAATTGTGCTCCTTGCAATCGGGTCAAACAGTCATCAATGCGAGGTAGCGGATACCTATTCTTGATGGTGACATGGTTCAATTTCAGTAGTCAATACAAAGTCGCATACTCCCGCTTTCTTCTTTATTTAATAACACAGAGCACCCCAAGGAGATGTATTAGGACTAATGAAACCGATGTCTAATAACACCTCAGTAGTTGGACCTTTAACTCCTCAAGTTCAATAGAGTCATTCGATATGGGTTTTAGAAATGGGTTTTGTATTCTTGCTCAAGGTCAATAAAGAATTCAACTTCTCGCTCTCGGGGTAAACCGAAGTTCTTCAGAAATACGTCAGAAATTCATTAACAATGTAAATATTATTCAAATCGACGTGTCTTTATTCAAATCCATAACATGGGCTAAGAAAGCTTCGACATCCGCTTTTTCAATAAATGAATAATAGCTTTATGGCTCGATATGACAATGATCGATTTTAGTGGTTTAGTAGTTTGAATTGTAGTACACATGTTGGTAGGAATATGAAAACTAACAACCTTATTTAAAATAATCAATTTTTGGCATGATGAATGGTTAACCAATCAATCCCTAAAATCACATCAAAAGCAAGTATCTTTAAAGAAATAAGGTCAACAGGTAATGTGGTGGTGCCAACTTGGATCAAACAAGATTTATAAATAGTAGATGTGACGAAAGTTTCTCCTAACGGAGTTTCAACAGATAAGTCAAAGTCCATTTTCTCCGAAGTCAAGTTTAAACGTTGAGCACAAGTAGGAGAGATAAAAGAATGGGTAGAACCGGTATCTAGTAAGGTATAAACTTCGCAAGAGTTTACGATGAGCTTACCGTGATCACCTCGTTAGGGTTCCTCGTGTTTTTGGCCTACCACGACAAACGCCTTCCAGAACCACCGATTTTGACTTATCTGGGATAGCCTTTTGAGTCACCATCCCCACTGAACTTGGTTTTGCTATGTAAACGATCGAAGCTATATATGACCTTCTTTCCACAGTTATAACATACCTTGGATTGTTGTGGGCGCTTCAATGATGATATGACCCTCTTTCCGTGATTTATAAAGATACAACCCGGTGGTCGTTTCTCCTCCCTAGAACCCGTTGATCTTTGGTGCCGACGTCTTCATGTTATCATTGTTGAATCTCCTCCTTTTAAAATTTCCACTGACTCGCTTCTTTCTATTATTACGGCTACGATTACCACCCGAGTGGTTACCTTCTTTTGTCATTTTTTCCTCCCCCGCCGGTTATCATCGCTCCGATGATCACGCCCACCCAGATGACCTCGGTTGTGGTCCCTTAGTTGAACATACTCATTATCTCGCCTAATAATTGAGCCCCATCGACAACATCATCGAATATAGAGAAAATTTATGAGAGATAAGGTATCGACGAATCTCGGGTTTTAGACCTCTCGTAAACATCTCGCGCATTCATTCCTCATTCTCCACCAAATGAGGTGCAAACTCGACAACTCCGCGAACTTCGCTTCATATCGGGACACCGCCACGTTGTTCTCGCTCCAGCCTAATAAACTCTACCTCTTTCATACGATTTAATACTTTCGTGAAAGTACTTGTCATTGAAAAGTTTTCAAATCTTTCCCAAGACATACCGAGTGCATCCGGTCGGGTACGTACGCCATGATTCTCACCAAGAATCATTTCACCACGGAACATAAAAGTGGCGAATGGAACCTTCGTTTTCCTCCGCATCCCAAGACATCAAATATCTTGGTAATTTGTTTGACCCACGTTTCCGCTTTGATCGGATCCGGCTTTCCAATGAACTCGTGTGGTCCCAACAACTTTCGAAACCGCTTGTTTGTGACAAACCGCGCATTGCTATCATTTCCACCCATATTCTCAGTACACGAAGTCTCCCTCGTCTCGATTTTGCATGAACTGCAAAAAGCTTCTAAACATCCCATCATTCATCGCTTTTGTTTCGGTCGTGTTGTTTATAAGAGGAATATTGCTTTCTGTCAGCACGTTCTCCCGGTTTCAGTGACTAAAGGTGTCTCCACGCCTCATACACTCCATTGTTAACGTTCTCACCGCCATCTTAAATACTGCCATAAAACAAAGGTTAATTAAACAAATTAACATGTCACATAATACCCTTATATTATGACCGATCAACAAATAAGCTTAGGTAGGACACACTAGCAAAGGGTTTACTCATCTCTCCCCTCCTAGTTCTATTCCCCGATCTCCGCCAGAGATCATATCCCTAAGCTCTGATACCAACTGTGACGCCCCCAAAATAGGTATACAACACCCATTCTGAGTCGCCAAAATACATGGTATAGAAAAAAACTACAACTTCATTATTACAATTGTCGTGCAAAATACGACAACACATACTGTGAGTTTAAATACAAATATTGTCTTCTAGACAATATCTACACCCAAATAAGTCCTCAATATATTTATTGAAATACTATTTTATAAAATAGTGAGGACTACTAAAATAACTATCTTCAATCATCACTCCATACCCCTGGCTTAGTCCCCGCTATATATTCTCACCTCCCGAGAAGAAAAAATGGAACAACAAGGAAAAAGGGTGAGCTCAACTAGCCAAGAAGAATATTATGACTAAGATAATATACAACAAATTATCATTAGTCCTCAACAGGAAAAATCGATAAAATATAATAGACAACAAGTTTTAGATCAACAAATGCAATGGAAACAACAATCCATTGAAGAGTAACGTAGAGAATGAGTTCTACTATCTTTAATATTTAAAAGTCCATCATCATTATTTTATCCTCGTAATAACAATCAATATTGAATCAAATATTCATCTTTGCACTACAGCCAAAGATATTCATTTATATCACCCAAATGGCCATGTTCATCTCAACACTGCTCATCTTTGCACTACGGGCCAAAGATATTCATCAGTTAATCGTTCATCTTTGCACTACAGGCCAAAGATATTCAGTAGTATCATCATTTAGGACTGAGGATGATGAAAAATATTTTAAAAGTAACGAATCCAGTGAACAAAAGGACGAATATTAGGGATTCGTATTTCAGTATATCCAAATTCAATAATACTCCATAATAACCAAATATGAAGCAGAATTCCAAAAATAGAGACCAAAACATGGATACAATCAAAGATGGTACCCATAATAGATATTTTGGACAAAAATGAAAAATTTTATTTTTTCAATTATTTGAATAAAGGCCGATTCGTGAATAAGACCAGATACGTGAATAAGAAACCCGACACAAAAAGTTTCAAATTTGATAAAAAGTTCAACCAATATTTTGGCATAATGATATTGAAGAAAATAATATCATTTTGTGAAAAAATAACATCCCTTACCTCAAAATAACTGTACTTTCGATCGAAATATCTTGATATAAAGTCAAGGAAACTTGAATCGAATAAGAACTCTCAAAGTATCAAAATATTCACAAAAAATACGCTTCGACAATATAGAGAGAAAGAAAACTTGTTTCGGTGTGATTTTCAATTCTAACCTAAGCACCTATTTATGGGAAAATGCTAGAACGCATTAAAGAGACTAAAATAATAAAATATTATTATTATTTTTCTTTTCTTCTTCTACGCCTCCTCCACCAACTAATCAGCCACCAACTTGGAACAAGAAAATTCAGCAGCCCACATGTGTTAAAACACAAGTGGGTCCCACCCCATTTAATAAAAATCATTTTATTCCCCGAAACTTCAATAATTCATAGAAAATAGCTCGTTTATCAGAAAAATATGAATTTTATGTCCATTTCACACAAAATTGAATTCTCTACAACTTTGCAGAAGAAAGTTTTTCCAAATTCCAGACCGAAAATATCCGAAATCCATAAACGGATGATTTTAAACAGCGTTTCAACACCTTTTAAAATTCATAACAAATCATGCGTTAATTTTCAACGGTTCAAAATTTGTGAACATATACTCAACTCATATATGTATAACATATCCAAAAATCAACACGATCCAACGGTCAGATTAAAATTATAACTCACGCAATAAAGCTTTAAGAACACCGAAATCCGACAAAATACTGATAAAACACCTCAACCTTAATTTTTTCATTTTTCACCACATAAATAAATAAATCCATCATTTATATCCACATCAAATAAATATTTCCTTATCATATAAATCAATAATTAATTATTCCCAAATAATATTACAGAATCACAATTATGACAACCAAAGTAGCTCCTCAGAAAGAGGGGCTTTCCAATAAGGATTTCTCTTTACTTCGCCAAGCAATTAAATAACCTAACTCCTCGATGTAACTTTCTAGACATCGCCAATAATGTTATCTAATAATATTATTCAAATAATATGAATTATTGATCCGATAATGGAAATATTGTGCAAGTGTGACAATTATCGAACAACAATAATATAAAATATCAACGCAAAGAATTATCGAACCAATAAAATAAAATATTGAATAAAGAATTATCGTAAATAATTATCGAGTAAGTGCTTTCACGTAAGAATCAATAATTCAAAATATTGTGTAATACTGCAGTGCATCGCAAGCAACAACGCCAGACATCGTATTTTAACCACCGTGTAATCCAAACAGCAGTTAATCGGTGAATAATTTACGCCGTTATTTATAAAAATCAATCTTTGTCGTTTTCTTTCATCCAACCGCTTTTCCGTTATGGGGCCCATAAATGGTCGCAGGCTGCCAGCAAATAATATTCCCCGACAAAGAAGAATATTCCACGACCAAACGAATATTCCCCGACAAAAAATGAATATTTTAATAACCACTTGTTTATTTTGCAAAAATTGCACATTTCACCCATAACCAAAGCATTATATCAAATTACCATCTTATTAATCAAGAATAATAATTAGAGGAAATTCGATTTTATTTATAAAAATTTGGGGTCTTACACAAACAATCGAGATAAATCTTCGTAATATATATGGGCAATGAATTAATAATTAATAATGATATCATCTTTACCTTTTGTTACAACTATCAATGGTCCGGATTAAAAATCAAATCTTGCTATCCGTTAAAATTTCTAGCGGATGTGATTCTCTTCGGAACAAAGGACTCTCTCGCAAACAATCCTCCACCAATTCCTTCATTTCCCCTTTTTTCCAACCACCCAAAATTCTCGAACACCAGAAACCTAGAACAACGACATATCTACCCTCCAACCGCCACAAGCTCCGCCCCTACCTCCACGTCGTCTTTTCCATCGACTCCACTTTGCGTTTCAATTTCCTGTCCAATTTATCATCTTATATTGATTCAACCAATAATTTTTCTCGATTAGTACCTATTATCCTATATGTTTGTTTAAAATTAATCAGAAAATAATTGATTTAGTCACAGATTGGGAAAATAAGTTTTAAAAGAAGTTTCTTCTGCTCCGATATTAGTAATATTTTATAAGTTCTGCTTAAAATACCTTAGCCGTCATTTTTGTTATATGGAAAAGTGCAACAATTGCGGTGTTATGGGTATAATGGTCCTAAAATATTTTTAATCACATTTGCTATAATTTTTAACGGACAGCGAGATTTAATTTTTAATCCGGGCCAATAAAATGTATAGATAATATTTATTTATTAATTCATAACAAATAAATACAATAAATATATATATTATATTTCAATTATAAGTTGGAGCTCATCCTCGGTACCGTTTGACAACATAGAATTAGAAGAAGAGGGTAACGTGGCATTTCCCTATTGGTCGGGAGTTGTCATAAAAATGGAAAAGTTACTATAATATATATAAAAAAAGAAACATTTTGCTTCTAGATGACGAAAAAGGAACTCACACGCACAAAAAGCAAATAAAATTCAAAAGAAACGACCAACGCGAAAACTTATATAAGTAGAGAGTCTACCCTCTACCATTTTCCCTGGCATCAAATCTGAGAAAAGAAGAAGAAGAAGAAGAAGAAGAAGTTGAAGAATTTGGATAGTAAAAATGTCGAGCTCGTGGATCTGTTTAGCAGTCGGAACCCTAGCTTTCTTTGTATTGTCCTCCGCTTTAGCTGATGTTGTTGTATTGACTGAGGAAAATTTCGAAAAGGAGGTCGGTCAAGATCGTGGCGCGCTAGTTGAGTTTTATGCTCCTTGGTATGAATTTGACTAACGATTTTTGTGTTTTATTTTTATGTAGTTTTTATTTGTTTTTGAATATTTGTCGATCGGTGTAGTTATATTGATTTTGATGTGCTTGATGTGTTTGTTGGGAATGTTTGAGCTGTTTTGGTAGTTTTTGTGTGTTAGAAGATCTAAGAAATGAATTGAAATTATGTATTGGTTGATCTATCTGGATCTGTTGATGATTTCGATGTGATGATTGACTTCTAGGGAGATTGGTCTTTTGTGGATGAATTTGTTATTAGCTTAAACTGAAAAAACTACTAAACTCGCTCCATAATTAGAAGTCAACTTTTAGTTTGGGATGGTTCGAAATATGAGGAGGCTTTAAAAGTTAGGTTGCCAAATGTTATAGTATTCACGTATTTTTGATTTTGATGGGTGATTGTGTAAAAGTCAAGTTTAGTGTATAAGTTATTAAGTTTGATTTCTAATTGTGGATTTTATTTATGGTATATAATTAAGTTTTCTTTTCCCAACCATGGGAAAATCACATTGCAATCCAGAGAAATATTATAGTTTCTATCCTTTCCATGATACAATAAGGATGATAGATGCATGAGGAGGTTTGGTCTCAGGTGAAGAATGTGGGATCAACTTCTTTATCAAGCTTTTCTATGCTGAGTCCTGGTGTTCAGTAAATCAGAATTCTTTGAAAGAAAATAATAAATGATTTATT
Source organism: Panax quinquefolius (assembly GCA_020205615.1). Classification (NCBI taxonomy): domain Eukaryota; kingdom Viridiplantae; phylum Streptophyta; class Magnoliopsida; order Apiales; family Araliaceae; genus Panax; species Panax quinquefolius. The sequence continues at coordinate 19,851,983 of CM035157.1, forward strand.
TATTTATTATTATTATTATTATTATTATTATTATTATTATTATTATTTTTGTTTTGTTTCTTCTTTTGAAAAAATCCAATCTTGGGCCAAGTTTTAGGATGGGAAGTTAGAAACCTCGGTAGGACAACATGTCTCAGATAAGATAACTGGATTCGGGCGCATGTGTTTGCTTTAAGTTTGGTTCTCATCAAACCCCTAATCTGCTTTAGCTCCTAAAAGAGCCTTTCAGGTTTTGTTTCAATTAGGTTTTAGGAGAATTGTTGGGAAAGTCTGCTTGCCTCATTTTGTTCGTCATAAACATGGTAATAGGTTGTGACTAGCAATGTTATATTACCTCAATTTTTTACTGTTTCATTCTATGGAATTAGTATGACCACGTGAAATTTAGAATACTTCCCAAGACTTTTTCATCTTGGTCACTTCTTAAAGACCAAACATGCCTAAAACTGTTAAGACTCATTAGTCATTACCATTATTTGCTACCTTTATTCCATTGTGAAGTCCAGTAAAATACCACCTAAATCCATTATCCCAAACCAGACTGCCTATAGACTCTATAGCTCTTCATCGGTCTAGGAAATGTTGCTCTATTTGTGCTCTACCAATCTATTTTTCAACAGTCATAGGTTGCCCTTGCTCCAGAAGTTCACCGTTTTAAAGCTTTAACAACAATCTGTGGCTTATCTCCTTGTTTTTCACTTCTGTGATCCTTTTGAGGACTACGGAACCAAATTAGTGGGAAATTATGCAGTTAAAAAATTATATGATATACTCGCTTCATTCCAAACTATAGGATCAACTATATATAAAAATGTTCATAAATTAAATTTTGGTATGCAAAAATAAAAAATAGTAAAAATATACATTTGAGTAACTATATGATTATATATAATATTACGAAATATAGAGATATTATTAAAATACAAGTATATATAGAGTTGTTAAAGGACCGGTGCACCGCCGGTTCAAGAAGTGGTGCAGTGCATCGCCGGTTCAAAGCAAATACCAAAACTGCACTGGTCCTGGTTTAATTTTTTTTCCACCAAAACCGTACCGGCGGGCCAACGGTTCGGATAAAACTCAAGCGGTTTCACTTAAATTGCCATCCCTAGAAAATGGATATGAATTCATTTAGTTTTAGACAATACTATTTTAAAAAGGGTAAATTATCTAAAAATACTACTAATTACAAAATTTTTTACTTTCAAAAGTTAAATGGATATCATGTTAATTTTGAATTTGAGAATATCTCAAATTGACCCTAAAAGTTGATATTAATCTTATATTTTTGGACGAAGAGAGTAGTATATTTTCTCTTTTCCTCCCAAGCCAAGAATAATAATCGCACTTGCACAATGACACCTTTTTTTTTCCAAAACATAAATTATATCACGTTTTCATTAGAAATTTGATTGTTTGTCTTGTTGTAGGTGTGGGCATTGTAAAAAGCTTGCTCCTGAATTTGAGAAGCTTGGTTCAAGTTTCAAGAAGGCAAAATCTGTTTTGATTGGAAAGGTTAGTTCTTGTGATACTTGACCGTGATCTGCATTATGAAGATTATACTTCAACTTAATGGATTAGTGGATTTGTTTTTCTCTCTATCCTGGACAATGAAACTGATCTCAAGATGGTTTGCCAAATGATTTGATGATTTTTGGAGTAGGTGGATTGTGATGAACATAAAGGTGTTTGCAACAAGTTCGGGGTTTCTGGGTACCCCACCATTCAATGGTTTCCTAAGGGGTCTTTGGAGCCCAAAAAGTGAGTGTATGCACTATTAGATAAACAACTTAAAATGCTTTTCTCATGCATGCACTTGCTTTACGTATGATTCCCTCCATGAACACTATTGCAATTCGCCATTTTTCCTTTTAATTGATCCTTCTTCTCAAAAGGTATGAAGGCGCACGTACATCTGAAGCCCTTGCTGAGTTTGTGAATAATGAAGGAGGTAAGAGTCTTTATTGTTGCTTGCGAATGCTTTAATCTTGTTAGAGGCAAGTCTTTTCACCTTCTTGTGCTGTATATATTGGTTACTAGATCTAGTCTTATGTAGAATAACATTGTGACCAAGTAATGTTTAGTCTTTTCTGATGAACTATGTAGAATGTAGACCATCATCGTAGTTATACTTAATATCTCTAAGTGTGCCAATGATGGCATTACTTCCTTAACATCATCTTTCTTTTACCATCATGTTCTGGAACTAAACATTACTTGGTCACAATGTTATTCTTCTAGTGTAATTTATATATATATTTTTTAATTGAAAACCTTTTAGTGTATAGTTTATGTAGAGAAGATGCCTTGTAAAAATTGAATATATGGGTTGAATGACTGTGAGCTGAGGTTCTTTTCCATTTAGTGGAGCATAGGCAGTCTATCAGTATCTTAATCACTTGTGGCATTAATGACTTAATATAAACAGCTGCGATCGACTTTATCAAATCTAAAAAAAAAGAATAAACTGTGCTTATTTGGGGGTTTGGCTTCTAATCCAGTTTATTTATTTCTTAACTATTCAGTATGTCTTTTCTCTTGTTATTCTTTGCTGTTTGGCTCTTCGACTGTCTTGGAATTTCATAATGAATCATTTAGGTTATGAAGTCGGATGTTTCAGTGTAAAATTTCATCTGTTTTACATGTATTGCAATTTGATAAAATTATATTTTACTATTTTATGATGTAATGGGTTTATTTAATAGCGGATGATTTTATTCTCTTAGTTTGCTTGCAGAAGCACACACTGACTCCTAGAATCTCCATCAAAAGAAATTGACATTTTTATGTTGTTTTTTATTCAGGTACTAATGTTAAGTTAGCTTCAGTCCCCTCAAGTGTACTGGTACTTAATTCTGATAACTTTGATGAGATTGTCTTGGATGAGACCAAGGATGTCCTGGTTGAGTTCTATGCTCCCTGGTAAGAATGCATGGTCAATCTAGTTTTCTTATTGTTGACATTATCTGATATGAGATTAGTAGCTATAATAGCATTTGGGGTTCTTCAGCCAAAAGACTTATTGGTATGTTTTCAGCTGAATTAATCTGCCATGTGATTCTGATTTTGGCTATATACCTTTGTAGGTGTGGTCACTGCAAAAACCTTGCTCCTGTAAGTATTAATTTAGTTTTATAAAACTGCTTGATGGACCAAGTTTGATTATTGGTTGATTCCTGACTTGTTATCCTGCCATTTATTGTGTAGACTTATGAAAATGTTGCAACAGCTTTTAACCTGGAGAAAGATGTAGTTATTGCTAATATTGATGCTGACAAACACAAGGATATTGGAGAAAAGTGAGTTCCATTTTCTTTAGGATGATTTATGTCTTACTCTTATTAGATTTTAGATTTCTTATATGAGTAACAATACTACAAAGTTTACCTATGGCTATACCTGAATCTTTTAGATGCACCCTGTATCTGTTGTGGACTGATCTGGAAATCATTTCAGTTTATTGTTAGTTTGTTACCTTTTTTGGCACATTCAGCTTACTGTTGCCGCATATTCCCCCCATTCTTGTTTTCAACTGATATATGCATATAATCTGCCTTTGCAGGTATGGTGTTAGTGGTTTTCCGACTTTGAAGTTCTTCCCCAAAGGCAACAAAGCTGGTGAAGATTATGATGGTGGGAGAGATTTAGACGACTTCGTGACTTTCATTAATGAAAAGTGTGGTACCAGTCGTGATGGGAAAGGACAACTTACTTCTAAGGTTAGTGGAATAATAGTCCCTATTGTCCACAATAGGATGTTACAAATTATTCTGACTCTGTCTATTTTTGTTCAATGTAGGCTGGTTTAGTTGCAACTTTGGACACCTTGGTGAAGGAATTCGTGAGTGCAGGAAATGATGAAAAGAAAGCAGCTTTTGCGCGGCTTGAGGAGGAAGTTGGGAAGCTTAAGGGTTCTTCCGCAAGGTTTTTGTAATTGAATATGTTTATATATCTTCTAAGTTGTTGTAAGACTACCTTTAGCTTGCATTAGCCAGTATTTGGTGGCTCACAGTACCGCTAGTAGAATCTTTCAAGATTACCCATGCTTGTAAAATCAACTTTTTATTCTTTTGTACATATCTTTGATATCTATTTATTTTTTCTACTATAGCTATGGCAAGATCTATTTGAAAGCTGCCAAGAGCTGTTTGGATAAGGGTTCTGACTATGCTAAGAATGAAATCCAGCGGTTGGATCGTATACTTGCAAAGGTATTCCTCAACTATACATCATCTGCTGCTGTTCGTTAAACCATTACAAGAATTTATAAACACCAGTTTTCTTTATGGTAAACTAATATCGAAAAGTTGAGTCCATGACTAGAAACAAAGGAATATGTCATGTGGCTAAATATTTGGTTGCAGTCTCAATATCATATTATCATCTTAATGCCACAATTAATTATCTGTTGTAATTGTTACATTTTCTTATAATAATGTTGTGTGACTGTGTCATTCTAATTGTCTTGGATTTTTCTTTTCACCAGAAGAATTGAATTTGAGTTCCTAGGTGTTGCCTTTATTAGATTCCAGTGCCAAATTTCAAGTCATGTTTTTCAGGAATCTTAATCAAGTATGTTGGGTTACCTGATTTTAATTACTTTCGTCTGGCTTTCTTCTGGGTTCATGATGTGTATCTATAGTTTGTGATCATGATTAGATCATGATTATATAAACTCTAGCATGAGGCCTTTGACGTAATATTTTGGTGACCTATGTTCCTTTTGTAATTTTATTTTTCTCTTCAAAGTAAAGGGGTTTAGAGGTTTTCCTTGAGTAAGCCGTAAGCATTGCTATTCTTTTGGGTTCACCTGTGCTTTTTATGCATATCCCATATATACATTCATTACCTGTTTAATGAAACTTTTACTTGCAAGTGTTAAGGTGTAATGCTTGTTTCTTGTTGCAGTCAATTAATGTGGCAAAGGCTGATCAGTTCACCCTCAAGAAGAATATCCTATCTGCTTTTGCTTGATAGCAAAGAACTGTGTTTAGGTGCCTCAACTTAGCTTGAAAGTATGCACACGAGACGCTTGGTTTTTCCCTGAGCTTGGGGAATGTACCATTTAGTTATACATTTCACCTTCTTCTGCACATTTTTGCACCTGAAGTGTAATTCTATTAGACGGGGAAAGAGACGTTTCAAGTTACTGTAATGTAATTTTTTTTTTAAATAGGAAAACTCCTTTAAATGCATTACTATTTATTGATCCTTTTTCGTTTAGACTAGTGTGCCTGCTTGTGACTGATTAATTTATCAATTTTTACTACCGAAGATCCATGGTTACTTTTTTCAGAAAGTTGAATTCCGCAGTACATTCCGACTTTTACGTTCATTATTTTTTGTATGAGTTTTGCTACACAGACAGGATATTTCGACATGAATATTGGACCGGTGCAGATTTTTTTTTTCTTTCTTGTGACTATTAAAAAATATATAGTATTTATTTTAACATGAATTTTTATAAAATATAGTGTTTTAGGTGTAATTTGGATACATATACAAAAACAGGTTTTAGTGTTTTAGACTGTATAACCCTATTTTTGTATATGTATTCAAATTACACCTAAAACACTATATTTTATAAAAATTTCTGTTGAAATAAATACTATACATTTTTTAAGAGACAAGAAAAAAAAACAAAAAAAAACTGCACCGGTCCAATATTCATGTCTAATAATCTTGTCTGTGTAGAGTTATTCTTTTTGTAATAATGTTGTCACATAATATTATTTATTTGAAAAATGATTTATATTAAGTGACAGGGAGTAATCACTAACACTTTGTTTCTAAGTTTTAAAATGGACAGAAAAGAAAAGAAATGAACTGAAAATTTAAGTTTTTTTTTTAATTTTTATATTTCTGAGTTTTTTAATAAATAAAAAAAGAAAAGAAATGAATAGAATTTGTCCAAAATTGATTTGATTTGGAAGGAAAAAAAATAGAATAAATAATATATTTATAATTCTCATATTATCCTCACTTTTTAATATAATAAATTTGTATTAATTTTTAATATAATAAATCAGACTAAAATAGATATCATCACCCATCTTGGGCCGCCAGATACATACTAAGATGTAATATAAATACAATCTTAATTATACAACAGAGAGAAGAGAGGTTTAAATAAAACAAATAAAGGATAATATCCACTCGTAATAAGTTCTCATTACAATTATTGTCACACAATTTAACAGAATAGTGAGAACTACTAGCTAATACTATCATCCAGACCATCACTCCGTTTCTCCGACTCGTCCCAGTTTACGTTCTCATTTCAAGAGAATAGTGAAAGAAAGGGTGAGCTCAACTAGCCCAACAAGAAATATTATGACTAAGATAATGCGTAATAAATTATCATTAGTCTCCAACAATGTTAAACCGATAAAATACAATAGACATCAAGTTTAACTGCAATGACAAGCAATCCATTAAAAGAGTCAAGTAGAGAATAAAATCTACTATCTTTTATGATTTAAAAGGTTTTTCATCACTTTTATCACGAGACTCAACTTTTAAAATAATCCACATCATCGAATCACCCCTCGCACTACTACTACCAAGGATATTCTTTAGAATCACGACCACAAATTATCCATGACTACGGGCCAAGGATATTCGTGTATTCATCAATGGTCATGATCATGCCAACAAATGTCCATCAACGCACTACTACCAACGAGGACTTTTTTACCACATCATTTGTAATATTACTGGCCATGATTATATCGAATAATCTCTCGGTCATAATCATACCAAGTCCATCTATGCACTACATGTGCCACAAAATGACTTTTAACATAATATAAACATGAGGATGATGACAATGATATAAGAATTCAATAAAACAAGTTCATTTAATTAATTTGTCCAGAACTAATAACGCCCAAATTGTCAACACGATACTTTTTGTGTAGAGTAAAATTCAAGAATGCTCGTAAGAATATTTTCATGAAAAGATATTGGATGAAGTTTAAATATCAAGGATATTCCACTAATTTCATGGAGTATATAAGTCAAAACTTTAATCAACCGAGTATAATAAAGAATGGAATAACAAAAGAAATCACCACGCACGCGATACGATCAGATGTATGTGTTATTCCAATGTAATAATAAATAATCTAACCAAAGTCAAAGCAAAATTCGCATCCGATGTGATGTTCCAATGTAATAATAAAGACGGAAAAATGGATGTAAAAAACACATGCATGTGATATTCAATGTAATAATAAAGATTTTAACCAGTCCTGTAAAACACATGTATATGATATTTCAATGTAATAATAAAGATTAAACCAGTCCCGTGTAAAACACATGCATGTGATATTCCAAATAATAATAAAGACGGAATTAACCAGTCCTGTAAAACATATGCATGTGATATTCCAATGTAATAATAAAAAGATTTTAACCAGTCCAGAAAAAAACACATGCATGTGATATTCCAAATGTAATAATAAAGATGGAATAATAATAAGAAGAATGTCACCAAGTATAGGGTATTCACAGATACAAAGTTATTCCAATGTAATAATAAAGAATGGAATAATGTAAGTTCTCTTCATGAATAAGAAAGAAATAAAATACTTACGTGCAAACAAATAATATCCCTTACCGTAAAAAGAAACTGGATATAAGAGTAGTTAAGTAGCAGTAATACTTTTCTTTTTTCTCTCTACTTTCTCTCAGAGTTTCAAAGTGAATTCACAAGAAAATAATGAAGGAATGAGCTTCTATTTATGTAAGAATGGATCAGATAAGAATTAATTCATGAATCTGGCCCGTATTGATTTACTTTAATCTGACTATCCATATTTAAAGTAAAAATTTTTAAATAAAATATAATATATTCTATTTATAATCTAATAAAACAAATAACTTTATAAAAGTTTTTTTTTTTATATAAAAGATTTTTACTATGCAAAACACTAATAAAACACTATACAATATAATATATATATAATAATAAAATATAATATAATCTAATTATTATCTAATAAAACTAATAACTTTATAAAAGTATTCTCATTATTTTATATAAAAGATGTTTCTATTTTATTACGTTAATAATACTAATAAAATAAAACCGAAAGTGACTTATCACTTAAGCCTTAATAATCAATACCGTGCTACTACGCAACCATGCCAGACATCATTTCTTTTACTACCGAAAGTAGTTCAACAAAGATTAACCAGAAACTTCCGCAGTTATTTTCATAAAATATTTTTGTCGTTTTCTCAATCCGACAATAATTCATTGTGGGGTCCACTAATGATTGTACCGTCATACGCTGGATATTCCCCCGACAAAAAGAATATTTCCCACCAATCGAATATAATATGACAACTCAGATACTTTGCAAAATTTATAAATATTACCCACAACTATAACATTATATTAAATTCATTCCATAATATTCAAAATGATAATTATAGAAAATTCATCTTTATTCAAAAGTTGGGGTCTTACAACCTCCCTTCTTATGAAATTTTGCCCTCAAAATTAGGGTACGACTCGGTATATCAAGAGGTAAGGATACTCGATTTCATTTCAGATTCTAACTCCTGTGTCATTTTCTCAACATCGTGGTTTCTCCACAAAACTTCGACTTGAGGTATAACCTCGAGCATAGAATATGTTCCTTCTTATCCAAGATTTGAACAGAACCTCTTCATACGTTAAATCTTCCGCTATTTCATCTAGTTCTAACTCAATAATGTGGTTTGGGTCTTCCACATATTTACGTAATATGGATATGTGAAAACGTTATGAACACGAGACATACTCAAGCAGAAAAAGCGAGTCTATAGCTACGCTCCTACTCGATCGAGGATTAAAATGGGCCAATGAATCGAGGATCGAGCTTTCTCTCTTTCCAAATCTCGTAACTCCTTTCCATGGAGCAACACGTAACAACACACGATCTCCAATATCGAATTCCACGCCCTTTCGATGAAGATCAAGATAACTCTTTTGTCGATCTTGTGAGGTTTTTATACATTGTTTGATCGTTTCAATCTTTTTCGTAGTCATACGCATCAACTCCCGGTCCCAACAACGTTGCTTCACCCACCTCATCCCAAAGATATCGAGAACGACACTTTCTTCCATACAACGCTCGAATGGAGCCATGCCAATACTTGCTTGATAATCGTTGTTGTAGGAAAACTCCACCAATGGTAAGAACTTATCCCAACTTCCTTGAAGTCAAGGACACAGAGTCTTAATAAATCTTCCAGAGTTTGAATAGTCCTCTCGATTGTCCGTCCGTCTCGAGGATGATATGCCGAACTAAATCGTAAACCGCGCCCATAGCTTTTTTTGCAAACCAACCCAAAATCGTGAAGTGAATCTTGGGTCTCGATCGTAAACTATGGATACTAGCATACCATGCGCCTAACAATCTCGCTTATGTACATACGAAAGCAAGACGCTCAAGTGTATAAGTTTCTCGATTGGTAAGAAAATGAGCAGACTTGGTCAATCTATCAACAATGACCCAAATTGCATCAATGCCTTCGAGAAACCTTGGGAAGACCAAGAACTAAATCCATGGTAATGTGCTCCCACTTCCATTCTCCGAATTTCAAGTGGTTGCAATGGACCTTTTGGTACTTGATGCTCCGCCGACTCGTTGACAAGTTAGACACCTCGAGATAAACAACGCTATCTCTCTCTTCATATTGCTTCCACCAAAATGTATGATTTAAGATCACGATACATTTTAGTACTCCTGTGATGGATTGCAAACTGCTGTGTGTTGTGCGCCTCCATCATGATTTTATACTTTAACTCGTGGATCGTTAGAACACAAAGTCCGGAGTCGACTCAAGTATTCCTTCATCATCGATTCTTGCTTCCCAAGATATAGCACCTTTTCAGACTTTCTTCCTCATACGATTAGCTCCGTGTCCGTAGTTTGAGCAGCTTTTAACTTTATCAATTAAAGTCTGCTCTACTCAGATATTCGCCATCATCACGTGGGTCCCCGGAGTCTTTATCTCTATCTCCATTCTTTGCAAGTCACACAAATGGGCCTCATATTGACAATATCGCACTCTGCATTCAAGATATGATCTTCTACTCAATGCTTCGCCTACCACGCTCGCTTTTCCGTGATGGTATCGATGGTATGATCATAATCTTTCAATAGTTCAAGCCAACGTCGTTGTCGCATGTTGAGTTCTTTTGAGTGAAGAAATATTTGAGGCTTTTATGATCCAGAAGATCTCCACTTTCTCCCCATACAAGTAATGCCTCCAAATCTTTAGTGCGAAGACAATAGCCGCCAACTCTAGATCATGAGTAGGATAATTCCTCTCATATTCTTTTGAGTTGTCGTGAGGCATATAGGCTATGACTTTCCCATGTTGCATGAGAACACATCCTAACCCTTTTGCTCAAGCATCATCAGAGATGACAAATCCCTCCGAACCAGATGGTATTGTCGTAACAAAATAAATGAGTCTCTCTCGAGTTCTTGAAAACTCTTCTCACATTCCTCGCCCAACCGAACTTTGTATCTTTTCGAGTCATTGAAGTTAGTGGAGTAGCGATTCGAGAAAATCCTTCCACTAATCTCCGATAATAACCAAAGCTAAACCGAGAAAGCTACTACGATTTGGCCATCGATTTAGGTTGCTCCCAACTTTGAATAGCTTCAATCTTTCATTGGGTCAACAGATATTCCATGACTTGATACCACGTGCCCAAGGAATGCTACTTCCTCAAGCCGTAACTCACATTTCTTCAACTCGCATAAAGCTTATATTCACGAAGCTTTTGGAGTATCAATTTCAAGTGTTGCTTTCATGATCTTCACGGCTTTTTGAATATATAAGGATGTCATCAATAAAGACGACCACAAAGTGATCCAAATATTCCTTGAATACTCTGGCTCATCATATCCATGAAGGCAAAGCAGAGAGCATTAGTCAATCCAAAAGATATGACTAGAATTCATAATGCCCGCATCGAAGTTCTCGAAAGCCGCCTTTGGAATGTCATCGGCTCTAATCTTCAATCGGTGATATCCTAACTAAGATCAATCTTTGAAAAGAATTTGGCTCATTGCAACTAGTCAAACAGTCATCAATACTTGGCAATGGGTACCTATTTTTGATGGTGACATGATTCAACTCCCGATAATCAATACAAAGTCGCATACTCCCATCTTTCTTCTTCACTTAATAGAACAGAGCACCCCAAGGAGAAGTACTAGGACTAATAAAGCCAATGTCTAACAATTCTCGCAATTGGGTCTTTAACTCCTCAAGTTCAATAGAGCCATTCGACATGGGGATTTGGAAATGGGTTTTGTACCGGGTTCAAGGTCGATACAAAATTCAATTTCACGCCCGGGGTAGGCCAGAAGTTCTTCGTGGAATACGTCAGAAATTCATTAACAATAGAAATATCATTCAAAATCGGATTTATTTTTGTTTAGATCCGTGATATGAGCTAAGAAAGCTTGACATCCGCTTTTTAATAAACGAATAGCTTTATGGCTTGAAATGACAAATGATTGATTTTAAATGGTTTGGTTGTTTGAATTCGCATAATAGGTTGGTTTAGAATATGAAAGCTAACAACCTTATTTAAAATAATCAATTTTTGCATGATGAGTAGTTAACCAATCAATCCCTAGAATCACATCAAATGCAAGTATTTTCAAAGAAATAAGATCGACAGTAATGTAAGGTGCCGATTTGAACTAAACAAGACTTTATAAACCGTGGATGTAATGAAGGTTTCTCCCAACGGAGTTTCAACAGAGATAAGTCAAAGTCTAATTTCTCCGAGTCAAATTTAAACGTTGAGCGCAAAGTAGAGAAATAAAAGAGTGGGTAGAACCAAGATCAAATAAAGTATATACTTCGCTAGAGTTTATGATTAGCTTACCCGTGATGACCTCGCTCGTTCCTTGCTTTTCGGGAGGTCACAACAAACGCCTCCTCAGACTACCGGCTTTTGGATTTTTTTTGGGACGGACCTTTGGTGCCTCCATCCCTAATTGAACTTGTCTTTCTGTGAATGACAAAATCGGGCCAGTGACCCTTCTTCCACAATTATAACACGCTTTGATGGCATCGCATGCAGCTTTGACCGATGTGTCCCTCCCTCCACATTTGAAGCATATGATAGGTGGTCGTTTCTTCCTTAACAACAACACAACGTGTCAGGCCGACGTCTTTCCATCATTCTTGAATCTCTTCTTGAAATGTCCATTCTTATTGTTTTGGCCCCGATTACCACCAAGTGGTTACCATTGTCGCCTGTTGATTTCCTCCACGCTTGTTGTCACCGCTCGATGATCGCTTTCACTAGTATTATCATTTTGTTTACCGCTATCTTTTTGGTTGAGATGACTCATTATCACGCTCCAATAACTAAGCCCTATTAACAACATCGAATACAAACACGCTTTATGAGAGATAAGATATCGACGTATCTCGTGTTTCAAACCTCTTAAAAACATTCGCCATTCTTTCCTCATTATCAACCAAATGGGACGCAAACCGACAACTCTAAGAACTTGGCTTCAGATCGCGACACTGGCCATGTTGTTTTGTTCCAATTTTGATGAACTCTACCTCTTTCATGTGATTTAATACTTTCTTTGAAAGTACTTGTCGTTGAACAGCTTCGAACTTCTCCCAAGACATCTTCAAGGCAAAGCAAGTCGAGTACGCTTTTACGATTCCCACCAAGAATCGCCCTCCCACGTAAATATGAAGGTGGCAAAAGGAACCTTTGCTTCCTGAGAATCCCAAGACATCAAATATCTTGTTGATCCGCTTAATCCACGCCTCCGCTTTAAGTGGTTTTGGCTCTCCAAAAACTCCGTGGTCCCAGTTCCTTAAATCGCTTCATGATGACCGTCCGAGAGTTTCCAAGTGTTTCCACCGTGATTTTGGACAGAGCCGCTCTACCGATGTCGCATGAATCAGATAAAGCCTCGAACATTCCATCGCTCATCATTTGGTCGTTGTTGTTGTTTTGCCTCGAGGAATGTCTCCTCCTTCCTCGATGCACATTATCCTCGATTATCGATCCGTGGAGACTCAACGGCCTCTCGTGGCTCCATCGATAATCTCAACATTCTCTGATGTCATTTTCAAATACCGCCACAAAACAAGAGTTAAATAACATATCACATATTATCCTTATACTCTAATCGACCAATTAAATACCAAATAAACTTAGTAGGTCATACTAGCGAAAAAGAATTTCCGCGCTCTCCCTCCTAGTTCTTGTCTCACATCTTAGCCAGTGGATCATATCCCTAAGCTTTGATATTAATCGTGACGCCCCAAAATAGGTATACATCACCCATCTCGAGTCGCCAAATACATGGTATGTAATACAAATACAATCTTAATTATACAACAAGAGAGTCAGTGAGTTTAAATACAAATATCATCTTTTTCATGCATAATATCCACTCTCGTAATAAGTCCTCATTACATTTATTGTCACACTATTTAATGTAATAGTGAGGACTACTAGCTAATACTATCATCCGGACCATCACTCCGCTCCCCGACTCATCCCAACCACGCTCTCATTTCCTCAAGAGATAAAGGAAAGAAAGGGTGAGCTCAACTAGCCCAAGAAGAAATATTATGACTAAGATAATGCAGAATAAATTATCATTAGTCTCCGACAATCTTAAATTGATAAAATACAATAGACATCAAGTTTAACTGCAGCGAACAAGCAATCGATTAAAAGAGTCAAGTAGAGAATAAAATCTACTATCTTTTATGATTTAAAAGGTTTTTCATCACTTTTATCACGAGACTCAAATTTTAATAAATAATCCACATCATCGAATCACCCCCCGCACTACTACCAAGGATATTCTTTAGTATCACGACCACAAATTATCCATGCACTACTGCCAAGGATATTCGTGTATTCATCAATGGTCATGATCATGCCAACAATCGTCCATCAATGCACTACGACCAATGAGGACTTTTACCACATCATTTGTAACATTACGCTCATGATTATACCGAATAATCCTCGGTCATAATCATACCAAGTCCATCTATGCACTACATGTGCCATGTAGATGACTTTCAACATAATATAAAAACAGGAGGATGATGACAATGATATAAGAGTTCAATAAAACAAGTTCACGAATTAATTTGTCCAGAACTAATAACGCCCAAATTGTCAACATGATACTTCTTGTGTAGAGTAAAATTCAAGAATGCTCGTAAGAATATTTTCATGAAAAGATATCGGATGAAGCGCAAATATCAAGGATATTCTACTAATTTCATGGAGTATATAAGTCAAAACTTTAATCAACCGAGTATAATAAAGAATGTAATAACAAAAGAAATCACCATGCATGCTAAGATTTCAGATGAGATACATGTTATTCCAATGTAATAATAAGTAACGTAAAACAAAGTCGTGCAAAATTGCACCGGCTGTGGATGTTCCAATGTAATAATAAAAGACGGAACTAGGTGGGTGTAAAACACATGTGATGTGATATTCCAATGTAATAATAAAGACGGAATGTCCGTGTAAAACACATGTATATGATATTATTTCAATAATAATAAAGACGAAAACGTGTCCTGTAAAACACACGCATGTGATATTCCAACATAATAATAAAGACGGAATCAGTTAGGTGTAAAACACACATACATGATATTCCAATGTAATAATAAAGGCGGAACCGTGTCGGTGTAAAACACATGCATGTGATATTCCAATGTAATAATAAAGACTAATAATAGAAGAATGTCACCAAGTATAGGGTATTCACAGTGATACAAAGTTATTCCAATGTAATAATAAAGAATGGAATAACAGAAGTTCTCTCCATAAATAAGAAAGAAATAATACCCCTTACGGGTACAACAAATAATATCCCTTACCGTAAAAGAAACTGGATATAAGAGTAGTTAAGTAGCAGAATACTTCTCTTCTTTCTCTCTATAGTTTATCTCTCTAGAGTTTCAGTGAATTCGCAAGAAAATAATGAAGGAATGAGCTTCTATTTATAGAAGAATGGATTGCATAGTAACTAATTCATGAACGGTCCAGATTCTGTTGTGGGGTCCACCAATGATTCTCAATCCGACAATAATTCTGTTGTGGGGTCCACCAATGATTGTACCGTCGTACGGATAATTCCTGACAAAAAGAATATTTCCCGACCAATCGAATATAATATGACAACTTGCATACTTTGCAAAATTTGTAAATATTACCCACAACTATAACATTATATTAAATTCATTCCATAATACTCAAAAATGATAATTATAGAAAATTCATCTTTATTCAAAAAATTGGGGTCTTACAGCAAGTATACACGGTCAACAAGTAATAAAGTGATAAAAAAGGTATCGTTCCCACGAGGAATTATTTAATAAAAATTACCAAGTACTAACTCTTAACCAAATCAATTTTATTTAAACAATTGCAAAGTGTGAATTTTCTAATTAAGAAAACTAAATTAATTAATTAAAACTAGATTACTCTAAAATTAATTCAAATAAATAAAGATTAAGACTCAACGAATGAATTCAGATAAATAAAGGTTAAGACTACAATATCCCCAATTTATGTACTATAAACCAATTATTCAACTAATCCAATTATTATGCCTACTGAATTGTTAACAGGAATTCTAAGTGTTAAAAGCCCTTTCCCAAGTGATCAGTTAACTTTTATTCAATTCAATCAATCTTGCGATATTCCTATGCAAAATAACTAAATTAAACCTATTAAGTTCTAATTCCCAATTTGTTACATGCAGTGAACAGATATTCCTATTCAATTCACGACCCTAATTATTCGTCTCATGCAAATAATCAAGCATACATGTTATCATGTCTAGTTCTAACCCTAAATTTCCTCTTCCGAATCCTTCTAGAGTAACACGGTAATTATTGGCCAAATAATTAATCAATAAAGACATGATAAACAATTCACCTTGACATAAATAATTAAAATAAATTAAATAATTAATTCATAGACATAAAAGGTTCAATTTGTAGTCTTAATAAAAAAAAATTAGTTCATTGTCATTGAATTAAAATCAAGAATCCACAACTGAATAAACATTAAAAGATAAAAGTATGAGAAGAGAAGATAATAGAATTTGTTGTCAGTAGTCTTGAGACTCCTCTTCCGCTCCTGCTTTGAATCTTCAATGATCCTCAAGTTGCTTCAATCTTCAACAATCTAATATAAACTAGGGTTTATGTTCTAATCTAATGGAGTAGTTTATCTAAGCTAACCTATGTAATCCTCCCATTATTTTATGCCTTACATCATGTATTTATAGGTTACAAGTCCAATTTTTAGCTTAGGAACAAACCCAATCAAATTTGGAGTCAAAAAAGTGTCAAAATTCGTCCCAAAACGCGTCCAAGCTTGACCAATCCCTTCCCCAGCGCCCTGGCGATGGGCACGATGCTACAACACTGCATTATAGCGCCCCGGTGCTGTGCATAGGACTTGTTTGGGCCCTTGCCATTGTCCTCATTTTCGAAATTTTCGCTCGCGCGTCCTTTGGGAAAATGGCCATAACTTCTTCGTCCAAACTCCGATTTTGATGATTCAAGATGTTCCGGAAAGAGGAGACGTAGATATAAAACTTTTATGCTTTGAGTTTTTCGAAATAAGGTTCGGAGAAATGCTGCAATTGGCTTTGAAGTGGATGCTATGTAAATAGCAAGACGTAAACGCGAATCTAGCCGCCCCAAACGTCGATCCAAGTAACTTTTGTCCCAAATCCTACAAAACAACGTAAAACATGCATGAATAGACACAAACACTTAAAAACATCCAAAAAATTAAGCTCAAACGCACTCAATTCATATGTATAAAACTCACTTATCAAATACCCCCAAACTTAAACCTTTGCTTGTCCTCAAGCAAAAATATAAAAGAACTAAAAATAAACAACCGAACTCAACTACATGAATGCATATGCATGATCTACTTCCTAATATACCTACGAACCTAGTAATAAATTAGTATGATATATAGCAATAGGCTTCAAAGATACCATTGATACTCAAAATAATATATCCAATCAAGTCAAAATTCATAACTCTAACCAATTAGTCAATCCAAACCAGTCATCACACATGTTATGTGTGTGTGCTTGTTAACCATTCTAACCAACCACAGTTCAAGATAATCACATAAAAAACTTGTTAGAAGGAAAATTTCAGTTCCAATTCAATTACTTTTGTGAACATGACAACTCCAGTTAAAACTAAGCAATTACCAAGTCTAAGGGTAAATACAAGATTTATTTATACTTTTATTCAACCACGAGGGCATTTTTGCTTTTTCTTTTGTTTTATTCATTTTTTTATTTTTCTCATGGTTGTGCAATGTCTTATTTCCTTAGGCTTTTCAGTGCTACCTTAATGAGCTTTTGACCAACGACTCCCAAGCCATTAAGACCTTAGGGTGCTAGGTGTAAAGACAATTCCCTCGGGCTTACTTACTCAAGTAGCAAAGGCCACAAAACTAGACAAGCATGCCACAGTGTTTATTCAATTTTTTTTTTCTTTTTCTGGATTTTCTATTTTTTTTCTTTTCATCATTTCTTTTTTCTCATTTTGTATATATTTACCCCATAGATTCCCCCAAACTCAAGCTTTTACGTCATTCCAACCTTTACCGCCAGTTCACTAATTTCCTTAAATTTTGACCAAGATTTTCCCTCAAAAACAAATTATGAAACCCTTGAACCAAGTGGATTAAAACAATTAAACTTTAAGTGCTAACCGGTTACATAAGTTTAAGACTGGCTCAGATTATCATCATGATTAAAATAAAATTCATCATCAATTATCAACACTGTTCAAGTTAAAATGCAAAACCAATCTTATCATAGGCCGAGCTAAGACCACACCAACCGATCACACAGATTCATGCAAAAAAAAAAATGCAATTATACTACATGAACACATACTAATGCAACACATATATGAATATGCAAAATAACTACCATGTATTATATGCAACCTAAAAAAAACACAATGCTAACACATAAAAAAAATGAACTACCATGCAGATAACTAACTATATGCAATACGACACTAAAGTGCCCCCAAACTTAAACTAGACATTGTCCTTGTAAGACCCCAGTTTTTTTAAATAATATTGAGTTTTCCTCAAATTATTATTTTGAAATAATAAGGTGTTAATTTGATATAATGTTTTGGTTATGGGTGAAATGTGCAAATTTTGCAAAATAAGCAAGTGGTTATAAAATAATCATTGTTGTCGGGGAATATTCGTTTAGTCGTGGAATATTTTTTTGTCGAGAATATCCGTACGACGGCACAGTCAATTGTGGGCCCCATAACGGAATAATTATCGGATAAAGGAAAACGACAAAGTATAAATTTTTATGAATAACGGCGTAATTGTTACCATTAACACTATTGGAATATCTGGTGGTTAAAATACAGTAATACGCGTGGTTGCACAGTAGCACACGGTATTGCACAGTATTGTTGAATTATTGATTCTTACATAAGAATGAATTAATCAATAATTGTTACAGTAATTACTGTTCAATATTTTATTTTATTAATTCAATAATTGTTGTGTTGATATTTTATATTATTTTTATTTCAATAATTATCACTGCACAATATTTTCCATTATCAGATCAATGATTTATATTATTTGAATAATATTATTCAATAGCATTATTGGCAATGTCTAAAAAGTTCTATCAAGGAGAAGTTTGGTCACCTAATTGTGCGCCAGTAAGGAGAAATCCTTATTGAAAAGCCCCCTCTTTCCTAGGAACGGCCTGGTTGTCATAATTGTGATTCTGTAATATTATTTGGGAATAATTAATTATTGATTTATATGATAAGGAAATATTTATTTGATGTGGATATAAATGATGGATTTATTTATTTTATGTGGTTATTAATGAAGGAATTAATACTGAGGTGTTTTATCAGTATTTTGTCTGATTGGAGGTATTAAAAATTATCCGTTTGTGGATTTCGGATATTTTTGGTTTGGAATTTGGAAAAACTTTCTTCTGTAAAGTTGTGGAGAATTCGATTTCTTTTGGAATGGACATAAAATTCGTATTTTTCTGATAAACGGGCTATTTTCTATGAATTATTAAAGTTTCTGATTATTGTTTAAATGATAAAACATTTTGGAAAATTCTAGAATTGGTTGGTGAGAAATGTGTTCAATCGAATTTCAAATGTGGTGGGTGGAAATAGTAGCAGGTAAAGCCATCAGGTAGCAGGTCAAGTCAACTTCGGCGTGCTAACATTTTCCTATAAATAGAGGGCCAAGTTAGAATTGAAAATCACACCAGAAACAAGTTTTCTCTCTTTTCCTCTCTATATTATCGAGCGTATTTTGTGAGTATTTAGATACTTTGAGAGTTGCTGTTCGGTACAAGTTTCATTCAGCATCATATCCGATATTTCATTCCGAAGTACTGTTTCTTTGAGGTAAGGGATGTTATTTTCTTCTTGAATGATATTATTTTCTTCAATATCATTATGCCGAAATATTGGTTTGAACTTTTTAATCAAATTTGGAACTTTTATGTCGGGGTTACTATTCATGTATACGACACTATTCACGTATACGACACTATTCACGAGTATTGTTCACGAAGTATGATTTTATTATGGAAATTTTACCTTTTTGTGTCGGGGTTACTATTCACGTATACGGCACTGTTAACCGAAAAATGAAAATTTTCCTTTTTGTCCAAGATGTTTACTATGGTTACTATCTTTGATTGTATCCATGTTTTGATCTTTATTTTTGAATTCTGCTTCACAATTGGTTATTCTGGAGTATTATTGATCTTGGATAAACTGTTATACGAATCCCTAATATTTGTCCTTCTGTCTCACTGGATTCGTTTTCTTTAAAATATTTTTCATCATCCTCAGTCCTAAATAATGATATTACTGAATATCTTTGGCCTGTAGTGCAAAGATGAATGATTAAATTGATGAATATCTTTGGACCGTAGTACAAAGATGAACAGGTGTTGAGATGGACATGACCAACTGGTGATATAAATGAATATCTTTGGCCTGTAGTGCAAAGATGGATATTTGATTAAAGATGTATATTGATTGTTATTCTGAGGATAAAATATTGATGATGGACTTTTAAATCTTAGAAGATAGTAGAACTCATTCTCTACTTGACTCTTCTAATGGATTGTTGTTTCTACTTGTGAGTTGTTGATCTAAAACTTGTTGTCATTATATTTTATCGATATTTTTCCTGTTGAAGACTAATGATAATTTGTTGTATATTATCTTAGTCATAATATTCTTTATTTGGCTAGTTGAGCTCACCCTTTTCCTTTTTGTTCCATTTTTCTTCTCAGGAGGTGAGAACATAACAGGATCTAGTCAGGGTATGGAGTGATGGTTCTAGAAAGTTGTTGTAGCAGTCCTCACTATTTTTGTAAAATAGTGTATGAATAATTGTAATGAGGACTTATTTGGGTGTGGATATTGTCTAGATGACAATATTTGTATTTAAACTCACAGTATGTGTTGTCGTATTTTGCACGACAATTGTATTATTGAAGTTGTAGTTTACTTTCTATACCATGTATTTGGCGACTCAGAATGGGTGTAGTGTATACCTATTTTGGGGGCATCACAGTTGGTATCAAAGATTAGGGATATGGTCTCTGGCGGAGATCAGAGAATAGAACGAGGAGGGGAAAGATGAGTAAATCCTTCGCTAGTGTGTCCTATCTAAGCTTATTTGTTGGTTGATCATAATATAGGGATATTATGTGATATAATTTTTTAATTAACCCTTGTTTTTATGGCGGTATTTAAGAATGGCTCGAGAAGCGTTAACAATGGAGTGTATGAGACTGTGGAACAACCTTTAGTCACAAACCAAGAGAACGTGCAATAGGAAGGCAATATTCCTCCTATAAACAACACTACTGAGCAAACGATGAACGATGGAATGTTTAGGAGCTTTTTGTAGTTCATGCAAAATCAGACGAGGGAGACTCGTGTACAAAATATGGGTGGAAATGATGGCGGCCTTGCGATGCATCATATAGCAAGCGGTTCATGGACTTGGGACCACCAGATTTTTGAGGAAAGCCCGATCCGATTAAAGGCGGAAACGTGGGTCAAGCAAATTACCAAGATATTCGATGTCTTGGGATGCGCGGAGATGAAGGTTCCATTCGCCACCTTTATGTTCCGTGGTGAGGCGATTCTTGGTGGGAATCGATGAAGCGTACTCACAAACCACCATTTTCAACATGTCTTGGGAAAGATTTCAGAAACTATTCAATGACAAGTACTTTCCTGAAAGTATTCATCATATGAAGGAGGTAGAGTTTATTAGACTAGAATAGAACAACATGACGGTGTCTCAGTACGAGGCGAAGTTCGCGGAGTTATCCAGGTTTGCACCTCATTTTGTAGAAAATGAGGAACGTATGACGCGGATGTTTCTGAGAGGTCTAAAACTCTGAGATTCGTCAACACCTTATCTCTCATAAATTTTCTCTGTATTCAGATGTTGTCAACAGGGCTCAATTATTAGAGCGAGATGGTGAGTATGTTCAACCGAGGGACCACAACCAGGGTCATATCGGTGACAACAATCATCGGAGCGATGATAACCAGCGAGGAGGGAAAAATATGGACAAAAGCAGTAACCACTCAGGTGGTAATCGTGGCCATGATAATAGGAGAGGTGAGTCAAGTGAAAATTTTAGAAAGAGGAGATTTAATGATGACAGGAAGACGTTGGTAGTAGCACCAGCAATAAATTCTAGGAGAGGAGAACGACCGCCAGTTAGATGCTACAAATGCGGAGAGGAGGGACACATAAGTCCAAACTGTTCACAGCCTTCCAAGGTGTGTTTCAATTATGGAAAAGAGGGTCACATAGCTCTATTTTTTCCTGTAGCGAAATCAAGTCCAACTGGGACGGTGGCACCAAAGGTGGATACGGACAAAACAAAGTCGGGGGTTTCTGGAAGAGCGTTTGTCGTGACTGCCCAAAACGTGAGGAACTCGAACGAAGGTATCACGGGTTAGTTAATTATAAATTCTTGCAAAGTCTATACCTTATGAGATACGGTTCTACCCATTCTTTTATCTCTCCTACTTGTGCTCAACGTTTAAACTTGACTCTGGAGAAATTAGACTTTGACTTATCTGTGGAGACTCCGTTAGGAGAAACTTTTATCTTTATAAATCTTGTTTGATCTAAGTGGGCACAATCACATTACCTGTTGATCTTATCTCTTTAAAGATACTTGCTTTTGATGTGATTTTAGGAATTGATTGGTTAACCACTCATCATGCCAAAATTGATTATTTTTCGTAAGGTTGTTAGTTTTCATATTCCTAACCAACCTGTTATGCGAATTCAAGCAACCAAACTATTGAAGTCAAACACTTTCATATCAAGCCATAAAGCCATTCTTTTATTGAAAAATGGATGTCAAGCTTTTTTAGCCCATTTCATGGATTTAAAAAAAGCGTCAGATTTGAATGATATTTCTGTTGTTAGTGAATTTCCTGACGTATTTCCTGATGAAATTCCTGGCATACCCCTAGAGCGTGATATTGAATTTTGTATCGACTTTGAACCCGGTACAAAACCCATTTAAAATCTCATATCGAATGGCTCCTATTGAACTTCAGGAGTTAAAAACCCAACTATAGAAGTTGGTACTCAATCCTCTATCTGGTAACTTCCTTTGTGGAATGTACCAAATCCAGACTCTCCGTAGGGGACTCTATATTTGTGTGATGGTAAAACAATAGGTGTCATTGTAATGGGCTATCCAAGATTGGGATATGAGTCACAGTTGAGCAACCTAAGTCAGTAATCGAAACATCTACCTTTTTAGGCTTATCTGGTTACTATCGGAGATTCGTGGAAGGATTTTTCGAATCACTACTCCATTAACTCAGCTGACTCGAAAAGATCCAAAATTCGTATGGAGTGAGGAATGCGAGAAGATTTTCCAAGAGCTCAAGAGGCAACTCATTTCGGCACATGTTCTGACCATACCATCCTAGAAAAGCGAACGTGGTAGCTGACGCGTTGAGTAGAAGATCGTACGCGAGTACGAGTGCGATATTATTGAACACAAAGACCTATTTTGTATAATTTACAAATGATAAAGATAGAGGTAAAGACTCTAGGGACCCATGTTATGATGTTAAATATACGAGTAGAATCAACTTTAATCGATAATGTTAAAGCCACTCAATCTACAGACTTGGAGCTGATGAATATAAAGAAGAAGGTGCAAGAAGGCGTTATTCTAGAAGTAAGAGTCGATGAAGAGAAGAAAGCTCAAACCTTCGATTTATTTGAAATCCTTGATCGAGTAGGAACTGTGGCCTATAGACTTGCCTTAACGCTAAGTATGTCGCGTGTTCATAATATTTTTTCACGTATCGATGTTACCTAACTATGTGGATGACCCAAACCACATTATTGCGTTAGAACCAGACGAGATAGCCGAAGATTTAACGTACGAGGAGGTACCTGTCAAGATCTTGGATAGGAAAGAGTATGTCCTACGCACCAAGGTTATACCACAAGTTAAGGTTTTGTGGAGGAACCATGCTATTGAAGAAATGACCTGGGAGTTGGAATCGGAAATGAAAGCGAGGTACCCTCACCTGTTTGAAACACCAGGTACGTACGTCAATTTCGAGGGCGAAATTTCATAGGGAGGGGAGGTTGTAAGACCCCAGTTTTTTTAAATAATATTGAATTTTCCTCCAATTATTATTTTGAAATAGTAAGGTGTTAATTTGATATAATGTTTTGGTTATGGGTGAAATGTGCAAATTTTGAAAAATAAGCAAGTGGTTATAAAATAATCATTGTTGTCGGGGAATATTCGTTTGGTCGTGGAATATTCTTTTTGTCAGGAATATCTGTACGACGACGCAGTCAATTGTGGGCCCCATAACGGAATAATTGTCGGATGAAGGAAAATGACAAAGTATGAGTTTTTATGAATAACGGCGTAATTATTCTCAATTAACAACTTTGTTGGAATACACGGTAGTTAAAATCTGATGTCTGGCGTGGTTGCGCGATAGCTACGGTATTACACAGTATTGTTGAATTATTGATTCTTACGTAAGAAGGAACTACTCAATAATTGTTACAGTAATTACTGTTTAATATTTGATTTTATTGATTCAATAATTGCTGCGTTGATATTTTATATTATTGTTATTTCAATAATTGTCACTGCATAATATTTTCCATATCAGATCAATGATTCATATTATTTGAATAATATTATTAGATAGTATTATTGGCAATGTCTAGAAAGTTCTGTCAAGGAGAGGTTTGGTCACCTAATTGTGCGCCAGTAAGGAGAAATCCTTATTGAAAAGCCCCCTCTTTCCTGGGAATGGCCTGATTGTCATAATTGTGATTCTGTAATATTATTTGGGAATAATTAATTATTGATTTATATGATAAGGAAATATTTATTTGATGTGGATATAAATGATGGATTTATTTATTTTATGTGGTTATTAATGAAGGAATTAATGCTGAGGTGTTTTAACAGTATTTTGTCAGATTGGAGGTATTAAAAATCATCTGTTTGTGGATTTCGAATATTTTTGGTTTGGAATTTGGAAAAACTTTCTTCTGTAAAGTTGTGAAGAATTCGATTTCGTGTGGAATGGACATAAAATTCGTATTTTTTTGATAAACGGGCTATTTTCTATGAATTATTAAAGTTTCTGATTATTGTTTAAATGATAAAACATTTTGGAAAATTCTAGAATTGGTTGGTGAGAAATGTGCTCAATTGAATTTCAAATGTGGTGGGTGGCAATAGTAGCAGGTAAAGCCATCAGGTAGCAGGTCAAGTCTGCATCGGCGTGCTAACATTTTTCTGTAAATAGAGGGCCAAGTTAGAATTAAAAATCACACCAGAAACAAGTTTTCTCTCTCTCTCTCTCTCTATATTATCGAGCGTATTTTGTGAGTATTTAGATACTTTGAGAGTTGCTGTTCGGTACAAGTTTCATTCAGCATCATATCCGATATTTTCTTTCGAAGTACTGTTTTTTTGAGGTAAGGGATGTTATTTTCTTCTTGAATGATCTTATTTTCTTCAATATCACTATGCCGAAATATTGGTTTGAACTTTTTAATCAAATTTGGAACTTTTTGTGTCGGGGTTACTATTCACGATATCGACACTTTATTCACGATATCTGACACTATTCACGAGTATTATTCATTCGAAGTATGATTTTATTGTGGAAATTCTACATTTTTTGTGTGGGGGTTACTATTCACGATATCACGACATTATTCACGATATCTGATTATTATTCACGAATACGGCACTATTCACCAAAAAATAAAAATTTTCCTTTTTGTCCAAGATGTCTACTATGTTTACTATCTTTGATTGTATCCATGTTTTGATCTTTATTTTAGAATTCTGATTCACAATTGGTTATTCTGGAGTATTATTAATCTTGGATAAACTGTTATACGAATCCCTAATATTTGTCCTTTTGTCTCACTGGATTCGTTTTCTTTAAAATATTTTTCATCATCCTCAGTCCTAAATGATGATATTACTGAATATCTTTGGCCTGTAGTGCAAAGATGAATGATTAAATTGATGAATATTTTTGGCCCGTAGTGCAAAGATGAACAGGTGTTGAGATGAATATGACCAACTGGTGATATAAATGAATATCTTTGGCATGTAGTGCAAAGATGAATATTTAATTAAAGATGTATATTGACTGTTGTTACAGGGATAAAATATTGATGATGGACTTTTAAATCTTAGAAGATAGTAGAACTCATTCTCTACTTGACTCTTCTAATGGATTGTTGTTTCCGCTGCAGTTGTTGATCTAAAACTTATTGTCTATTATATTTTATCAGATTTTTCCCTGTTGAAGACTAATGATAATTTTTTGTATATTATCTTAGTCATAATATTCTTTAATGGGCTAGTTGAGCTCACCCTTTTCCTTTTTGTTCCATTTTTCTTCTCAGGAGGTGAGAACATAGCAAGATCTAGTCGGGGTATGGAGTGACGGTTCTAGAAAGTTGTTGTAGCAGTCCTCACTATTTTTGTAAAATAGTGTATGAATAATTGTAATGAGGACTTATTTGGGTGTGGATATTTTCTAGATGACAATATTTGTATTTAAACTCACAGTATGTGTTGTCGTATTTTGCACGACAATTGTATTATTGAAGTTGTAGTTTGCTTTTTGTACCATATATTTGGCGACTCAGAATGGTTGTAGTGTATACTTATTTTGGGGGCTTCACAGTCCTCAATGGCTGAAATAGAAAAAAGTAGAGAAGAGGACTTTCCTGAAAATATAAAAATCTTCCTCCTTGTCCACTAAGTTTGGAGAATAGGCTAAACACATGGAACAAATTGGGCACCACACTTGAATTTGACTTGAATAACCTGTAAACCATGATAGAAACAATTTTATTAAATCCTAAATAAATGTAAATTCAAAGCTACTAATATAAAACCTAATAAAAATAAAAACTAAAAATTAAACTTGGGTTACCTCCCAATAAGCGCTTGTTTTATAGTCTCAGCCCGACTTCTACAATTCTCTATCCAATTCCCCTACGAAAATTGAGGAACCCTCCATCCATCAGGAACAATGTCTCTTTTTGGAGGTTCCCATTAGTAATGACCCTTGAATGAAAGTCACCTAACATGCTCTTTGTAGATATGTTCCCCATTAAGAACGTCCAAAAACAAGGTGTTTTCTCCATTATGTCGATGACCAGATTAGGGCATTGAAGCTTAATAAACATAATGGGATCTTCCTCTATCTTCTCCTTTTCATCCCACCATGACTCCACAACTGTACTAGCTCTTATGTTACAAAGAGCTTTGCCGACGATATGACTGCCAATTGGGCATGGTTTTGCAAAACTGCCCGGATTCTTGAACTTTGGTGGAGAAGGTACATGGGTCACTATCAAAATCGGGTCATCTTCATTGGTACTCAAAGTTATATTTTTGCTGATCTCCTTTTCTTGGTCCCCAAGTATCTCTTCTCTTTCACCATCTATATCATTTGGCACATCCGGTTGCAGACTTGGTTCGGGCTCACCATCAGTCTCAGAATCCATGTCATAGGGCCAAGTGTATTGAGGACAAATGTTCGAGGCACTGATTAGTTTTTCCATTTGGTTCGTAAAATTTTGACTCAATATCTCTTGATTAATCCTCCTCTCCTCACATGAAGCTATGAACTTAGATAGAATTTCCTCCAAATTGGAATGTTCTTCCTGTTGTAGTGGAGGTGGACACGAAAACTCTGGTGAGTATGTTGGATTTGGAGCATAAAATTGATCTTGATACGTATGGCTCCATGAAAAATTCGGGTGATACCCCTAATCTTGATAATAGTTGTTGGGATAAGCATAATTATTGGGGTAATCACCACCATGCTGTACCAACTCGAAATTGATAGTGCATTGATGACTTAGATGATTTTCAGCACAATAATTACAAGTAACTGCCACACTTTGATGACGTTTAGCTTCAAAAATGTCTAACTGAAAGTAGTATGCACACAAGCCAATCACGTTGATGATAAAGTATATACTTTGTAACAATCTTATTCATTTATTAATAAAAAGTATTAATTTATTAAAGACTTTTAGATATCTACATGATGCTATTTTATAATATGTGATAAACCCATAGTTTTAAGAAATGCTTTTAGAATAATGATGATGATCATTCTAATGAGATCTAAATTCTTAGAAAGCTTAAAACTAAAATAGTTCTCAATCGATGGATTACTAAATTGGGGATTAGTGAATCCGGATAGATTGGTACATACATTGCTTGCTCATTGGATGAGGATGATTGATCTCATGATCATTTGTGTGGAGACACTAAATCAAGTATGTAGGTGCTTATTAGAGAATAAGTTCACTGATCGTTAAGAAATACCTAATGGAGTTTTACTTGCCTGTCAATAGGAATTCCTGTAGTGATAGTAGTACAAGTGATCCTTGGACTTGAGATCATCATAGTATCTTGTATATGATGAGTTATACTTTTACTTATTCCTTAAGACCCTTAGGGTATATCAAAGGGTATGCTTGGGTATAATAAGTTGTACATGGAGATAATGTATGATCTATAAAGAATCTACCACTTCTAATAAAAAAGAAATGTCCTATGTGATTCGATAAATGACAACCCAAAGAGTCCTTGGTTAAGGCGAGAATGAAATTAGAAAGGAGTTTCTAATTTGCATTATTTGGTGTTGTGCATTTAAGAGTCGAAATACATATAATTAAATAAAATAAGACTTGACAGTAATTTTATGTCTTATATTTAATTGGGACATTGTATGGGTGGCTAACGTTGATCAAAGAAAGGAACCAAACCCGGTGGATTCAAGTTGAACGCGAAAAGAATTGGAGGTGACCTTGTACCTGAGGAAACTCGAATCTTCAAGGGTATGATTCTTGTTCTTCATATCTTTTCGTTTAATTAATAATTGTGCATAAAGAATGATCCGGGTATATGGTTTGTAAAATTTTAAACTCTGATTTTTACACGTTTCCGCTTATTTGTGCAATTTAATTGCGCTAATGAATATTACAAACCTAACAGTGGCATCAGAGCCAAACCTTTATGTAAATTATTAATTATTTTAATTTGATATATATATATATATTGATATATGTTTAGAACAATTTAATTGGACATAATTTATTGTATAAAATTTATTTTTAAAAAAAAACGGAAGCTGTTTTTTTTTTTTTAAAATTGTCTCGATTTTTTCTTCTTCCGTCATTCGCGTAATTCAAGTGACTCATCCTGGAAAGTCATGGCCTCATGGGTCACCTGATTATACTTATATATATATATATATATATATATATGGTTAATTAGGTTCCACTTGAATCACTTTTGGATTGCAGTATGTTTATAAGTCAGGAAACAGGAAACATGATTACTTCGGTAATATTAATATTATATATATACATGATTACTTCGTTAATATTAATATATATATATATATATATATATATATATATATACAGACAGGATCAAGAGTAGACCTCTTAAGTAGTAGAACTCTCTTAAATAATAGAACTTTATCAAAGCAGACGTAGTTTTGATAAGATGATGGCATTTTGTAAATACCATGCCACCGCGTATTTACAAAAATGCCACCGTGTCTTATCAAAACTACGTCATTTTGATAAAATTCTATTATTTAAGGCATTCTGCTATTTAAGAATTCTACTCTTGATCCTTTCTGTGTATATATATATATATATATATATATATATATATTATTCTTAATAATTTTATAATTAAAGTAAAAGGTTTATTTTAATCTTAAACTAAAAAGTTTATTCTAATCTTAAAATAATGTGTTTATTTTAATTTTAAAATTAGATTTCATGCTAACTAGTTAGAGTTGAAATTGGATTCCATGATAACTAATTGGAGTTAAAATTGGATTCCATATTTCTTTAAATAAAGGAGTTTATTTAGATATGAAATAAGATTTCATATTATTCAAAATAAAAGAGTTTATTTGTGAATAGGAAAGAGAATCCTAATTTCCTTAAATAAAGGAGTTTATTTAGATATGAAATAAGATTTCATATTATTTAAAATAAAAGAGTTTATTTGTGAATAGGAAAGAGAATTCGTGTTTTCTTTAATAAAGGAGTTTTTTATATGGAATTGGATTCCATAATTAATTAAAATAAATGAGTTTATTTTGATTAAAGATTTTGATTAAAATAAAATAGTTTATTTTATTCAAAATAGGATAAATTAAAATAAAAGAGGTTTATTTTGATTTAAATTTGAATTAAAATAAAGGAGTTTATTTTGATTCAAAATTAGATTTTATGCTAACTAAATTTGCCCATTAAATGATATCAATATATATATATATATATATATATATATATTGAATGTTTATTATTCATGAGATGAATGTTATTTATTGATGCATATGGTGATGTGTATGATAATAAATGAGATTGATTATGGACTATTGACCAATGTAATTGGATTTTATTTTAGTTGGATGCATTGATGTATGAGTTTTATTAAATGGGGTCTGCGTACCTCGTCTTCTCTAATTTTTCTTAATATAAATTCTATCTCCCTCCTATGTACTTCCCCTTAACTGCTGATCAAGGTTTCTATTTATATTAAATAGTTTTGTAATAGGAATAGTTAGAATTAATTTTGAAAAATTGGAGATCAAGGGGCAAGGAGCGCTTGAAGACCCGTTTGTAATGGAGCCCGAGTTTAAATGTAATAGTTATATTTAAATATTAATTCTTGCACCCCTAGGGTTTGATCTTTTTGGTTCACTTAGTGGCTCTAGTGAACCAAACTAGAATAAAAGTCCATAATTAATCCAGGTAGAATATAGTATTCTATATGTGTATGCTTAAACTATATATATTATGCAAACATGCTTCGCATGTTCATTAATATGATGCGTATTTTATATATATATGTGCATGCGCGCTAAACAAGATGAGACAAATTGTGACGCCCCCAAAATAGGTATACATCACCTATTATGAGTCGCCAAATACATGGTATAGAATAAAAATACAATCTTAATTATACAACAAGAGAGCTGTGAGTTTAAATACAAATACTGTCTTTTAGACAATATTCACTCTCAAAATAAGTTCTCGTTACATTTATTGTCACACTATTTAACAGAATAGTGAGGACTACTAGCTATACTATCATCAGGACCATCACTCCGTTCCCTGACTCATCCCAGCTACGTTCTCATTTCTTGAAGAGAATAGTGAAAGAAAGGGTGAGCTCAACTAGCCCAGCAAGAAATATTATGACTAAGATAATGCAGAATAAATTATCATTAGTCTCCAACAATACTAAACTGATAAAATACAATAGATAAAAAGTTTAACTACATCGGACAAGCAATCCATTAAAAGAGTCAAGTAGAGAATAAAATCTACTATCTTTTATGATTTAAAAGGTTTTTCATCACTTTTATCGCTGAGACTCAGCTTAATAATAATCCACATCATCCCTGCACTACGGCCAAGGATATTCATTAGGGTCACGACCATAAATTATCCATGCACTACGGGCCAAGGATATTCGTGTATTCATCAATGGTCATGATCATGCCAACAACTGTCCATCAATGCACTACGGGCCAATGAGGACTTTTACCACATCATTTGTAACATTACGGTCATGATTATACCGAATAATCCCTGGTCATAATCATACCAAGTCCATCTATGCACTACAGGCCACAGATGACTTTCAACATAATATAAACATGAGGATGATGACAATGATATAAGAATTCAATAATACAAGTTCACGAATTAATTTGTCCAGGAACCAATAACGTCCAAATTGTCAACATGATACTTCTGGGTATAGTAAAATTCAAGAATGCTCAGAAGAATATTTCTATGAAAAGATACTGGATGAAGCGCAAATATCAAGGATATTCTACTAATTTCATGGAGTATAGAAGTTAAAACTTTAATCAACTGAGTATAATAAAGAATGTAATAACAAAAGAAATCACCATGCATGCGGTGATTGCATGATAGACAAGTTATTCCAACAGTAATAATAAGTAACGGAACGAAGTCGTGCAAAAACTACTTGACAAGATGTGATGTTCCAATGTAATAATAAAGAATGGAATAACAACAGAAATCACCATGCATGCGGTACTTAGCATAGGAAGGTTATTCCAACAGAATAATAAAGACGGAACCAGGTCCGGTGTAAAACACACAGATAGGATATTCCAACAGAATAATAAAGATGGAACCAGTCCGATTGTAAAACACACATCTGAGGATATTCTAACAGAATAATAAAGAAGGCGGAACAAGGTCGATGTAGTAAAACACATGATAGGATGTTCAAATGTAATAATAAAGATGAATAATAGAAGAATGTCACCAAGTATAGGGTAGCCCGCTGATATAGGTTATTCCAACAGAATAATAAGGAAAGGAATAACAGAAGTTCTCTTCATGAATACAAAAGAATAATATCCCTTACCGTAAAAGAACTGAATATAAGAGTAGTTAAGTAGAAGAATACTTTTCTTCTTTCTCTCTACAGTTTACCTCTCTAGAGTTCAGTGAATTCGTAAGAAAATAATGAAGGAATGAGCTTCTATTTATAGAAAAATGGATTGCATAGTAACTGATTCCTGAACGGTCCAGATTGATTTACTTTAATCGGATGGTCCATAATTAAAGAAAAATCTTTTAAATAAAATATAATATATTCTATTTATAATCTAATAAAACGAAAAACTTTATAAAAAGATTTTACTATGCAAAACACTATGCAATACTATGCAACACTATGCATAATAAAATATAATATAATCTAATTATTATCAAATAAAACGAATAACTTTATAAAAGTATTCTGTTTTATATAAAAAGATGTTTCTATTTTATTACGTTAATAATACTAATAAAACAAAACTGAGTGACTTAACACATAAGCCTCAATAATCAATACCGTGTGCTACTATGCAACCACGCGTATTACTCTACTTTTACTACCGAGTAGTTCAACAGTTTTAACGGTAAAACTTTCGTCGTTATTTTCATAAAATATTTTTGTCGTTTTCTCGATCCGACAATAATTCTGTTGTGGGGTCCACCAATGATTGTACCGTCGTACGGATATTTCCTGACAAAAAGAATATTTCCCGACCACTCGAATATAATATGACAACTTGCATACTTTGCAAAATTTGTAAATATTACCCACAACTATAACATTATATTATATTCATTCCATAATATTCAAAAATGATAATTATAGAAAATCCATCTTTTATTCAAAAAGTAGGGGTCTTACAACCTTCCCTTCTTAAGAAATTTCGCCCTCGAAATTAGAGTACGTACCTGGTATATCGAAGAGGTAAGGATACTTTGACTTCATTTCAGATTCTAACTCCCAGGTCATTTCCTCAACATCGTGGTTTCTCCACAAAACTTTGACTTGAGGTATAACCTTGGAGCGTAGAATATGTTCCTTTTTATCCAAAATTTGAACAGGAACCTCTTCATACGTTAAATCTTCCGCTATTTCTTCTGGTTCTAACTCAATAATATGGTTCGGGTCTTCCACATATTTTTGTAACATGGATATGTGAAAAACGTTATGAACACGAGACATACTTGGCGGTAAAGCGAGTCTATAGGCCACAGTTCCTACTCGATCGAGGATTAAAAATGGGCCAATGAATTGAGGATTGAGTTTTCCTCTCCTTCCAAATCTCGTAACTCCTTTCCATGGAGCAACACGTAACAACACATGATCTCCAATATCGAATTCCACGTCCTTTCGATGAAGATCAACATAACTATTTTGTCGGTCTTGTGAGGTTTTTATACGTTGTCGGATCATTTGAATCTTTTCCGTAGTCATACGTACCAACTCCGGTCCCAACAACGTTGCTTCACCCACCTCATCCCAGCATACTGGAGAACGACACTTTCTTCCATACAACGCCTCGAATGGAGCCGTGCCAATGCTTGCTTGATAACTGTTGTTGTAGGAAAACTCCACCAACGGTAAGAATTTGTCCCAACTTCCCTTGAAGTCAAGGACACAGAGTCTTAATAATTCTTCCAGAGTTTGAATAGTCCTCTCTGATTGTCCGTCTGTCTGAGGATGATATGCCGAACTAAATATAAATTCGTGCCCATAGCTTTTTGCAAACTAACCTAAAATCGTGAAGTGAATCTTGGGTCTCGATCAGGAACTATGGATATTGGCATACCATGCAACCTTATAATCTCGCTTATGTACATACGAGCAAGATGTTCAAGTGTATAAGTTTCTCGTATTGGTAAGAAGTGAGCAGACTTGGTCAATCTATCAACAATGACCCAAATTGCATCAATGCCTTGAGAAACCTTGGAAAGACTAGTAACGAAATCCATGGTAATGTGCTCCTACTTCCATTCTGAAATTTCAAGTGGTTGCAATGGACCTTTTGGTACTTGATGCTCCGCCTTGACTCATTGATAAGTTAGACACCTTGAGATAAATAGCGCTATCTCTCTCTTCATATTGCTCCACTAAAATGTATGACGAAGATCACGATACATTTTGGTACTCCCAGGATGGATTGCAAACAGTGTGTCGTGCGCCTCCATCATGATTTTATACTTTAACTTAGGATCTTTAGGAACACAAAGTCTGGAGTTGACTCAAAGTATTCCTTCATCATCGATCCTTTCTTCCGGCATAACACCTTCTTGCACTTTCTTCCTCATACGCATCAGCTCCAGGTCTGTAGTTTGAGCAGCTTTAACTTTATCAATTAAAGTTGGTTCTACTCGCATATTCGCCATCATCACGTGGGTCCCTGGAGTCTTTATCTCTATCTCCATTCTTTGCAAGTCACACAAAATGGGCCTTTGCGTTAACAATATCGCACTCGTACCCGCATATATTATTCTACTCAATGCGTCAACTACCACGTTCGCTTTTCCAGGATGGTATTGGATGGTATGATCATAATCTTTCAATAGTTCTAGCCAACGTCGTTGTCGCATGTTGAGTTCCTTTTGAGTGAAGAAATATTTGAGGCTTTTATGATCCGTAATGATCTCCACTTTCTCCCCATACAAGTAATGCCTCCAAATCTTTAGTGCGAAGACAACAGCTGCTAACTCTAGATCATGAGTAGGATAATTTCTCTCATATTCTTTGAGTTGTTGTGAGGCATAGGCTATGACTTTCCCATGTTGCATGAGAACACATCCTAACCCTTTGCCCAAAGCATCACTGTAGATGACAAATCCCTCTGAGCCAGATGGTATTGTCAGAACAGGTACTGAAATGAGTCTCCTCTTGAGTTCTTGAAAACTCTTCTCATATTCCTCGCTCCAACCAAACTTTGTATCTTTCTGAGTTAGCTGAGTTAGTGGAGTAGCGATTCGAGAAAATCCTTCCACGAATCTCTGATAATAACCAGCTAAACCGAGAAAGCTACGTACTTCGGTCACTGATTTAGGTTGCTCCCAGCTTTGAATAGCTTCAATCTTTACTGGGTCAACAGATATTCCATGACTTGATATCACGTGCCTAAGGAATGCCACTTCCACAAGCCAGAACTCGCATTTCTTCAACTTAACATAAAGCTTATATTCACGAAGCTTTTGGAGTATCAGCCTCAAGTGTTGCTCATGATCTTCACGGGTTTTGGAATATATGAGGATGTCATCAATAAAGACGACCACAAAGTGATCCAAATATTCCTTGAATACTCGGTTCATCATATCCATGAAGGCAGCAGGAGCATTAGTCATTCCAAAAGACATGACTAGGAATTCATAATGCCCGTACCGAGTTTTGAAAGCCTTCTTTGGAATATCATTGGTTCTAATCTTCAATTGGTGATATTCGGAACGAAGATCAATTTTTGAAAAGAATTTGGCTCCTTGTAACTGGTCAAACAGGTCATCAATACGTGGCAATGGGTACCTATTTTTGATGGTGACATGATTCAACTCCCGGTAATCAATACAAAGTCGCATACTCCCATCTTTCTTCTTCACGAATGAAACAGGAGCACGCCAAGGAGAAGTACTAGGACGAATAAAGCCAAAGTCTAACAATTCCTGCGAGATTGGGTCTTTAACTCACGAAGTTCAATAGGAGCCATTCGATATGGGGCTTTGGAAATGGGTTTTGTCTTAGGTTCAAGGTCGATACAAAATTCAATTTCATTCCTCGGGGGGTAGGACAAGAAGTTCTTCAGGGAATACGTCAGGAAATTCATTAACAATAGGAATATCATTCAAAACTGACGTATTTTTGTTTAGATCCGTGACATGAGCTAAGAAAGCTTGACATCCATTTTTTAATAAACGAATAGCTTTATGGCTTGAAATGACAGTGATTGATTTTAATGGTTTGGTTGCTTAAATTCGCATAATAGGTTGGTTAGGAATATGAAAGCTAATAACCTTACGAAAACAATCAATTTTTGCATGATGCGTAGTTAACCAATCAATCCCTAGAATCACATCAAATGCAAGTATTTTCAAAGAAATAAGATCGACAGGTAACGTGCAGGTACCAATTTGAATCAAACAAGACTTATAAACCGTGGATGTAATGAAGGTTTCTCCCAACGGGGTTTCAACAGATAAATTAAAGTCCAATTTCTCTGGAGTCAAATTTAAATGTTGAGCGCAAGTAGGAGAAATGAAAGAGTGGGTAGAACCAGTATCAAATAAAGTATAAACTTCGTTAGAGTTTATGATTAGCTTACCCGTGATGACTTCGTTCGGGTTCCTTGCTTTCTGGGAGGTCACAACAAACACTCTCCCTTGCACTACCGACTTTAACTTTTCTGGGACGGCCTTTGGTGCCTCCATCCCAGTTGGACTTGTCTTCGGTGCACGACAAAATCGGGCCAGGTGACCTTCTCTTCCACAGTTGTAACACGCCTTGGATGGCATCGCACAGTTGGGACTGATGTGTCCCTCTCCTCCACACTTGAAGCATATAATAGGTGGTCGTTCTCCTTCCTTAACGACAGGTGCTGATTCTGACGTCTTTCCATCATTGTTGAATCTCCTCTTCTTGAAATGTCCATTCTTATTGTTTTGGCCATGATTACCACCGAAGTGGTTACCATTTCTGGCCTGTTGATTCCCTCCCCGCTTGTTGTCACCGCTTCGATGACTGCTCTCACTAGTATTATCACTTTGCCGATTGCTATCTTTTTGTTGGGATGACTCATTATCACGCTCCAATAACTGAGCCCTATTAACAACATCTGAATACAAACACAGTTTATGAGAGATAAGATATTGACGAATCTCAGGTTTCAAACCTCTTAAAAACATTCGCATCATTCTCTCCTCATTATCAACCAAATGGGACGCAAACTGGGACAACTCGGCAAACTTGGTTCGTACTGCGATACGGTCATGTTGTTTTGTTCCAGCTTGATGAACTCTACCTCTTTCATGTGATGAATACTTTTGGGAAAGTACTTGTCATTGAACAGTTCTTGGAACTTCTCCCAAGACATCTTCAGTGCGGCAGGTTGAGTACGCTTTACAGATTCCCACCAATAATCTGCCTCTGCACGCAACATGAAGGTGGCAAAAGGAACCTTTTGCTCCTCAGAGCATCCCAATACATCAAATATCTTATTGATCTACTTAATCCACGTCTACGCCTTAAGTGGTTTTGGCTCTCCAAAGAACTCCGGTGGTCCCTGTTCCTTAAATTGCTTGGCGGTGACCATCCGAGAGTTGCCAGTATTTCCACCTGCATTTTGGACAGGAGCCGCTCTTGCCCGATGTTGCATGAATTGCATAAAGCCTCTGAACATTCCATCGTTCATCATCTGGTCCGTGTTGTTGTTTGCCTGAGGATTGTCGCCTTCTTGATGCACATTATTCTGATTATTGATCTGTGCAGACTCAACGGTCTCTTGTACTCCATTGCTAATCTCAACATTCTCGGATGCCATTTTCAAATACTGCCACAAAACAAGGATTAAATAACATATCATATATTATCCCTATACTCTGACCGACCAATTTAATATCAAATAAACTTAAGTAGGTCATACTAGCGAATTCCCCGTCTCTCCCCTCCTAGTTCTTGTCTCACACCGTAGCCAGGAATCATATCCCTAAGCTTTGATACCAACTGTGACGCCCCCAAAATAGGTATAAATCACCTATTCTGAGTCGTCAAATACATGGTACAGATTAAAAATACAATCTTAATTATACAATAAGAGAGCTGTGAGTTTAAATACAAATATTGTCTTTTAGACAATATCCACTCTCAGAATAAGTCCTCGTTACATTTATTGTCACACTATTTAACAGAATAGTGAGGATTACTAGCTATCTTGTCATGGGACCATCACTCCGATCCCCGACTCGTCGTCCCACCACGTTCTCATTTCACGAAGAGAACAAAGTGAAAAAAAAGGTGAGCTCAACTAGCCTAAGAAGAAATATTATGACTAAGATAATGCAGAATAAATTATCATTAGTCTCCAACAATGTTAAACTGATAAAATACAATAGACATCAAGTTTAACTGCAGTGGACAAGCAATCCATTAAAAGAGTCAAGTTGAGAATAAAATCTACTATCTTTTATAATTTAAAAGGTTTTTCATCACTTTTATCGCTGAGACTCAACTTAATAATAACCTACATCATCCCTGCACTACGGCCAAGGATATTCATCAGGGTCACGACCACAAATTATCCATGCACTACGGGCCAAGGATATTCGTGTATTCATCAATGGTCATGATCATGCCAACAACTGTCCATCAATGCACTACGGGCCAATGAGGACTTTTACCACATCATTTGTAACATTACGGTCATGATTATACCAAATAATCCCTGGTCATAATCATACCAAGTCCATCTATGCACTACAAGCCACAGATGACTTTCAACATAATATAAACATGAGGATGATGACAATGATATAAGAATTCAATAAAATAAGTTCACGAATTAATTTGTCCAGGAACCAATAACGTCCAAATTGTCAACATGATACTTCTGTGTAGAGTAAAATTCAAGAATGCTCAGAAGAATATTTCCATGAAATGATACTGGATGAAGCGCAAATATCAAGGATATTCTACTAATTTCATGGAGTATAGAAGTCAAAACTTTAATCAACTAAGTATAATAACGAATGTAATTACAAAAGAAATCACCATGCATGCGGTACTTCACATGACAAAGTTATTCCAATGAGAATAATAATAGCGGAACCGAGTCAGAGCAAAACTACTTGACCGACGAGGATGTTCCAGCAGAATAATAAAGAATAGAATAACAACAGAAATCACCATGCATGCAGTATTGCCCACAGGTAGGTTATTCAATAGAATAATAAAGAGCGGAACCAGTCAAGATTTGTAAAAACATGAGAGATAGGATATTCCAGCAGTAATAATAAAGATGGAACCGGTCAGGTGTAAAAACATACAGACATGATATTCCAATGAGAATAATAAAAGCGGAACCATGTGGGGTGTAAAAACACATGATGGATGTTCCAATGAGAATAATAAAGACAGAATAATAGAAGAATGTCACCAAGTATAGGGTAGCCCGCGTATACAGGTTATTCCAATAGAATAATAAGGAAAGGAATAACAAAAGTTCTCTTCATGAATACAAAAGAATAATATCCCTTACCGTAAAAGAACTGAATATAAGAGTAGTTTAGTAGCAGAATACTTTTCTTCTTTCT
Organism: Panax quinquefolius; assembly: GCA_020205615.1. Classification (NCBI taxonomy): domain Eukaryota; kingdom Viridiplantae; phylum Streptophyta; class Magnoliopsida; order Apiales; family Araliaceae; genus Panax; species Panax quinquefolius. The sequence goes on from CM035157.1 coordinate 19,891,356, forward strand.
CTCTACAGTTTATCTCTCTAGAGTTCAGTGAATTCGTATGAAAATAATGAAGGAATGAGCTTCTATTTATAGAAAAATGGGTTGCATAGTAACTAATTTCTAAACGGTTCAGATTGATTTACTTTAATCGGACGGTCCATAATTAAAGCAAAATCTTTTAAATAAAATATAATATATTCTATTTATAATCTAATAAAATGAAAAACTTTATAAAAAGATTTTACTATGCAAAATATTATGCAATACTATGCAATACTATGCAACACTATGCATAATAAAATATAATATAATCTAATTATTATCAAATAAAATGAATAACTTTATAAAAGTATTCTATTTTATATAAAAAGATGTTTCTGTTTTATTACGTTAATAATACTAATAAAACAAAACTGAGTGACTTATCACGTAAGCCTCAATAATCAATACCGTGTGCTACTATGCAACCACGCGTATTACTGTACTTTTACTACCGAGTAGTTCAACAGTTTTAACGGTAAAACTTCCACCATTATTTTCATAAAATATTTTTGTCGTTTTCTCAATCCGACAATAATTTTGTTGTGGGGTCCACCAATGATTGTACCGTCGTACGGATATTTCCTGACAAACAGAATATTTCCCGACCAATCGAATATAATATAACAACTTGCATACTTTGCAAAATTTGTAAATATTTCCCACAACTATAACATTATATTATATTCATTCCATAATATTCAAAAATGATAATTATAGAAAATTCATCTTTTATTCAAAAAGTAGGGGTCTTACACAAATTAATAACAAACCCCTCAAATATTTTTTATTAAGTCCCAAGCGTTCAAAGATATTTGGAATATTGAACGTCGCCTTCTAGCATGATAAAAATAATAGAGTATCAATTAATTATTATAAGTTTGTTGTGTCACAAGACTTATCTTAATTCTTTGAGAAGTTAATTTTATCACATTTGGTTCTTATAAAGAAAATTGAACAATATTATTTTGTTGTGTCACCACAAAGAAAATATTTTTCTTTTTTGAATAGATGGAGTGCTAGGTTGAACATAACTTGGATAATTTTGATTCGGATATGCCACCACTTGATCAAAATAATCTAAGAGGCAAAATACAAGGAGTTGCATAGTTGATGTAATTGACAAGAGTTGTCTACCTATTTATTTATATATAGTTTGTTGTGTCACCACAAGGCTATATACATTTGAAATGGGATCCTTATTCTCACTAGCAAATCTTTAATTAGATTTTGCCGAACTATATAAGTGAGGGTAATATAATTTGAAGAAAATTATGGGAGATACCAATTTAAAATAAAACCTAATTTATTTTGGTAATTAATAAAAGAATGTATGCTAAAATGTTGTTAATTATAAATTTATTTACAGAATTTTACAATGTCTAAATTACTATCACTGCGAAGCATATTAGATGTTATTTAACCGGACCGTATTAAATAGACTGGTTAAGGAAATTGAGAAAAGTTCTCACGGCTGAAAAGTTATCTTATGTCCTTAATATGCCTATCCCTGCAATGGTTGCAGACAATGCCTCTGAGGAAGAGATTGCTACTTTTAGAAAGTGGTAAGATGATGCACAGTTGGCTCAATGCATCATGCTCGCATCCATGAGTAATGAGCTTCAGCGTCAGCATGAAACTGTGGATGCTCTTACTATATTCCTTGTAAGACCCCAACTTATTATTTAATGAAATTAAATTTCCTCTATTTATTATCTTGAAATAGTAAGGGTTGATTTGATTAATGTGGAAAGTTATGGGTAAAATGCGCAATTATTTCAAACAAGCAATAGTGGTTTTAAAATATTCATTGTTGACGGGGAATATTCGTTTGGTTGTGGAATATTCTTACTGTCGGAGAATATTCGTGCTGACCAATGCTTGACCTTGTGTGGGCCCCATAACTAAAAAGCGATTGGATGAAGAAAGCGACAAGAATAAGTTGGTTATAAATAATTGGCGTAGTTATTACCAATTAATATTGTTGGAATACCGATTGGTTAAAACACAATAGCACGGTATTACACCAATTATTGATTCTTACGTAAGAAGGCACTACTCGATAATTATTACGATAATCTTTGTTGGTATTTTATTTCATTGATTGATAATTGCTGCGTTAATATTTTATATTCTTGTTGTTTTAATAATTGTCACTGCATAGTATTTTCTATTATTGGAGCAATAATTTATATTATCTGAATAATATTATTAGATAACATTATTGGCAATGTCTAGAAAGTTCTGTCTAAGGAGAGATTTGGTCATCTAATTGGGCGCCAGTAAGGAGAGATCCTTATTGGAAAGCCCCTCTTCCCAAGGCGCACGGTTGTCGATAATGTGATTTCGTAATATTATTTATGAATAATTAATTATTAATTTATATGATGAGAAAATATTGATTTTATGTGGATATAGATGGAAATTTTTTTTTAATGTGACGGTTGTTGAAAATTAATATTTTATCTTTTACGATAAAATAATTCAATTAAATATATTATTTTAATAATATATTGATGGTGATATTTTTTTAATTAATTTTGGGATATAGAAGTAATGGAGAAGGAGGAGTATTTTGTGGCATTAAATGATTAACACATGTTTTGTGTGTCGGTAGACCCTAATTCTTGATCGAAATTTGATTATAGCCTGTAAAATCGCCCGTTTGTGGATTTCGGTCAATTTCTGTTTAGAATTTGGAAAAACTTCCTTCTGAAAAAGTTGTAGAGAATGAAATTTCCTATGGAAAGGACATGTGGTTTGAATTTTTCTGATAAAAGAGCTATTTATTATGAATTATTGAAGTTCCGAAGTTCTGAAATAATTGGTTTTTGGAAGTTTTAGTTATTTTTTTTTAAGAAAAACGTTTTTTTTTTCAATTGAGTGAGCTCACACGTGTTATCAATGTGTTAAATTCAGATGTCTAGAGGTGGGATAAGGAAAATTATATAAATATATTATTATTTTATTAAATTTTTTGCTTTGGTGTTCTAAGCATTTTCCTATAAATAGGGTGCTTAGGTTAGAATTGAAAATCACACGTAAACTGAAGTTTTCTCTCTATTTCTCTCTCTATATATTGAGCGTATTCTTGTGAGTATTTTGATACTTTGAGTATTGTTATACGGTGCAAGTTCCCTTTAGCACTATATTCAGAATTTCAGTCAGAAGTACTGTCTTTTCGAGGTAAGGGATGTTATTTTATTTTTAAATGATATTATTTTCTTCAATATTATTATGCCGAAATATTGGTTTGAACTTTTAATCAAATTTGGAAATTTTTGTTTGAGTTCTTATTCACGATATCTGGTCTTATTCACGATATCTGATTATTATTCACGAATCTGATTATTCATCGAAAAATGAAAATTTTCCTTTTCGTCCAAAATATCTATTATGGATAATAGCTTTGATTGTATCCATGTTTTGATCATTCTTGAAATTTACTTCACTATGATTATTTATGAGGTATTTTTGGACATGAAATAATTTGAAATCTGAATCCTTGATATTTATTCTTTTGTTTCACTGGATTCGTTTCCTTTAAAATATTTTTCATCATCCTCAGTCCTAAATGATGATATTATTGAATATCTTTGGCTTGTAGTGCAAAGATAAATGATTTCATAATGAATATCTTTGGCCCGTAGTGCAAAGATGAACATGTGTTGAGATGAACATGACCGGTGATGAATATCTTTGGCCTATAGTGCAAAGATGAATATTTGATTCAAGATGTATATTGATTGATGTTACCAGGGATAAAATATTGATGATGGACTTTTAAATTCATAGATAGTAGTAGATTTCATTCTCTACATAACTCTTCTATGAATTATTATTTCAATGCTAATATTGATCTCGAAACTTGTTGTCTATTGTATTTTATCGATTTTTTCCCTGTTGAAGACTAACGATAATTTGTTCTATATTATCTTAGTCATAATATTCTTTACTGGGCTAGTTGAGCTCACCCTTTTCCTTTTTGTTCTATTTTGCTTCTCAGGAGGCGAGAATGTAGCGAGTACTAGTCGGGGTATGGAATGATGATTCTAGAAGTTGTTTAGTAGTCCTCACCATTTTTGTAAAATAATGTATCAATAATTGTGATGAGGATTTATTTGGGTATGGATATTGTCTAAGAAGATAATATTTGCATTTAAACTCACAGTTTTTATGATGTATTAATAAAGTTGTAGTTGTTTCTGTACCATGTTATTGACAACCTAAAATGGGTGATGTATACCTATTTTGGAGGCGTCACAGTTGGTATCAGAGCTTAGGGATATGATCTTTGGCGAAGATCGGGGAATAAAACTAGGAGGGGAGAGACGAGTAAATCCTTCGCTAGTGTGTCCTACCTAAGCTTATTTGTTGGTTGGTCATAATATAGGGATATTATGTGATATGTCGATTTTCTTAATTAACCCTTGTTTTATGGCAGTATTTGAGAGTGTCGACTGAGAATGTTAATAGTGGAGTAAATGAGACTGTGGAGATGCCTGTACTCACCAATGAGGAGAACGTGCAGCAGGCTGACAATGTTCCTCCTGTGAACGCCACTGAGCAGATGATGAACGATGGGATGTTTAGAAGTTTTTTGTAGTTCATGTAAAATCAGACGAGGGAGACTCGTGCACAAAATACAGGTGGAAATGATAACAACGCACGATTTGTCACGGCCAAGCAGTTCAAAGAGTTGGGACCACCAGAATTTTGGGGAAAGTCGGATCCGATTAAGGCGGAGACGTGGGTCAAATAAATTACCAAGATATTCGATGTCTTGGGATGCACGGAAGAACAGAAGGTTCCATTCGCTACTTTTATGTTCCGTAATAAGGCAGATTACTGGTGGGAATCTGTGAAGCGTACCCATCCCGCTGCACTCAGCATGTCTTGGGAGACGTTTCAGAAACTGTTCAACGACAAGTACTTTCCTGAAAGTATTCGTCATACGAAGGAAGTGGAGTTTATTAGACTGGAACAAAATAACATGACGGTGTCCCAATACGAGGCGAAGTTTATAGAGTTATCCAGGTTTGCACCTCATTTGGTGGAGAATGAGGAACGTATGACGTGGATGTTTCTGAGAGGTTTGAAACCCGACATACGTCAATATCTCATTTCTCATAAATTTCTCTCTATTCGGATGTTGTCAGCAGGGCTCAATTATTTGAGCGAGATAACGAAATCACGTTCAACCGAGGGACCATAACCGAGGATCATCTAGGAGATAGCGGTCAGCGAATAACGATAACCAATGGAGAAAGAAAAAGACGGACAAAAATGGTAACCACTCTTGTGGTAGTCATGGCCATGAGAATAGAAGAAGCGAGTTGGGAGGAGATTTAAAAAAAAGGAGATTTAACAATGACCATGTGAAGACGTCAACACCAGCAGCAACTAGTTCTAAGGGAGGAGAACGACCACCGGTCATATGCTATAAGTGCGGGAAAGAAGGACATATCAGTCCAAACTGCCCACAACAATTTAATGTATGTTATAATTGTGGAAAGGAAGGACATATCGCTCGAGATTGTACGATAGCGAAACCAAGTCCAGGGGGGACGGTGACTCAAAAGGCTATCCCAGAAAAGTCAAAGTCAACGGTTTCTGGAAGAGCGTTTGTCGTGACTGGTCAAAATGCGAGGAACCCAAACGAGGTGATCACGGGTAAACTATTTATAAATTCTTGCGAAGTTTATACCTTACTTGATACCGGTGCTACCCATTCATTTATCTCTCCTGCTTGTGCTCAACATTTAAACTTGACTCCGGAGAAATTAGACTTTGATTTATCTATGGAGACTCCGTTAGGAGAAACTTTCATCACATCCACTGTTTATAAATCTTGTTTGATTCAAGTTGGCACCATCACCTTACCTGTTGACCTTATCTCTTTAAAGATACTTGCTTTTGATGTGATTTTAGGGATTTATTGGTTAACTACTCATCATGCCAAAATTGATTATTTTTGTAAGGTTGTTAGTTTTCATATTTCTAACCAACCTGTTGTACGAATTCAAGCAACTAAGCCACTAAAATCAATCACTGTCATATCAAGTCATAAAGCTATTCGTTTATTGAAAAATGGATGTCAAGCTTTCTTAGCCCATGTTATGGATTTGAATAAAGACACGTCAGATTTGAATAATATTCCTGTTGTTATTGATTTTCGACGTATTTCTGAAGAACTTCGGTCTACCCCGTAGGCGTGAAGTTGAATTCTTTATTGATCTTGAACCTGGTACAAAGCCCATTTCTAAAACCCCATATCGAATGGCTCCTATTGAACTTCAGGAGTTAAAGGTCCAATTACAAGAGTTGCTGGACATCAGTTTCATTCGTCCTAGTACATCTGTGATGCCCCCAAAATTAGGTATACATCACCCATTCTGAGTCGCCAAATACATGGTACTGAATACGAATACAAACTAATTATACAACAGTCGTGTAAAATACTACAAAACAAGAGCTGTGAGTTCTAATACGAATATTGTCTTCTAGACAATATCCACTCTCAATGGAGTCCTCATTACATTTATTGTCACACTATTTAAACAGAATAGTGAGGACTACTAGCTAATACTATCATCTAGACCATCACTCGTTCCCAGGCTCGTCTCAAATTCGTTCTCATTTCCTGAAGAGAACAGTGAAAGAAAGGGTGAGCTCAACTAGCCCAGAAAGAAATATTATGACTAAGATAATGCAGAATAAATTATCATTAGTCTCCAACAATGTTAAACTGATACAATATAACAAACATCAAGTTTAACTGCAGCGGAACAAGCAATCCATTAAAAGAGTCAAGTAGAGAATAGAATCTACTATCTTTTATGATTTAAAAAGTTTTTCATCACTTTTATCGCTGGGACTTGGCTCAATAAATAATCCACATCATTAAATCATCCCTGCACTACAGGCCAAGGATATTCTTTAGTATCACGACCACGAATTATCCATGCACTACGGGCCAAAGATAATTATATTTTCATCAACGGTCCTGATCATGCCATAAAACAATTCAACTTTGCTCCCTTGGCCAAAGAGAATCCATAGCCATAATCATACCAAAAACTGTCCATCAATGCACTATGGGCCAATGAGGACTTTTTCCACATCATTTGTAACATTACGGTCATGATTATACCGAATAATCCCTGGTCATAATCATACCAAGTCCATCTATGCACTACAGGCCACAGATGACTTTCAACATAATATAAGCATGAGGATGATGACAATGATATAAAAATTCAATAAAACAAGTTCACGAATTAATTTGTCCAGGAACTAACAACGTCCAAATTGTCAATGTGATGCCCCCAAAATAGGTATACATCACCCATCTTGGGTCGTCAAAAAATACACTACTTACAACTCCATTTATACAATTGTCGTGCAAAATACGACGACTCATATACTGTGAGTTTCAATACAAATATTGTTACGTATGTAATACGACAATATTCATATTTAAATTATTACAATGCCATATAAAGTACAACAGCAAATATATCAAGTCCCCGAAGGAACACAAGAAGATTTTTGTTCTCCTCATTCTAATGGAGTGCACCTTTGACGTTTCCAAATTCTGATTCGCCTCACCCTATTATAGTTCACCAAAATTAAATATCAAATGATGTATAAAACATGCCACACACATTTTAAGTTCTTAGTACAATTATTATGCCACACCGTTTCATAATTTGATTAGGCTTGTAACTAATTAGTACACCACTTTATACCCATGTTCTCCCTGCTAGTCCCAGCTACACTTTTATTACCTGAAAGGGGTGGTGAAGTAAAAGGGTGAGCACAAATAGCCCAATAAAGCATATCATGACTTAAGATAATTAAATTATCAAAAGAATTCATATATTTAGAACATATAGTAGAAGATAAAAGTTTTCAACCATAATAGCAGCGGAATCAACAATCCATTAGAAGAGTCAAGTAGAACATATAATGTCTACTATCTCCTCTAGATTAAAAGTCCATCATTAATATTTCATTCCTGTATTATTCATCAACAGTTCTTTGTTATACTCAAGACAAAGAGAATTCTCATCACCTGTCTTCACCTGAACCACCACAGATTATAATTAAATTCACAATTCATATTTATAATCAGGTAAATCAATAGTTCATATAACTGTAAAACCAATAATGCTGAGACTCAGCTTAATTGTATCACGACCACGAATTATCCATGCACTACGGGCCAAGGATATTTGTGTTTTCAATTACTGATCGTGATTATCTTAGAATAATTCACGGTCATAATCATACCAAGTCCATCTATGCACTACGGCCAAAGATGACTTTTACCACATCATTTGTAACATTACGGTCATGATTATACCGAATAATTCCTGGTCATAATCATACCAAGTCCATCTATGCACTACTGGCCATAGATGACTTTCAACACAATATAAGCATGAGAATGATGACAATTATATATATAATGAATAAACATAAATCATCATAATAATAAGATAACATAGATCTTAATGATTTTCAACTTAATTATCCAGAGTCCAAATTGATAACATAATAATAAATAAAGCACAAACTATTAAGGATACTCTAATCCTTTCAGAACTTTTCACCATTTAAAGATAAACTGAATAAACGAATAATAATATCTTATCATAATATAGAGTATGAAAGAAAATGATATTCTTTTTACCATAAAAATGATACCTCCTTACCACAATAATGATATCCCTTACCTTTAGCATGTGACTTGATTCTGATTTCTGTGAAATTGATCAACTTAAACAATGCTTGCATTCCTTATCTACACTTGTAGTAACATTACACTCAATAGACATACTCACAATATTGAAGTAAAAGAATTCTATATTTTTAGTGTAGTGTTCTTGTGTGTTTAGTTACTCAACCGAGCAACCTATTTATGCTAAAAATTTAGTAAACCACTAGCACACCTACTTTTACAAAATAACCAAATGAGGTATATAATAATGATAGTGGAAATTTATGGTCCCACAGAGAAAATTAAACCAACTTGTACACGTTTTAACAACATTTGTTCAATAATAGAGTTGTGGTCCATACTACTTTAGAAAACGTAAAGTGTCGACAAGTCCTGCCAAACTTACCTTTGTAAAAAGAAAATAATTAAACAAATGTCTGTATATCATACTTATCTTTAATTAATACCTTTTATTTATCAATTATTTACACATTTTCAATCTTTCAATAATTATTCACAATTAATAACATAGACTCACAATACTTCTAACTGGTATAATTAAATTATATCAAATAATATGAGTCGCTGTGTAATAACTACTGTGGCAATTATTGAAATAAACACCGAGTGACTTCTTACGTAATTAGGAATCAATAATATAATTAATCACTGCGCAATAGCTACTGTGACAATTATTGAATAAAATACTGAGTGACTTTGTAAGAATCAAATCAATACCTTACTTATAAACAATTTAAATTCTATTAAAAGTAAGGATCAACATCAAATCATAATTATCTCGAATAACATATAAACCAACTAATAATTCATTATTCATTCAAGTTATCTTTATTTATCGCATAAAATTATTATTCATATTCCAAAACTTTAGAAGAGAATAATAAAACTTGAGAAATCTAAAACCTCATACATGACAATCCACTATTATAATATTATCACCATTTTTGCTTTAACAAAAATATTATTTTTGTTTTTATCATAACTCATTCGTTACTAGTGCGTGTACATCCCGACACCTCATAAGCTTACTAACACTTCTAAAATATTTAAAAATATGATTCTGAATTTTCCAAACAATTTTCATATTTTTCAAATTATCCAATAATTTTCTATAATTATTTCTATTTATAAAAACTATCTTTTAATAGCTTCAAAATAGAAATATTAACTCCATATACTTTTATATCTTGAAAACATCATCACTATTAATCTTATATTATTATAATATTTTTCAAATAAAACTCATAATTTTCCACCATTCATAGATTTTCCTATGAATTTCTTCTATTTTAAACTAACCATAAATAGTTTAAAAATATAATAAATATTTCTGTTATTCAAAAGTTTCCAAAAGCTGTCAAAAATTATAAAATAACATTATAAGATTTTTCACCAAATTTCATAATTTTTCATCATTCAAAGAATTTTCTATGAATTTCCTCCATTTTAAACTAACCATAAATAGTTTAAAAATATAATAAATATTCTGCTTTTCAATAATTCATCAAAATTTTACAAAATTCTAAGATGATATTATAAGCATTCAGTAAAAATATTTCAACCCAAATAATTTTTACGATAAAATTAGTTATAAACTCCAATATTCAAAAATTTTAATAATTCACAATAATTAGCATTTTTATCAAAAAAATATAGATCTTATGTCCTTCCATGCAAAATCTAATTCTCTACAACTTTGTAGAAGAAAGTTTGTCCAAATTCTTACTCTAACATAGAGAGAAGGCTTACCGAAAATTTCTGCTATAACAATTTCCGTATCAGTCACCTTACGAAATTCACAACAAATCATAAATTAATCTTTAATGGTTCAAAATTTATATACATATACTCAACTTATATATGTATAACATATCCGAAAATCACAACGATCCAACAGTCGGATTAAAAATTATAACTCACGCAATATAGCTTATCAAAACTGATTTTTCAGAATATAAGTCCTTCGGACCAGTTTCACTCAAACTGTCACCACGAAAAATCTACAAAGAATTTTTAGGTGATTCCAATTTCTGAAGTTAGCTTACTTCCAGGGCTTTCTTTTGATATATGTCTCATCTCCTAGCTCATTATACACAAAGAGTTATGGATTTTACAAAATCGAGTAGTAAACTAATTTTTATGAAAATTTCCAGATTTTGTTTTTCACTTGATTTCTCTCATTTGATCCATGTTTATACAAGTTTAATTCATGCAATACATACCTAAGTATGTAATTTTTACATAAAATCTATAAAAACTAAAATCTAAAAATAAATCAAAGATTTTTAGAAATACCTTTTCTTTTCTTCTTCTTCTTCTTCTTCCTCTTTTCCTTTCTCTCTTCTCTTCCTTCCTTCTCCTTTCTCTCTCTCATTCTTCTAATTTCCCTTACCTGACAATTGGGTGGGAGTACTTCATATTTTTCTCCTTCCTTTTATTTTGTTTTCTATCTTTTTCTCTCTCCCTCTTTTTCTTCCTCTTTTCCCTTATTTTCTTCCTTTCCTTTTCTCTTTTCTTTTACCTATTTCACCTACGGGAGGAAGTGAGAAAGTGTAATGTAAAGTGCTAAACATTTGGCTTACTTAGCCAAAATAAGTGGCCAACATCCTTGCCCCACCAATAAAAAAAATTGACTAACGGGGAAAAGTTTGATGCATAATGAGAAATTGGAATCATTTGAAAATAATTCAGCATATCAGCCCTCATCTAGCCGCCACCCTTCTAGAAGATTTAATCCCCCTCTTTTATTAGCTCATTTATCCGATTAATTGTCTATTTGACCATTTATCAATTTAACATTTTACAGTCTTAAAATAATAATCATAAATTAAATTAGACTTTTATTTTATAAAAGTCGGGGTTTTATAGTCAACATGATACTTCTGTGTAGAGTAAAATTCAAGAATGCTCAGAAGAATATTTTCATGAAAAGATACTGGATGAAACGCAAATATCAAGGATATTCTACTAATTTCATGGAGTATAGAAGTCAAAAATTTAACCAATTGAGTATAATAAAGAATGTAATAACAAAAGAAATCAACATGCATGCGGTACTTCGCATAGACAGGTTATTCCAACAGAATAATAAGTAAGAGAACCAGGTCAGGTTTAATTCGCATTGACATGAAGTTCCAACAGAATAATAAAGACGGAACTAGGGGTGTAAACACATGTGATGAGGATATTCCAATGAGAATAATAAAAAAGCGGAACCAGTAAGGTGTAAAACACGAGATATGATATTCCAATGTAATAATAAAGAGCGGAACCTGGTTTGATGTAAAACACATGCATGGATATTCCAATGAGAATAATAAAAAAGAGCAGAACCAAGTCCGGTGTAAAACACACAGACATGATATTCCAACAGAATAATAAAGATGGAATAATAGAAGAATGTCACCAAGTATAGGGTATTCCGCGTATACAAGTTATTCCAATAGAATAATAAAGAATGGAATAACAGAAGTTCTCTCCATGAATAAGAAAGAATAACACCCCTTACGGGTACAACAAATAATATTCCTTACAGTAAAAAGAAACTTGATATCGAGTAGTGAAGTAGCCAGAATACTCTTCTTCTCTCTATATATTTCTCTCTCTAGAGTTTCAAAATTGAATTCATAAGAAAATAATGAAGGAATGAGCTTCTATTTATAGAAGAATGGATTCATAGTAACTAACTAACTCTGCGGTCCATTGATTTACTTTAATCGACGATTCTATAATTAAAGCAAAATCTTTTAAATAAAATATAATATATTCTAATTATTGCCTAATAAAACAAATAACTTTATAAAAGTATTTTATTTTATATAAAAAGATTTTACTATACAAAACACTATGCAACACTACGCATAATAAAATATAATATAATCTAATTATTATCTAATAAAACGAATAACTTTATAAAAGTATTACATGTTTATATAAAAAAGATTTTACTATTAGCCTAATAAAACGAATAACTTTATAAAGTAGTCTGTTTTATATAAAAATCTTTTCTATTTTATTACGTTAATAATACTAATAAAACAAAACTGAGTGACATATCACATAAGTATCAATAATTAATAATTGTAGTGCTACTATGCAACTAATGCCAGTATTATTGTACTTTTACTACCTGAAAGTAGTTTAACAAGATAATATGATAAAACTTCCGCCGTTATTTTTAATAAAATATTTTTGTTGTTTCATCAATCCGACAATAATTCAGTTGTGGGGTCCACCAAAGATTGTACCGTCGTACGGATATTCCTTGACAAAAAGAATATTTCCTGACCAATCGAATATAATATGACAACTTGCATACTTTGCAAAATTTATAAATACTACCCATAACTATAACATTATATCAAATCCACATCATAATATAAAAAAATTATTTTGAGAAAATTAAATATTTATTCATAAAATCTGGGGTCTCACAATCTCCCCTCCTTATAGAATTTCGCCCTTGAAATTTACGTACGTACCTGGTATGCCGAACAGGAGAGGATACCTTGACTTCGTTTCAAATTCTAACTCTTGAGGTATAACCCTTGAGTGTTGAATACGATTCTTCTTATCCAAGATTTTAACACGTATCTCCTCAAACGTTAAATCATCCCCTATCTCGTCCGGTTCTAAATCAATAATGTGGTTCGGGTCGTCCACATATTTACGTAACATCGATATGTTAAAAACGTTATGAACACGCAACATACTTGGCGGTAAAACGAGTCTATAAGCCACAGTTCCTACTCGATCGAGGATTTCAAATGGGCCAATTAAATCGATGGTTGAGATTTCCTCTCTTCAGCAACTCTTGCTTCTAGAATAACGCCCTCTTGAACCTTCTTCTTCACATTCATCAACTCCAGGTGTGTAGATTGAGCGGCTTTAACTTTATCGTTTAAAGTCGATTCTACTCGTATATTCGTTATCTTCATGTGGGTCCCTAGAGTCTTTAACTCTATCTTCATCATTTGTAAGTTATACGAAATGAGTCTTTGTGTTAACAACATCATACGATCTTCTACTCAACACGTCAGCTACCACGTTCGCTCTTCCACGATGATATTGAATAGTACGATCGCAATCTTCAACAGCTCGAGTCAACGTCTTTGGCGCATGTTACATTCGTTTTAGTTGAAGAAATATTTTGAGGGTTTAAGAAATGGGTTTTGTATTGGGGTTAAAACAAAATTCGATTTCACACTCTAAGGGTAAGCTAAGAAGTCTTCAAGAATACGTCAAGAAATTTATTAACGATAGAATATCATTCAAAACTGTGACTCTTATCCAAGACTTGGATAGCACGTCACATTGATACCTATCAACTTGTCATCTTCATTCACGATGTCACCTATAGAAAGTCTGGCTTCGGTGCATTCCACACAAGGAAATCAACAACGAAAGGATCGGGGCTCTTTACTTATGGCTTGATATGACAGTGATTGACTTTAGTGGTTTGGTTGCTTGAATTCGCATAACAGGTTGGTTAGGAATATGAAAGCTAACAACCTTACGAAAAGCACGATGAGTAGTTAACCAATCGATTCCTAAAATCATATCAAAGGCAAGTATTTTTCAAAGAGATAAGATCGATAGGTAACGCGAAAGTGTCGATTTGAATCAAACAAGATTTATAAATAGTGGAGGTAACGAAGATTTCTCCCAACGGAGTTTCAATAGATAAATCAAAGTTTAACTTCTCCGGAGTTAAGTACAAACATTGAACACAACTAGGTGAAATAAAGAGTGAGTAGAACCGGTATCTAACACGGTATAGACTTTACAAGAGCTTATGATTAACTTACCCGTGATAATTTTTATTCAGGTTCCTCATCACGAGAAAAAAAAATGCTCTCTCTTAAACTATCGGCTTTGGCTTGTCTGGGACATCCTTTGACATCACTATCCCAGCTAGACTTGACTTCACCATACGACAAAATTGAGCTAGGTGACCTCCTCTTCCGTAATTAAAACACGCTTTGGATTGCTGCGTACAGTTTGGACGGATGTGTCCCTCCTGTCCGCATTTGAAACATACGACCGGTGGTCGTTCTTCTTCCTTTGAAACGGGTGCAGGTGCCAACGTCTTTACGTCATTGTTGAACCTTCTCTTCTTGAAATTGAAAGTAATATGCACACAAGCCAATCATGTTTGATGATAAAGCATATACTTTGTAACAATCTTATTCATTTATTAATAAAAAGTATTAATTTATTAAAGGCTTTTAATTATCTACATGATGCTGTTTTATAATATGTGATAAACCCATAGTTTTAAGCAATGCTTTTAGAATAATGATGATGATCATTCTAATGAGATCTAAATTCTTAGAAAGCTTAAAACTAAAATAGTTCCCAATCGTTGGATTACTAAATTGGGGATTAGTGAATCCGGATAGATTGGGTACATACGTTGCTTGCTCATTGGATGAGGATGATTGATCTCATGATCATTTGTGTGGAACACTAAAGCAAGTATGTAGGTGCTTATTAGAGAATAAGTTCATTGAACGTGGCTCGCTAAGGAATACCTAATGGAGTTTTACTTGCTGTCAATAGGAATTCTCAGTGATAGTAGTACAAGTGATCCTTGGACTTGAGATCATCATAGTATCTTGTGTATGATGAGTTATACTTTGACTTATTCCTTAAGACCCTTAGGGTATATCAAAGGGTATGCTTGGGTATAATAAGTTGTACATGGAGATAATGTATGATCAATAAAGAATCTACCACTTCTAATAAAAGAAGAGAAATGTCCTATGTGATTCGATAGATGACAACCCAGTAGTCCTTGGCCAAGGCAGAATGAAATTAGAAAGGAGTTTCTAATTTGCATTATTTGGAGTTATGCATTTAAGGATCGAAATACATATAATTAAATAAAATAAGACTTGACAGTAATTCCATGTCTTATATTTAATTGGGACATTGTATGGTGGAAGGATTGAATTGTATGGTAACTATTTACTCAAAGGTTCTTTAATGATTAATGTTGAAATCTATATTATCCGGAAAGTCGTTGATCGCTGGGGAGGCTTATCCCTATTGTAGAATAAATATTATTTATTTAAATAAATTAATTGTTTAATTTATTTATTTAAATAAGATTAGAATTATTCTAATTGATTTATTCACAAGGTTTAATATGGAGAACCTAAAGGGTCACACCATAAAAGGAAGAATAATTATTTAAGAAGTTAATGGCATAATCGTAATAATATGTTAAGTATATTTAATTTAATCTATGGTGATAGAATAAATTAAATAGCTTAATATTTATTATTTAATATTTTAGAAATATTAAATATAAATTAATAAGAGAGTCTTATTAATATTATTACAATTATTATTATTATTTTAATTTCTAAAGAGTTTAGGAATTAATTTAATATAAGTACTCTCATTTATTCCTAATAGGATTAGGAGGGAAAATTAGTTAAAGGAGTTTAATTAATTATCCCTAATAAGATTAGGGAGCCCATTTAATTAAAAGGGGTTTAATTAAATAATACCTTATTTTAATAGGGTTACTTGATATCTTTATAAGAGGAGTCTTATATCAGATATCAAGGCTACGTAATAATTCCAATTTGTTGGAGAGTACGCTCTTTTTCTATAGAGATAGAAAAACTAGGGTTTAGCCAACCACCCATTTTCTTGAATCTTTATTATTCCTTGGTGGATCACCTCTAGAGGCCAAACATTTGGGTGGCTAACGTTGATCAAAGGAAGGAATCAAACCCGGTGGATTCAAGATGAACGCGAAAGGATTTGGAGGTGAACTTGTACCTGAGGAAGCTCGATCTTCAAGGGTATGATTTTATTCTTTATCTTTTCGTTTAATTAATAATTGTGCATAAAGGGTGATCCGGGTATATGGTTTGTAAATTTTTAAACTCTGATTTTACACGTTTCCGCACTTTTTATGCAATTTGATTGCGTTCATGAATATTACAAACCTAACAGAAATGTCCATTCTTATTGTTTTGGCCATGATTTCCACCGAAGTGGTTACCATTTTTGGCATGTTGATTCCCTCCATGCTTATTGTCACCGCTTTGATGACTGTTATCACCGGTATTATCATTTTTCCGGCTGTTCTCTTTTGGTTGGGTTGACTCATTATCGCGCTCCAATAACTGAGCCCTATTAATAACATCTGAATACAAACATAGTTTATGAGAGATAAGATATTGACGTATCTCAGGTTTCAAACCTCTTAGAAACATTCGCGTCATTCTCTCCTCATTATCAACTAAATGGGACGCAAATCGGGACAACTCGGCAAACTTGGCTTCATACTGCGACACGGTCAGGTTGTTTTGCTCCAACTTGATAAATTCCACCTCATTCATGTGACGAATGCTTTCGGGAAAATACTTTTCATTGAATAGCTCTTGGAACTTCTCCCAAGACATCTTGAGTGCATCAGGTTGGGTACATTTTATAGATTCCCACCAGTAATCTGCCTCTTCACGCAACATAAAGGTGGCAAAGGGAACCTTTTGCTCCTCGGAGCATCCCAAGACATCAAATATCTTAGTCATCTGCTTTAACCACGTCTCCGCCTAAAGTGGTTCTGGCTTTCCCAAAAATTCCGGTGGTCCCAACTCATTGAACTGCTTAGCGGTGACCAACCGTGGGTTGCCATTGTTTCCTCCTGCTTTATGAACATGAGTCTCTCTCGTCTGGTGTTGCATGAATTCTAAAAAGCTTCTAAACGTACCGTCGTTCATTAATTGATCAGTGTTGTTGTTTACAGGAGGATTATCATCTTCCTATTGCACATTATTCTGGCTATTAATCAGTGGTGACTCAACAGTCTCATGTGCTCCATTGCTTACCTCAACATTTTCAGATGCCATTTTCAAATACTGCCACAAAACAAGGGTTAAATAACATATCATATATTATCTCTATACTCTAATCGACCAATTAAATACCAAATAAACTTAGGTAGGTCATACTAGCGAAGGAATTCCCCGTCTCTCCTCTCCTAGTTCTTGTCTCACATCTCAGCCAGGGATCATATCCCTAAGCTTTGATACCAACTGTGACGCCCCCAAAATTAGGTATACATCACCCATTCTGAGTCGTCAAATACATGGTACTGAATACGAATACAAACTAATTATACAACAGTCGTGTAAAATACGACAAAACAAGAGCTGTGAGTTTTAATACGAATATTATCTTCTAGACAATATCCACTCTCAATGGAGTCCTCATTACATTTATTGTCACACTATTTAAACAGAATAGTGAGGACTACTAGCTAATACTATCATCTAGACCATCACTCCGTTCCCTGACTCGTCCCAGCTACGTTCTCATTTCCTGAAGAGAACAGTGAAAGAAAGGGTGAGCTCAACAAGCCCAGTAAGAAATATTATGACTATGATAATGCAGAATAAATTATCATTAGTCTGCAACAATGTTAAACTGATACAATATAACAAACATCAAGTTTAACTGCAACGGAATAAGCAATCCATTAAAAGAGTCAAGTAGAGAATAGAATCTACTATCTTTTATGATTTAAAAAGTTTTTCATCACTTTTATCACTGGGACTTAGCTCAATAAATAATCCACATCATTAAATCATTCCTGCACTACAGGCCAAGGATATTCTTTAGTATCACGACCATGAATTATCCATGCACTACGGGCCAAAGATAATCGTGTTTTCATCAACGGTCCTGATCATGCCATAAAATAATTCATCTTTGTTCGCTTGGCCGAAGAGAATCCATAGCCATAATCATACCAAAAACTGTCCATCAATGCACTACGGGCCAATGAGGACTTTTTCCACATCATTTGTAACATTACGGTCATGATTATACTGAATAATCCCTGGTTATAATCATACCAAGTCCATCTATTCACTACAGGCCACATATGACTTTTAACATAATATAAGCATGAGGATGATGACAATGATATAAGAATTCAATAAAACAAGTTCACGAATTAATTTGTCCAGGAACTAACAACGTCCAAATTATCAACATGATACTTCTGTGTAGAGAAAAATTCAAGAATGCTCAGAAGAATATTTCCATAAAAAGATACTAGATGAAGCGCAAATATCAAGGATATTCTACTAATTTCATGGAGTATAGAAGTCAAAACTTTAACCAACTGAGTATAATAAAGAATGTAACAACAAAAGAAATCACCATGCATGCGGTACTTCGCATAGATAGGTTATTCCAACAGAATAATAAGTAACAGAACTAGGTTAGGCAAAATTTGCACCGACAGGATGTTCCAACAGAATAATAAAGACGGAACCAGGTCCGATGTAAAACACACAGACAGGATATTCCAATAGAATAATAAAGACGGAACCAGGTCCGGTGTAAAACACAGAGACAGGATATTCTAATGTAATAATAAAAAGGCGGAACCAGTCGGTGTAAAACACACGTAGCGAGGATATTCCAACAAAATAATAAAGACGGAACTGAGGTTAGGTGTAAAACACACGAGCATGTGATATTCTAACGAGAATAATAAAGGCGGAACCGGTCCGGTGTAAAACACATGATGAGGATATTCCAAAGAATAATAAAAGGCGGAATAATAGAAGAATGTCACCAAGTATAGGGTATTCCGCGTATATAGGTTATTCCAACAGAATAATAAAGAATGGAATAACAGAAGTTCTCTCCATGAATAAGAAAGAATAACACCCCTTACGGGTACAACAAATAATATCTCTTACCGTAAAAGAAAATTGATATCGGAGTAGTGAAGTAGCAGAATACTCTTCTTCTTTCTCTCTATAATTTCTCTATCTAGAGTTTCAGTGAATTCGTAAGAAAATAATGAAGGAATGAGCTTCTATTTATAAAAGAATGGATTGCATAGTAACTAACTCATGAATGGTCCAGATTGATTTACTTTAATCGGACGGTCCATAATTAAAGCAAAATCTTTTAAATAAAATATAATATATTCTAATTATTGCCTAATAAAACAAATAACTTTATAAAAGTATTTTATTTTATATAAAAAGATTATACTATGCAAAACATTATGCAACACTATGCAGGCACTATGCAATACTATGCATAATAAAATATAATATAATCTAATTATTATCTAATAAAATGAATAACTTTATAAAAGTATTCTGTTTTATATAAAAAGATTTTACTATTAGCCTAATAAAACGAATAACTTTATAAAGTATTCTGTTTTATATAAAAATCTTTTCTATTTTATTACGTTAATAATACTAATAAAACAAAACTGAGTGACATATCACATAAGTATCAATAATCAATACCGTGTGCTACTATGTAACCATGCCAGACATCAGTACTTTTACTACCTAAAGTAGTTTCAACAAGATTAACCAGTAAAACTTCCGCCATTATTTTCAAAAAAAAAATTTTGTCGTTTCCCCAATCTGACAATAATTCAGTTGTGGGGTCAACCAATGATTGTACCGTCGTACGGATATTCCATGACAAAAAGAATATTTCCCGACCAATCGAATATAATATGACAACTTGCATACTTTGCAAAAATTATAAATACTACCCAAAATTATAACATTATATTAAATCCATATCATAATATAAAAAAATTATTTCGAGAAAATTAAATATTTATTCATAAATTCTGGGGTCTCACAACATCTCCTTGGGGTGCTCTTGTTTTATTTGTAAAGAAAAAAGACGGGAGTATGCGACTTTGTATTGACTATCGGGAATTGAACCATGTCACCATCAAGAATAAGTATCCGCTACCTCGTATTGATGACCTGTTTGACCAGTTGCAAGGAGCACAATTCTTTTCAAAGATCGATCTTCGTTCTGGATATCATCAGCTGAAGATTAGAACTGAGGATATTCCAAAGACTGCCTTTAGAACTTGGTACGGGCATTATGAATTCTTAGTCATGTCTTTTGGATTGACTAATGCTCCTGCGACTTTCATTGATATGATGAATCGAGTATTCAAGGACTATTTAGATCGGTTCGTTGTTGTCTGTATTGATGACATTCTCATATATTCTAAAAATCGTGAAGATCATGAGCACCATTTGAAGCTGGTACTCCAAAGGCTTCGTGAAAACAAGCTATATGCCAAGTTGAAGAAATGCGAGTTCTGGCTTGAGGAAGTAGCATTCCTTGGGCACGTGGTGTCTAAACATGGAGTATCTGTCGAACCGCCGAAGATTGAAGCAATACAAAGTTAGAGCAGCAAGTCAGTGTAATCAAGCACGTAGCTTATTGGGCTGGTGGTTATTATCGGAGATTCGTGGAAGGGTTTTCTCGAATTGCTACTCCATTAACTCAGCTAACTCGGAAGGATACAAAATTTGTTTGGAGCGAGGAATGCGAGAAGAGTTTCCAAGAGCTTAAGAGGAGACTTATTTCGGCACCTGTTCTAACAATACCATCTGGTTCGGATGAATTTGTTATCTACAGCGATGCTTCAGGCAAAGGATTAGGTTGTGTTCTCATGCAACGTGGGAAAGTCATAGCCTATGCCTCACGACAACTTAAAGAATATGAGAGGAATTATCCTACACACGATCTAAAGTTGGCAGAAGTCATCTTCACGCTAAAGATCTAGAGGCACTATCTATATGGGGAGAAAGTGGAGATATATTCAGACCATAAAAGCCTCAAATATTTCTTCATTCAAAAGGAACTCAACATGCGGCAACGACGTTGGCTCAAGTTGTTGAAAGATTACGACCACACTATTCAATACCATCCTGGAAAAACGAACGTGGTAGCTGACGCTTTGAGTAGAAGATCATATGCAGGAACGAGTGCGATGATGTCAAGTATACGGATAGAGCCAACTTTAACAGAAAAAGTTAATGTTGCTCAAGCCACCGACCCGGAGCTGATGCGTATAAAGAAGAAAGTACAAGAAGGTGCTATTCCGGAAGCGAGAATCGATGAAGAAGGAATACTTCGAATCCACTCCAGACTTTGTGTTCCTAACGACTCTGATTTGAAGTATAAGATTATGATAGAAGCACACAATACACCATTTGCGATCCATCCTGGAAGTACCAAAATGTATCGTGATCTTCGACATATATTTTGGTGGAACAATATGAAGAGAGAGATTGCAAAGTTTATCTCGACCTATTTAACTTGTTAACGTGTAAAGGCGGAACATCAAGTACCTAAGGGTCCATTGCAACCACTTGAGATTCTGAAATGGAAGTGGGAACACATTACCATGGATTTTGTTACGGGTCTTCCTACGGTTTCTCAAGGCATCGATGCTATTTGGGTTATTGTTGATAGATTAACCAAGTCTGCTCATTTCTTGCCGATACGGGAGACTTATTCCCTTGAACGTCTTGCTCATATGTATTTAAATGAGATTGTGAGATTGCATGGTATGCCAGTATCCATAGTTTCGGATCGTGACCCAAGATTTATTTCAAGATTTTGGGTTAGCTTGCAAAAAGCTATGTGCACGGATTTATGATTTAGTTCGGCATACCATCCTAAAACGGACGGACAATCAGAGAGGACTTTTCAAACTCTTGAAGATTTATCAAGACTCTGTGTCCTAGACTTCAAAGGGAGTTGGGATAAGTATTTGCCATTGGTGGAATTCTCCTACAACAACAGTTATCAGACAAGCATTGGTGTGGCCCCATTTGAAGCATTGTATGGATGAAAGTGTCGCTCTCCAATATGTTGGGATGAGGTGGGTGAAGCAACATTGTTAGGACCCGAGTTGGTACGTATGACTACGGAAAAGATCCAAATAATTCGACAACGTATACAAACGACACAGGATCGACAAAAGAGTTATGCGGATCTTCATCCAAAGGATATGGAATTTAGTATTGGGGATCATGTATTATTGCGTGTGGCTCCATGGAAGGGAGTTACAAGATTCGGGAAGAGAGGAAAGCTCAATCCATGATTTATTGGTCCATTTCAAATTCTTGACCGAGTAGGTAATGTAGCCTATAGACTCGCGTTACCTCCGAGTATGTCTCGTGTTCATAATGTGTTTCACATATCTGTACTTTGTACATATATGAAAGACCCGAACCACATTATTGAGTTAGAACCAAACGAGATAGCCGAAGACTTAACGTATGAAGAGGTACCTGTCAAGATCTTGGATAGGAAGGAGCATGTCCTACGCACAAAGGTCATACCATAAGTTAAAATTTTGTGAAGGAACCATGCTATAGTGGAAACGACCTGGGAGTTAGAAACGAAAATGAAAGCGAGGTATCCTCACCTTTTCGAAACACCAGGTATGTAAAATCCCAGATTTTATGAAAAAATATTTAATTTTCTCGAAATAATTTTTTTATATTATGGTGTGGATTTAATATAATGTTATAGTTGTGGGTAATATTTACAAATTTTGCAACGTATGTAAATTGTCATATTATATTCGATTGGTCGGGAAATATTCTTTTTGTCAGGAAATATCCGTACGACAGTACAATCATTGGTGGATCCCACAACGGAATTATTGTCAGATTGAGAAAACGACAAAAATATTTTATTGAAAATAACGGCGGAAGTTTTCACTGATTAATCTTTGTTGAATTACTCGGTAGTAAAAAAAAGATGTCTGGCGTGGTTGCATAGTAGCACACGGTATTGATTATTGATGTTTATGTGAGAAGTCACTCAGTTTTGTTCAATTATTTCTACAATAGTTGTTGCATAGTATCTCACATTATTTGATTCAATTATTGTTGATTTATAAGTTTTGTTTTATTAGTATTATTAACGTAATAAAACAGAAACATCTTTTTATATAAAACAGAATAATTTTATAAAGTTATTCGTTTTATTAGGCTAATAGTAAAATCTTTTATATAAAAGCGAGAATACTTTTATAAAGTTACTCGTTTTATTTGATAATAATTTGATTATATTATATTTTATTATGCATAGTGTTGCATATTATTTTGCATAGTAAAATCTTTTTATAAAGTTTTTCGTTTTATTAGATTATAAATAGAATATATTATATTTTATTTAAAAGATTTTGCTTTAAATATGGACCGTCAGATTAAAGTAAATCAATTTGGACCGTTCATGAATAAGTTACTATGCAATCCATTTTTCCATAAATAGAAGCTCATTCCTTCATTATTTTCTTACGAATTCACTAAACTATAGAGAGAGAAAGTTATAGAGAGAAATAAGAAGAGAAGTCTGTTAACTTTATTTTCCTATATCCAGTTTCTTTTACGGTAAGGGGTGTTATTCCTTTTGTATTCAAGAAGAGAACTTCTGTTATTCCACTTTATTATTATTCTGTTGGAATAACCTATATAAGCGGGCTACCCTATACTTGGTGACATTCTTCTATTATTCATCTTTATTATTACATTTGGAACATCATGTCCGTGCTTTATCTGGGACTGGTTTCATCTTTATTATTACATTGGAACATCCCGCATGCGCTTTTACGCCGGACCTGGTTCCATCTTTATTATTCATTGGAACATCATGCTCGTGAGTTTTACAGGACTGGTTAAGTTATTATTATTACGTTGGAATAACCATCTGTCATGCTAATACCGCATGCATGGTGATTTGTTGTTATTCCATTACTTATTATTCGTTGGAACATCCGTCGGTGTGAATTTCACCCGATTTTGGTTCCGTTATTATTATTCTGTTGGAATAACCTGTCTATGCGAAATACCGCATGCATGGTGATTTCTTTTGTTATTCCATTCTTTATTATACTCAGTTGGTTAAAGTTTTGACTTCTATACTCCATAAAATTAGTAGAATATCCTTGATATTTGCGCTTCATCCAGTATCTTTTCATGGAAATATTCTTCTGAGCATTCTTGAATTTTACTCTACACAGAAGTATCATGTTGACAATTTGGACGTTATTGGTTCTTGGACAAATTAAATCGTGAATTTGTTTTATTGAATTCTTATATCATTGTCATCATCCTCATGTTTATATTATGTTGAAAGTCATCTGTGGCCTGTAGTGCATAGATGGACTTGGTATGATTATGACCAGGGATTATTCGGTATAATCATGACCGTAATGTTACAAATGATGTGGAAAAAGTCTTCATTGGCCCGTAGTGCATTGATGGACAGTTTTTGGTATGATTATGGCTATGGATTCTCTTCGGCCAAGGGAGCAAAGATGAATTGTTTTATGGCATGATCAGGACCGTTGATGAAAACATGATTATCTTTGGCCGTAGTGCATGGATAATTCGTGGTCGTGATATTAAAGAATATCCTTGGCCTGTAGTGTAGGGATGATTTAATGATGTGGATTATTTATTGAGCTGAGTCTCAACGATAAAAGTGATGAAAAACTTTTTAAATCATAAAAGATAGTAGATTTTATTCTCTACTTGACTCTTTTAATGGATTGCTTGTTCCGCTGCAGTTAAACTTGATGTCTATTGTATTTTATCATTTAATATTGTTGAAGGCTAATGATAATTTATTCTGCATTATCTTAGTCATAATATTTCTTACTGGGCTAGTTGAGCTCACCCTTTCTTTCACTGTTCTCTTCAGGAAATGAGAACGTAGCTGGGGCTAGTCGGGGAACGGAGTGATGGTCCAGATGATAGCATTAGTAGTCCTCACTATTTTGTGAAATAGTGTGACAATAAATGTAATGAGGACTCCATTGGGTGTGGATATTGTCTAGATGACAATATTTGTGTTAAAACTCACAGAATATGTTTTGTCGTATTTTACACGACTGCTGTATTATTATTTTGTATTTGAATTTTATACCATGTATTTGGCGACTCAAGATGGGTGATGTATACCCTATTTTGGGGGCGTCACAAGGTATGTACGTCAATTTCGAGGACGAAATTTCATAAAGAGGGGAGGTTGTAAGACCCCAACTTATTATTTAATGAAATTAAATTTCCTCTATTTATTATCTTGAAATAGTAAGGGTTGATTTGATTAATGTGGTAAGTTATGGGTAAAATGCGCAATTATTTCAAACAAGCAAGTGGTTTTAAAATATTCATTGTTGACGGGGAATATTCGTTTGGTTGTGGAATATTCTTACTGTCGGGGAATATACATACGACAGCGCAACCTTGTGTGGGCCCCATAACGGAAAGCGATTGGATGAAGAAAATGACAAGAATAAGTTGGTTATAAATAACGGCGTAGTTGTTACCGTTAATACTCTTGGAATACCCGGTGGTTAAAACACAGTAGCACACGGTATTACAACAATTATTGATTCTTACGTAAGAAGGCACTACTCAATAATTGTTACAGTAATTACTGTTCAGTATTTTATTTCATTGATTCAATAATTGCTGCGTTAATATTTTATATTACTGTTGTTTTAATAATTGTCACTGCATAGTATTTTCTATTATTGGAGCAATAATTTATATTATCTGAATAATATTATTAGATAACATTATTGGCAATGTCTAGAAAGTTCTGTCTAAGGAGAGGTTTGGTCATCTAATTGCGCACCAGTAAGGAGAGATCCTTATTGGAAAGCCCCCCTTTCTGAGGAGGCTGCACGGTTGTCAATAATGTGATTACGTAATATTATTTGTGAATAATTAATTATTGATTTATATGATGAGAAAAATATTAATTTTATGTAAATATAGATGGAGAAAATTTTTTAATGTGACAATTGTTGAAAATTAATATTTTATCATTTTTTGATAAAATAATTCAATTAAATATATTATTTTAATAATATATTGATGGTGATATTCTTACAATTAATGTGGGATATATGAGTATATGAGGAGGAAGAGTATTTTTGTGGCATTAAATGATTAACACATATTTTGTGTGTCGGTAGACCCCAATTCTTGACCGAAATTTGATTATAGCCTGTAAAATCGTCCGTTTGTGGATTTCGGTCAATTTCTGTTTGGAATTTGGAAAAACTTCCTTCTGCAAAGTTGTACAGAATATAATTTCATATGGAAAGGACATGTGGTTCAAATTTTTTTGATAAAAGAGTTATTTATTATGAATTATTGAAGTTTCGATGTTCTGAAATAATTAATTTTTGGAAGTTTTAGTTATTTTTTTAAGAAAAATGTTTTTGTTCAATTGAGTGAGCTCACATGTGTTATCAATGTGTTGAATTCAGATTTCTAGAGGTGGGCTAAGGAAAATTATATAAATATATTATTATTTTATTAAATTTTCTGCTTTGGTGTTCTAAGCATTTTCCTATAAATATGGTGCTTAGGTTAGAATTGAAAATCACACCAGAAATTGAAGTTTTCTCTCTATTTCTCTCTCTATATATTGAGCATATTCTTGTGAGTATTTTGATACTTTGAGTATTGTTATACGGTGCAAGTTCCCTTCAGCACTATATTCAGAATTTCAGTCAGAAGTACTGTCTTTTCGAGGTAAGGGATGTTATTTTCTTTTTAAATGATATTATTTTCTTCAATATCATTATGCCGAAATATTGGTTTGAACTTTTAATCAATTTTGGAACTTTTTTGTGTCGGGGTTACTATTCACGATATCGACCTTTATTCACGTATCTTGATTATTCTATTCACGAATCGACATTATTCATCAAAAAATGAAATTTTTCCTTTTCGTCCAAAATATCTATTATGGATACTAGCTTTGATTGTATCCATGTTTTGATCATTCTTGAATTTTACTTCACTATGATTAGTTATGAGGTATTTTTGGACATGAAATAGCTGAAATACGAATTCTTGATATTTATTCTTTTGTTTCACTAAATTCGTTTTCTTTAAAATATTTTTCATCATCCTCAGTCCTAAATGATGATATTATTGAATATATTTGGCCTGTAGTGCAAAGATAAAGGATTTCATTCTCTACGTAACTCTTCTATGAATTATTATTTCCGCTGCGAATATTGATCTGAAACTTGTTGTCTATTGTATTTTATCAGATTTTTTCCCTGTTGAAGACTAACGATAATTTGTTCTATATTATCTTAGTCATAATATTCTTTACTGGGCTAGTTGAGCTCACCCTTTTCCTTTTTGTCCCATTTTTCTTCTCAGGAGGTGAGAATGTAGCGAGTACTAGTCGGGGTATGGAATGATGATTCTAGAAGTTGTTTAGTAGTCCTCACCATTTTTGTAAAATAATGTATCAATAATTATGATGAGGATTTATTTGGGTATGGATATTGTCTAAGAAGAAAATATTTATATTTAAACTCACAGTTTTTATGATGTATTAATAAAGTTGTAGTTGTTTCTGTACCATGTTATTGACAACGGGTTTTTTCATGAATGGAGAGTTAAGCCAAGATTTGATCTTGCACTCACTCCTGGACTCCTTTCAAAATTGTTGTGAATTTTTTATATGAACAAGCTAGATATCAGCTTTGCTGATTTGCTTAACATGTTGAAAAATGTTGAGAGTCACTTTCCAACCAAGAAAGACCAAGTCTTACTGGTAGGGGCCAAAGGATCTTCTGAAAAGAAGAACGATTCAAAGAAGGTAAATAGAAAGGCAAAAATAAAGGATAATAAGAACAAAAGCGATCGTAAAGGAGTTTGCTTTCCTTCGTAATAAGCGAGGACCTTTGGAAAAGAAAGCTGAGAAGCATCTTGCAGAGCTAACCAGAAGAAGCTTAGTGAAGTTTCAGTTACAAATAAATTTTGTTCATAATTTAAAATAAATTTTTCTTTAAGTCAAGGTTCTACTTGGGTATTGGATACCGACTTCGGTTATCATAAATATAGATTTATGAAGGGACCAAACTGAAGTAAAAATCTAAACAAATATAAGTAATCCTATGAGTGGAAAATGAAGCAAAGGTTGCTACATTAGCCATAGAAACTTATAGTTTAGCAATGCATATGGGCAAATCTATTAAGTCAATAAATTGTTATTGTATTCCAGTTCTCGTTAGAAACATTACTTCTATTTTGTTGTTGGACAATGAAATCTTTGGTATTATATTTAAGAACAATTGTTGTTCTATTTATAATAATAATGTTTTGTATAGAACTGGAATATTAGTTAATGGATTTTGTATACTTGACTTACGTAAAAATATATTTTGCAAATTGAACAAACTAGTATAAGAAAAGGAGATGATCATTCAAAGAGTAGAATGTGTGTATTTACAGAAATACAAGTGTGAATTACTTGAAAGGTTCAAAGAATTCAGAAGTGAAATAAATTGGCAAATTATTAAGATTCTTTGATTAGATCAAGGAATAAATACTTGTGCAATAAGTTTCTAGATCATCTCAAATGGTTTTCTCATAATGGACGCCTCCTGATACACAATAATTGATTGGTGTATCTGAAAGGAAAAATCGTACCTTATTGAACATGGTGCGATCCATAAAGATTTTATCGACATTCCAGTATCCCTCTAGGGTCATGCCCTAGAAATGGCTGCATATCTACGAAAAAGGTAACCTCAAAATCCGGCCCCAAGACTCCATAAAAGTTATGGATAGGGAGGATTACTAATCTTAAGTATGTTAAGATATGGGGTTGTCCAACTTATGTGAAAAGGTTTCAAAGGATAAGCTTGGGACAAGATTTGACAAGTAAAAATTTGTGGGACATCCTAAAGTAGTTTAGGATATATGTTCTATAATCCTACTTAGAAAAAGGTGTTTGTTGCAAAACACGATACCTTCTAAGATAAAGATATTTATCATTGAAGGGGCTAGTGGGAGGATAATAGATCTTGAAGAGTTCAAGAACCACAAAACATTATAAGTCAAATAAGAGGAACCTGTAGATAGATCTATTGTACCACAACTGAATCGTAAATCTGGAATAGTACCGAAGATACCTGGGAGGTATGGATTCATCATAGATGATGATGATGAGGTACACATCATAGAAGATGATGATCCAGTTACATACAATTTGGTAAGAGTTGTAGATTGTGACGCCCCCAAAATAGGTATACACGACCCATTTTGAGTTGCCAGATATCACATTATAAAAATCAAATACAAACTTCATTTATACAACTGTTGAACTGTCGTATAGAATACGACCACAATTAACTGTGAGTTTTAATACAATATTGTCTCATAGACAGTATCCAAACTCAAATTATTACAATGCCATATAAAATACAGCAGCAAAAAATTTAAGACCCCAAAGAAGAACAAGAAGATTACTATCTTATTCATTCTAATGAGGTGCACTTTTGACGCTTCCAAAGTCGGGTTCTCATCACCCTATTGTTGTTCACCAAAATTAATTATTATGTGACGTATAAAATACGACACCCACATCTTAGGTCCTCAATACAATTATATATTGTATGTCATGTCATTTTATAATGTATTGAGAAACTTCGACAGTCTCGGACCATCATACTATTCCCCTGTTATCCCCGCTTGACCCAGCTACACTCTTATTACCTGAAAAGAATTGTGAGCAAAAGGGTGAGCACAACTAGCCTAGTAAAGAATATCATGACTAAAGATAACTACATTATCAATAGCTTTCATCAATAATAAATCATGGATTTAGAACATATGGTAGATGATAAAACTTTTCAACCATAGTTGCAGCGGAACGAGCAATCCATTAAAAGAGCCAAATAGAGAATAAAATCTACTATCTTCTATGATTTAAAAGGTTTTTCATCACTTTTATCGCTGAGACTCAGCTCAATAAATAATCCACATCTTTAAATCATCCTTGCACTACAGGCCAACGATATTCTTTAGTATCACGACCACGAATTATCCATGCACTACGGGCTAAAGATAATCGTGTTTTCATCAACGGTCCTGATCATGCCATAAAATAATTCATCTTTACACCCTTGGCCGAAGAGAATCCAGAGCCATAATCATACCAAAAATTGTCCATCAATGCATTACGGGCCAATGAGAACTTTTTCCACATCATTTGTAATATTACGATCATAATTATACCGAATAATCCCTGGTCATAATCATACCAAGTCCATCTATGCAGTACAAGCCACAGATAACTTTCAACATAATATAAACATGATGATGATGACAATGATATAAGAATTCAATAAAATAATAATTTGTCCAGGAACCAATAATGTCCAAATTGTCAACATGATACTTCTTTGTAGAGTAAAATTCAAGAATGCTCAGAAGAATATTTCTATGAAAAGATATTGGATGAAGCACAAATATCAAGGATATTCCACTAATTTCATGGAGGATATAAGTCAAAACTTTAACCAACTGAGTATAATAAAGAATGGAATAACAAAAGAAATCACCGTGCATGCAGTATCAGATGTATGAGTTATTCAATAGAATAATAAAAGTAACGGAACGAAGTCGGCGAAATTCATGCACCGACAAGATGTTCCAACAGAATAATAAAGAATGGAATAACAATGAAATCACCATGCATGTGGTACTTCGCGATGATAAAAGTTATTCCAATGAATACTAAATAACGAAACCAGTCAGGCGTAAAATGCATGCATGGGATATTCTAATGAGAATAATAAAGAGAGAACTAGGTCCCAAGCAGAAAAGCATGCATGCATGAATATTCCAATGTAATAATAAAGATGAGAACCAAGTCCGGCGTAAAACGTACAAACAGGATATTCGAACAGAATAATAAAGAATGGAATAACAGAAGAATTTTACTTAGTATAAGGTAGCCCGCGTATACATGTTATTCCAACAGAATAATAAAAAATGGAATAACAGAAGTTCTCTTCATGAATACAAAAGAAATAATACCCTTTATAGGTGTAACAAATAATATCCCTTACGAGTACAACAAATAGTATCCCTTACCTTAGTAGGAGATTGAATACTGCAGTAGTGTAGTAACAGGATACTCTTCTTCTTTCTCTCTTATTCTCTCTATACTTTCTCTCTCTATAGCTTGAATGAATTCGTAAAAAATAATGAAGAACTAGGCCTCTATTTATAGAAGATTTCTAACTTATCCCTTGCAATGTGAAAAGGTAAGCAGCTTGACGACTGATGATGTGAAAAGAAAAGTTGTTTGACGCCTGTAATGTGAAACGACAATTGGTTCGACGCCTATAATGTGAAACGACAATTGGTTCGACGCCTGTAATATGAAACGGCAAGTGGTTTGACGTCTGGTAAAGATAATTACTATTGGCGAAAGAGACTCTTAGATGATGACATATGGGCCCTCATAGAATAAACAAACTTACCACAAACGTCTCATAATAGACTTCTTATTTACATCAAGGATTAAATAAATATACTGTGACCATAATTGAATCAATAATATAAGAGATATGATGCAGCAATTATTGTAGCAATAATTGAGTATAACTGAGTGAATTCTCACGTAAGCATCAATAATCAATACCGTGTGCTACTATGCAACCACGCGTATTATTGTACCTTTACTACCGAGTAGTTCAACAGTATTAACGGTAAAACTTCCGCCGCTATTTTCATAAAAATAGGAGGGGAGGTTGTAAGACCCCGACTTTTTATTAATAAAATAAAATTTCCTCTATTTATTATTTTGAAATAGTAAGTGTTAATTTGATTAATGTGGTTAGTTATGGGTAAAATGCGCAAATATTTCAAATAAGCAAGTGGTTATAAAATATTCATTTTATCGGGGAATATTCGTTTGGTCGTAGAATATTCTTTACCGTGGAGAATATTCGCTGACCATTATGTGACCTTGTAAAGCCCCATAACGGAAAGCGATTGGATGAAGAAAACGACAAATATAAGTTGTTTATAAATGACGGCGTAGTTGTTACCGTTAATACTGTTAAAATACTCGGTGGTTAAAACACAGTAGCACACGGTATTGCACCAATTATTGATTCTTACGTAAGAAGGCACTACTCAATAATTGTTATTGTGACGCCCCCAAAATTAAGTATACGTCACCCATCTTGGGTCGCCACTTACATGGTATATAAATCAAATACAAACTTAACTATACAACTGTCGTGTAACATACGACAAAATATATACAATGAGTTTTAACTCGAATATTGTCATCTAGACAGTATTCAAACACAAATAAGTCCTCAATACATTTATTGTCACACTATCTAACAGAATAGTGAGGACTACTAATGCTATCATCTGGACCGTCACTCCGTTCCCCGACTAGTCCCACTACGTTCTCATTTCACGAGGAGAAAACGGTGAAAGAAAGGTGAGCTCAACTAGCCCAAAGAAGAAATATTATGACTAAGATAATGCAGAATAAATTATCCTTAGCCTTCAACAGTATAACAACTGATAGAATATAATAGATAATAAGTTTTAGATCAAAAACTGCAGCGGAATAAACAATCCATTAAAAGAGTCAAGTAGAGAATAAAATCTACTATCTTTTATGATTTAAAAGGTTTTTTCATCACTTTTATCATTTGAGACTCGACAATAAATAATCCACATCATCGAATCACCCCCCGCACTACTGGCCGAGGATATTCTTTAGTATCACGACCATAAATTATCCATGCACTACGGCCAAAGATAATTGTGTTTTCATCAATGATCCCCGATCATGCTATAAAACAATTCATCTTTGCTCCCTTGGCCGAAGAGAATCCATAGCCATAATCATACCAAAAACTATCCATCAATGCACTACGGGCCAATGAGGACTTTTTCCACATCATTTGTAACATTACGGTCATGATTATACCAAATAATCCCTTGTCATAATCATACCAAGTCCATCTATGCACTACAGGCCACATATGACTTTCAACAGAATATAAACATGAGGATGATGACAATGATATATGAATTCAATAAAACAAGTTCAAGAATTAATTTGTCCAGGAACCAATAACGTTCCAATTGTCAACAAGATATTGTTTTGTGGTGTAAAATTCAAGAATGCTTAGAAGAATATTTTCATGAAAAGATATTGGATGAAGCGCAAATATCAAGGATATTCCACTAATTTCATGGAGTATAAAAGTCAAAACTATAACCAACTGAGTATAATAAAGAATGGAATAACAATAGAAATCACCATGCATGCGGTACTTCGCATAGACAGGTTATTCTAACAGAATAATAAATTACAGAACTAGGTCAGGTGAAATTCACACCGACAGGATGTTCCAACAGAATAATAAATAATTAAAATGGAACCAGGTCCGGCGTATAGCACAGACAGGATATTCCAACAGAATGAATGAATAATTAAAACGGAACCAGTCCGACGATAGCGTATGCATGAGCGAGGATATTCCAACAAAATGAATGAATAATTAAAAGCGGAACCAGAATTAGGCGTATAGCCACAGCAGAATATTCCAACGAGAATAATAAAGGCGAATAATAGAAAAATGTCACCAAGTATAGGGTAGATGGCAGATACAAAAGTTATTCCAATGTAATAATAAAGAAATGGAATAATGAAGTTCTCTTCTTGAATACAAAGAATAATATTCCTTACGAATTACAACAAATAATATCCCTTACCTAGTAAAAGAAACTTGAAATAAGAGTAGGGAAGTAGCGAATACTTTTCTTCTTTCTCTCTATATTTTTCTCCTTCAGTAGTTCAAATTGAATTAAGTAAGAAATAATGAAGGAATGAGCTTATTTATAGAAAAATGGTGCATAAGTAACTAACTCATGAGCGGTCCAGATTGATTTACTTTTAATCGGATGGTCCATATTTAAAGCAAAATCTTTTAAATAAAATATAATATATTCAATTTATAATCTAATAAAGCGAATAACTTTATAAAAAATTTACTATTCAAATACTATGCGAAGCCTTATGCAAATACTATGCATAATAAAATATAATATAATCTAATTATTGTCTAATAAAACGAATAACTTTATAAAAGTATTACATTTTATATAAAAAGATTTTACTATTAGCCTAATAAAATGAATAATTTTATAAAAGTATTATGTTTTATATAAAAGTTTTTCCATTTTATTATGTTAATAATACTAATAAAACAAAATTTTATATCAATAATAATTGAATCAAATAACGTGAGATACTATGCAACAACCATCGTAGCAATAATTAAACAAAACTGAGTATTTTCTCACGTAAGCATCAATAATCAAATACCGTGTGCTACTATGCAACCCACAGATTATTTATACTTTACTACTAGAGAGTAGTTCAACGCTTTTAACGGTAAAACTTCCGCCGTTATTTTCATAAAAAATATTTTTGTCGTTTTCTCAATCAAACAATAATTACACATAGGGGTCCACCAATGATTGTACTGTCGCATACGAATATTTTCTGTTAAAATGAATATTCCCAACCAATCGAATATTATATAACAACTTGCGTACTTTTGCAAAATTTATAAATACTACCCACAACTCTAACATTATATCAAATTTACTCCATAATATTAAAAAATATTTAGAAATTTAAATCTTTATTTATAAAATCTGGGTCTCACAATCTCCCCCTCCTTATATAAATTTAGCCCTCGAAATTTTACGCACGCACTGTATGCCGTAAACGGTGAGGGTACCTTGACTTCATTTCAGATTCTAACTCTTGAGGTATAACCTTTGAGTGTTGAATACGATTCTTCTTATCAAAGATTTTAACACGTATCTCCTCAAACGTTAAATCATCCGCTATCTCGTCTGGTTCTAAATTAATAATGTGGTTTGGGTCGTCCACATATTTACGTAACATCGATACGTTACAAACGTTATAAACACGCGACATTTTTGGCGGTAAAACGAGTCTATAAGCCACAGTTCCTATTTGATCGAGGATTTCAAATGGGCCAATTAAATCGAGGGTTGAGATTTCCTCTCTTCGTTGATTCTTGCTTCTAGAATAACACCCTCTTGAACCTTCTTCTTCACATTCATCAGCTCCGGGTACGTAGCTTGAGTGGCTTTAACTTTATCGATTAAAGTCGATTCTACTCGTATATTCGTTATCTTCATGTGGGTCCCTCGAGTCTTTAACTTTATCTTCATCATTTGTAAGTTATACGAAATGGGTCTTTGTGTTAACAACATCACACTTGTAAACGCATACGATCTTTTACTCAACACGTCAGCTACCACGTTCGCTCTTCCATGATGGTATTGAATGGTACGATCGTAATCTTCAACAGCTCGAGCCAACGTTGGTGCATTATACGTTCATTTTAAGTTGAAGAAATATTTGAGGGTTTAAGAAATGGGTTTTTGTACTGGGGTCAATACAAAATTCGATTTCACGCTCTAGGGTAGGCTAAGAATCTTCAGGAATATGTCAAGAAATTTACTAATAATAAAAATATTCTTCAAAACTGTGACCCTCATCCAAGACTTGGATAGTACGTCACATTGATACCAACTGTAACTTCTATCCCTTAACCTGGATAGCACCTCACAATGATACCTATCAACTTGCCATCTTCATTTACGATGTCGCCTACAGAAAGTCTGGCTTCGGTGCATTCCACACAAGGAAGTCAACAACGAAAGGATCGGGGCTCTTTACTTATGGCTTGATATGACAATGATTGACTTTAGTGGTTTAGTTGCTTGAATTCATATAGCAGGTTGGTTAGGAATATGAAAGCTAAAAACCTTATGAAAAGCATGATGAGTAGTTAATCAATCGTTTCCAAAAATCACATCAATGCAAGTATTTTCAAAGAGATATGATCGACAGGTAACGTGAAAGTGTTGATTTGAACAAGATTTATAAATAGTAGAGGTAACGAAGGTTTCTCCCAACTGAGTTTAAACAGATATATCTAATTTCTCTGGAGTTACCTTCAAATATTGAACACAACTAGGTGAAATAAAAGAGTGAGTAGAATCGGTATCTAACACGGTATGGACTTCGCAAAAGTTTATGACTAACATACCCGTGAAAAGTTTATTCAGGTTCCTCGTCACGAAAAAAATGCTATCTCTTAAACTACCGGCTTTGGCTTGTCTGGGACATCTTTTTGCATCACTATCCCAGCTGGACTTGACTTCACCATACGACAAAATTGAGCTAGGTGACCTTCTCTTCTGCAATTAAAACACGCTTTGGATTGTCGTGTACAGTTTAAACGGATGTGTCCCTCCTGTCCGCATTTGAAACATACGACCGGTGGTCGTTCTTCTTCCTTTGAAACGGGTGCTGATGCCGACGTCTTCACGTCATTGTTGAACCTTCTCTTCTTGAAATGTCCATTTCTATTATCTTGGCCATGATTACCACCGAAGTGGTTACCATTCTTGGCATGATAATTTCTCCCACGATGGTTATCATTGTTCCGATGACCGTTGCCACCGATACAATTATTATCGTGTTGTTGGTCGTTGCCTTTTGGTTGTGCTGACTCATTATCACGCTCCAATAACTGAGCCCTATTAACAACATCTGAATACAAACATAGTTTATGAGAGATAAGATATTGACGTATCTCAGGTTTCAAACCTCTTAGAAACATTCGCGTCATTCTCTCCTCATTATCAACTAAATGGGACGCAAATCGGGACAACTCGGCAAACTTGGCTTCGTACTGCGACACGGTCATGTTGTTTTGCTCCAGTTTAATGAACTCTACCTCTTTCATATGACGAATGCTTTCAGGAAAGTAC
Organism: Panax quinquefolius; assembly: GCA_020205615.1. Taxonomy (NCBI): domain Eukaryota; kingdom Viridiplantae; phylum Streptophyta; class Magnoliopsida; order Apiales; family Araliaceae; genus Panax; species Panax quinquefolius. The sequence continues at coordinate 19,928,643 of CM035157.1, forward strand.
TTGTCATTGAACAACTCTTGGAACTTCTCCCAAGACATCTTAAGTGCGTCAGGCTGGGTACGTTTTATAGATTCCCACCAGTAATCTGCCTCTGCACGCAACATAAAGGTGGCAAAGGGAACCTTTTCCTCCTCTAAGCATCCCAAGACATCAAATATCTTGGTGATCTGCTTTAACCACGTCTCCGCCTTAAGTGGTTCCGGCTTTCCCAAAAACTCCGGTGGTCCCAGCTCCTTGAATTGCTTAGCGGTAACCGACCGTGGGTTACAATTATTTTTACCTGCATTATGAACAGGAGCCGCCTTTGCCTGATGTTGCATAAATTCTAAAAAGCTCCTAAACGTACCGTCGTTCGTCAATTGATCAGTGTTATTATTTACAGGAGGATTATTGCTATCCTATTGCACATTGTCCTGATTATTGATCTGTGGAGACTCAACGGTCTCCTGTGCTCCATTACTATTCTCAACATTCTCGGATGCCATTTTCAAATACTGCCACAAAACAAGGGTTAAATAATATATCACATATTACCCCTATACTCTGACCAACCAATTAAATACCAAATAAACTTAGGTAGGTCATACTAGCGAAGGAATTCCCCGTCTCTCCCCTCCTAGTTCTTATCTCACATCTCAGCCAGGGATCATATCCCTAAGCTTTGATACCAACTGTGACGCCCACAAAATTAGGTATACATCACCCATCTTGGGTCGCCACTTACATGGTACATAAATCAAATACAAACTTAATTATACAACTGTCGTGTAACATACGACAAAATATATACAATGAGTTTTAACTCGAATATTGTCATCTGGACAGTATTCAAACACAAATAAGTCCTCAATACATTTATTGTCACACTATCTAACAGAATAGTGAGGACTACTAATGCTATCATCTGGACCGTCACTCCGTTCCCCGACTAGTCCTAGCTACGTTCTCATTTCCTGAAGAGAACAGTGAAAGAAAGGGTGAGCTCAACTAGCCCAGTAATAAATATTATAACTAAGATAATGCAGGATAAATTATCCTTAGCCTTCAACAGTATAACAACTGATAGAATATAATAGACAATAAGTTTTAGATCAAAAACTGCAGCGGAATAAACAATCCATTAAAAGAGTCAAGTAGAGAATAAAATCTACTATCTTTTATGATTTAAAAGGTTTTTCATCACTTTTATCGCTGAGACTCAGCTTAATAAATAATCCACATCATCGAATCACCCCTGCACTACGGCCAAGGATATTATTTAGTATCACGACCACAAATTATCCATGCATTACGGGCCAAAGATAATTGTGTTTTCATCAACGGTCCTGATCATGCTATAAAACAATTCATCTTTGCTCTATTGGCCGAAGAGAATCCATAGCTATAATCATACCAAAAACTATCCATCAATGCACTACGGGCCAATGAGGACTTTTTCCACATCATTTGTAACATTACGGTTATGATTATACCGAATAATCCCTTGTCATAATCATACCAAGTCCATCTATGCACTACAGGCCACATATGACTTTCAACAGAATATAAACATGAGGATGATGACAATGATATATAAATTCAATAAAACAAGTTCAAGAATTAATTTGTCCAGGAACCAATAACGTTCCAATTGTCAACAAGATATTGTTTTGTGGTGTAAAATTCAAGAATGCTCAGAAGAATATTTCCATGAAAAGATATTAGATGAAGCGCAAATATCAAGGATATTCCACTAATTTCATGAATTATAAAAGTCAAAACTTTAACCAACTGAGTATAATAAAGAATGGAATAACAACAGAAATCACCATGCATGCGGTACTTCGCATAGATAGGTTATTCTAATAGAATAATAAATTACGGAACCATGTCAGGTGAAATTCACACCGACAGGATGTTCCAACAGAATAATAAATAATTAAAAGCGGAACCGGAGTTAGGCGTATAGCATGACGAGGATATTCCAATGAGAATGAATGAATAATTAAAAGCGGAACCGGTATGGCGTATATAAGATGCACGAGGATATTCCAATGAGAATGAATGAATAATTAAAATGGAACCAGTCGTACAGATAAGATGCATGGATATTCCAATGAGAATAATAAAGACAGAATAATAAAAGAATGCCACCAAGTAAAGGGTAGACCGCGTATACAGGTTATTCCAACAGAATAATAAAGAAATGGAATAACAAAAGTTCTCTTCTTTAATACAAAAGAATAATATTCCTTACGGGCACAACAAATAATATCCCTTACCGTAAAAGAAACTTGAAATAAGAGTAGGAAAATAGCAGAATACTTTTCTTCTTTCTCTCTATAGTTTTCTCTCTCTAGAGTTTCAGTGAATTCGTAAGAAATAATGAAGGAATGAGCTTCTATTTATAGAAAAATGGACTGCATAGTAACTAACTCATGAATGGTCCAGATTGATTTACTTTAATCTGACGGTCCATATTTAAAGCAAAATCTTTTAAATAAAATATAATATATTCTATTTATAATCTAATAAAACGAATAACTTTATAAAAGATTTTACTATGCAAACACTACGCAGCACCTTATGCAAATACTATGCATAATAAAATATAATATAATCTAATTATTTTCTAATAAAATGAATAACTTTATAAAAGTATTACATTTTATATAAAAAGATTTTACTATTAGCCTAATAAAATGAATAACTTTATAAAAGTATTCTGTTTTATATAAAAAGTTTTTCTGTTTTATTACGTTAATAATACTAATAAAACAAAACTTATAAATCAATAATAATTGAATCAAATAACGTGAGATACTATGCAACAACTACTGTAGCAATAATTAAACAAAACTGAGTATTTTCTCACGTAAGCATCAATAATCAATACCGTGTGCTACTATGCAACCACAGCCAGACATCGCATTACTTTACTACCGAAAGTAGTTCAACAGCGGTTTTAACGGTAAAACTTCCGCCGTTATTTTCATAAAAAATATTTTTGTCGTTTTCTCATTCCGACAATAATTCTGTTGTGGGGTCCACCAATGATTGTGCCGTCGTACAAATATTTCCTGTTAAAACGAATATTTCCCGACTAATCGAATATTATATAACAACTTGCATACTTTGCAAATTTTATAAATACTACCCACAACTACAACATTATATCAAATTTACTCCATCATATTAAAAAAATATTTTGAGAAATTTAAATCTTTATTTATAAAATCTGGGGTCTCACAGTTATAGTAATTACTGTTCAATATTTTATTTTATTGATTCAATAATTCTTTGTGTTGATATTTATTATTCTTGTTGTTTCAATAATTGTCACTACACATTATTTTCCATTATCGAGATAATAATTCATATTATCTGAATAATATTATTAGATAACATTATTGGCAATGTCTAGAAAGTTACATCAAGGAGAGGTTATTTAATGCGGCGCCAATAAGGAGAAATCTTTAGGAAGGCCCCTCTTTCCAGGAACTATGCGGTTGTCAATATTGTGATTCTGTAATATTATTTGTGAATAATTAATTATTGATTTATATGATGAGGAAAATATTGATTTTATGTGGATATAGATGGAGAAAATTTTTAAATGTGACAATTGTTGAAAATTAAGATTTTATCTTTTCTGATAAAATAATTCATTTGAATATATTATTTTAATAATATAATAATGGTGATATTTTTACAGTGAATGTGGGATATATGAGTATATGAGGAGGAGGAGTATTTTTGTTCCTAAAATTGTTTAAAACATGTTAAACATGTTTGTGGACCCCATTTCTTGACTGAAATTTGATTATAGCTTGTAAAATTGCTCGTTTGTGGATTTCGGTCAATTTCTGTTTGGAATTTGGAACAACTTTTTTCTGCAAAGTTGTAGAGAATTGAATTTCCTATAAAAATTCACGAGATTCGAATTTTCTGATAAAAGGGCTATTTATTATGAATTATTGAAGTTCCGGATTAATTAATTATCATTTTTTTTAGAGTTTTAAGCCACTTTTGCATGAAAAACATTTTTGTCACTTAGGGGACATGTGTTAGTGGCTGATTTCAGCTGGTGGTGTGCGTAGGAAGATGTGGAAAATTAATATTATTAATTTATTAAATTTTCTGCTTTGGTGTTCTAAGCATTTTCCTATAAATAGGGTGCTTAGGTTTGAATTGAAAATCACACCAGAAACTGAAGTTTTCTCTCTCTTTCTCTCTCTATAATATCGAGCGTATTTTGTGAGTATTTTAGTACTTTGAGTATTGCTATACGGTGCAAGTTCTTTCAAAGACTATATCCAAAGATTTAAATTCGAAGTACTATTCTTTCTGAGGTAAGGGATATTTTTTTTTCGTAAATGATATTATTTCTTCAATATCATTATGCCAAAATATTGATCTGAAGTTTTTATCAAATTTGAAACTTTTTGGTGTCGGGGTTACTATTCACGAATACGGCACTATTCACAGAAAAGTTAAATTTTTGTTTTTGTCCAAAATATCTATTATGGATACTAGCTTTGATTGTATCCATGTTTTGATCATTCTTGAATTTTACTCCACTATGATTATTATTGAGGTATTTTTGGACATGGATAAACCGAATTACGAATCTTTAATCCTTAATCCTTGTATTTTGTTTCACTGAATTCGTTTCTTTAAAAATATTTTTCATCATCCTCAGTTCTAAATGATGATGTTACTGAATATCTTTGACCTGTAGTGCAAAGATGGTTGATGTTCTTATGAATATCTTTGGCTCGTAGTGCAAAGATGAACAGGTGTTGAGGTGAACATGACCAACTGATGAATATCTTTGGCCTGTAGTGCAAAGATAAATATTTGATTCAAGATGTATATTGATTGATGTTACAGGGATAAAATATTAATGATGAACTTTTAAATTCATAGATACTAGTAGATTTCATTCTCTACGTAACTCTTCTATGAATTATTATTTCCGCTGCGAATATTGATCTGAAACTTGTTGTCTATTATATTCTATCAGATTTTTTCCCTGTTGAGGACTAACGATAATTTGTTCTATGTTATCTTAGTCATAATATTCTTTACTGGGCTAGTTGAGCTCACGCTTTTCCTTGTTGTTCCATTTTTCTTCTCAGGAGGTGAGAATGTAGCGAGTACGAGTCGGGGTATGAAGTGATGGTTCTAGAAGTTGTTTTAGTAGTCCTCACCATTTTTGTAAAATAAAGTTTTAATAATTGTAATGAGGACTTTGTTGGGTATGGATATTGTCTAGATGATAATATTTGTATTTAAACTCACAGTTTTTATGTTGTATTAATAAAGCTGTAGTTGTTTCTGCACCACGTTATTAATGACTCAAAATGGGTGATGTATACCTATTTTGGGGGCGTCACAAGAATACCTTGCTTTCTTTTCAGATTGTACCTTCCCGGTAATTTCCTCGCTATCATGATTTTCCCATTTCTCATCTCTTGTATTTCAGATATCATTCTAGAATATAGTTTCAAAACAAAGGTTAATCGACATATCACAATTTGTCAACTTATCAAGTAAACAATTTCAGCTTAGGTAAGTCACACACTAGCGAAGTATATAACTCGCCTCTCCCCTCTTAGTTCTAGACTCTTATCTCCGCCAACTACCATATCCCTAAGCTCTGATACCAAATGTGACACCCCCAAAATAGGTATACACGACCCATTCTGAGTCACCAGATATCACATTATAAAAATCAACTACAAACTTCATTTATACAACTGTTGAACTATCGTATAGAATACGACCTTAGTTAACTGTGAGTTTTAATACAATATTGTCTCATAGACATTATCCAAACTCAAATTATTACAATGCCATATAAAATACAGCAGCAAATAATTCAAGACCCCAAAGAAGAACAAGAAGATTACTATCTTATTTATTATAATGAGGTGCACTTTTGACGCTTCTAAACTCGGGTTCTCATCACCCTATTGTTGTTCACCAAAATCAATTATTATGTGACGTATAAAATACGACACCCACATCTTAGGTCCTCAATACAATTATATATTGTATGTCATGTCATTTTATAATGTATTGAGAAACTTCGACAGTCTCGGACCATCATACTATTCCCCTGTTATCCCCGCTTGACTCAACTACACTCTTATTACCTGAAAGGAATTGTGAGCAAAAGGGTGAGCACAACTAGCCCAGTAAAGAATATCATGACTAAAGATAACTACATTATCAATAGCTTTCATCAATAATAAATCAGAGATTTAGAACATATGGTACATGATAAAACTTTTCAACCATAGTTGCAGCGGAACGAGCAATCCATTAGAAGAGCCGAGTAGAGAATAAAATCTACTATCTTCTATGATTTAAAAGGTTTTTCATCACTTTTATCGCTGAGACTCAGCTCAATAAATAATCAACATCTTCAAATCATCCTTGCACTACAGGCCAAGGATATTCTTTAGTATCACGACCACGAATTATCCATGCACTACGGGATAAAGATAATCGTGTTTTCATCAACGGTCCTGATTATGCCATAAAACAATTCATCTTTGCACCCTTGGCCGAAGAGAATCCATAACCATAATCATACCAAAAATTGTCCATCAATGAATTACGGGCCAATGAGAACTTTTTCCACATCATTTGTAATATTACGGTCATGATTATACCGAATAATCCCTGGTCATAATCATACCAAGTCCAACTATGCACTACAGGCCACAGATGACTTTCAGCATAATATAAACATGAGGATGATGACAATGATATAAGAATTCAATAAAATAAGTTCACGAATTAATTTGTCCAGAACCAATAACGCCCAAATTGTCAACATGATACTTTTTTGAGAGTAAAATTCAAGAATGCTCGGAAGAATATTTCCATGAAAAATCTATGGATGAAGCGCAAATATCACGGATATTCCACTAATTTCATGGAGGATAGAAGTCAAAACTTTAACCAATCGAGTATAATAAAGAATGGAATAACAAAAGAAATCACTATGCATGTGGTACTTCGCATGATTAAGTTATTCCAACAAAATAATAAGTAACGGAACCGAGTCAAAGTAAATCGCATCGACAAGATGTTCCAATGAATAATAAAAGAAAGGAATAACAATGAAATCACCATGCATGTGGTACTTCAGACAGATAAAAGTTATTCCAATGAATACTAAATAATGAGAAACCAGTCCTAAGATAAAACGCACATATAGGATATTCCAACAGAATAATAAAGACAGAACCAGGTCTGGCGTAAAACACACAGACAGGATATTCCAACAGATTAATAAAGACGGAACCAAGTCCGACGTAAAACACACAGACAGGATATTCCAACAGAATAATAAAGAATGAAATAACAGAAGAATTTCACCAAGTATAAGGTAGCCCGCATATACAGGTTATTCCAACAGAATAATAAAGAATGGAATAACAGAAGTTCTCTTCATGAATACAAAAGAAATAATACCCTTTACAGGTACAACAAATAATATCCCTTACGAGTACAACAAATAATATCCCTTACCTTAGTAGGAGATTGAATACTGCAGTAGTGTAGTAACAAAATACTCTTCTTCTTTCTCTCTTATTCTCTCTATACTTTCTCTCTCTATAGCTTGAATGAATTCGTGAAAAATAATTAAGAACTAGGCCTCTATTTATAGAAGATTTCTAACTTAGCCCTTGCAATGTGAAAAGGCAAGAAGCTTGACGACTGATGATGTGAAAAGAAAAGTGGTTTGACGCCTGTAATGTGAAACACCAAGTGGTTTGACGCCTGTAATGTGAAACACCAAGTGGTTTGACACCTGTAATGTGAAATGACAATTGGTTCGACGCCTATAATGTTAAACGACAATTGGTTCGACGCCTGTAACATGAAATGAGAAGTGGTTTGACGTCTGGTAAAGATAATTACTATTGGCGAAAGAGACTCTTAGATGATGACATATGGGCCCCCATAGAATAACCAAACTTACCACAAACGTCTCATAATAGACTTCTTATTTACATCAAGGATTGAATAAATATACTGTGACAATAATTGAATCAATAATATAAGAGATATGATGCAGCAATTACTTTAGCAATAATTTAGTATAACTGAGTGACTTCTCACGTAAGCATCAATAATCAATACCGTGTGCTACTATGCAACCAAGCATATTATTGTACTTTTACTACCGATTAGTTCAACAGTATTAACGGTAAAACTTCTGTCGCTATTTTCATAAAAATATTTTTGTCGTTTTCTCAATCCGACATTAATTCCGTTGTGGGGTCCACCAATGATTGTACCATCGTACGGATATTCCTTGACAAAAATAATAGTCCCCGACCAATCGAATATTATATAACAACTTGCATACTTTGAAAAATTTATAAATACTACCCACAACTATAACATTATATCAAATCCACACCATAATATTCAAAAAATTATTTCGAGAAAATTAAATATTTATTCATAAAATCCGGGGTCTCACAATCTCCCTTCCTTATGGAATTTCGCCCTCGAAATTTACGTGCATACACAGTATTGAAGAGATGAGAATACCTTGCTTTTTTCGATTGTACCTTCCCGGTAATTTCCTCGCTATCATGATTTTTCCATTTCTCATCTCCTGTATTTCAGATATCATTCTAGAATATAGTTTTAAAACAAAGGTTAATCGACATATCACAATTTGTCAACTTATCAAGTAAACAATTTTAGCTTAGGTAAGTCACACACTAGCGAAGTATATAACTCGTCTCACCCCTCCTAGTTCTAGACTCTTATCTCCACCAACGACCATATCCCTAAGCTCTGATACCAAATGTGACGCCCCCAAAATAGGTATACACGACCCATTCTGAGTCGCCAGATATCATATTATAAAAATCAAATATAAACTTCATTTATACAACTGTTGAACTGTCGTATAGAATACGACCACAGTTAACTGTGAGTTTTAATATAATATTATCTCATAGACAGTATCCAAACTTAAATTATTATAATGCCATATAAAATACAGCAGCAAATAATTCAAAACCCCAAAGAAGAACAAGAAGATTACTATCTTATTCATTATAATGAGGTGCACTTTTGACGCTTCTAAACTCGGGTTCTCATCACCCTATTGTTGTTCACCAAAATCAATTATTATGTGACGTATAAAATAAGACACCCACATCTTAGGTCCTCAATACAATTATATATTGTATGTCATGTCATTTTATAATGTATTGAGAAACTTCAACAGTCTCGGACCATCATACTATTCCCTTGTTATCCCCGCTTGACCCAACTATACTCTTATTACCTGAAAGGAATTGTGAGCAAAAGGGTGAGCACAACTAGCCCAGTAAAGAATATCATGACTAAAGATAACTACATTATCAATAGCTTTAATCAATAATAAATCTGAGATTTAGAACATATGGTACATGATAAAACTTTTCAACCATAGTTGCAGCGGAACGAGCAATCCATTAGAAGAGCCGAGTAGAGAATAAAATCTACTATCTTCTATGATTTAAAAGGTTTTTCATCACTTTTATCGCTGAGACTCAGCTCAATAAATAATCCACATCTTCAAATCATCCCTGCACTACAGGCCAAGGATATTCTTTAGTATCACGACCACGAATTATCCATGCACAACGGGCTAAAGATAATCGTGTTTTCATCAACGGTCCTGATTATGCCATAAAACAATTCATCTTTGTACCCTTGGCCGAAGAGAATCCATAGCCATAATCATACCAAAAACTGTCCATCAATGCATTATGGGCCAATGAGAACTTTTTCCACATCATTTGTAATATTACGGTCATGATTATACCGAATAATCCCTGGTCATAATCATACCATGTCCAACTATGCACTACAGGCCAAAAATGACTTTCAACATAATATAAACATGAGGATGATGACAATGATATAAGAATTCAATAAAATAAGTTCACGGATTAATTTGTCCAGGAACCAATAAAGTCCAAATTGTCAACATGATACTTCTTTGTAGAGTAAAATTCAAGAATGCTCAGAAGAATATTTCCATGAAAAGATACTGGATGAAGCGCAAATATCACAGATATTCCACTAATTTCATGGAGGATAGAAGTCAAAACTTTAACCAACTGAGTATAATAAAGAATGGAATAACAAAAGAAATCGGCGATGCATGCAGATTAGATGTATATGTGTTATTCCAATGTAATAATAGGTAACGAAACCGGTCAAAGTAAATTGCATCGACAGGATGTTTCAACGTAATAATAAAGAAAGGAATAACAATGTAAATCACCATGCATGTGGTACTGCAGATAGACAAAGGTTATTCCAATGAATACTAAATAACGGAATCCGGTCCCGTAGAAACGCATATATATAGTATATTCCAAATGAATAATAAAGACAGAACCCGGTCGGCGTAAAACACATGTGCATGGGATATTCCAACAGATTAATAAAGACGGAACCAAGTCAGGCGTAAAATGCATGAGATGAGGATATTCCAACGAGAATAATAAAGAATGAAATAACTGAAGAATTTCACCAAGTATAAGGTAGCCCGCATATACAGGTTATTCCAACAGAATAATAAAGAATGGAATAACAGAAGTTCTCTTCATGAATACAAAAGAAATAATACCCTTTATAGGTACAACAAATAATATCCCTTACGAGTACAACAAATAATATCCCTTACCTTAGTAGGAGATTGAATACTACAGTAGTGTAGTAACAAAATACTCTTCTTCTTTCTCTCTTATTCTCTCTTTATTTTCTTTGTAGAGTAAAATTCAAGAATGCTCAGAAAAATATTTCCATGAAAAGATACTGGATGAAGTGCAAATATCACGGATATTCCACTAATTTCATGGAGGATAGAAGTCAAAACTTTAACCAACTGAGTATAATAAAGAATGGAATAACAAAAGAAATCACCATGCATGAGGTACTTCAGATAGTATTAAAGTTATTCAAAGAATAATAAGTAAGCGGAACGGTCAAAGTAAATTCGCGATCGACAGGATGTTCCAACGGGATAATAAAGAAAAGAATAACAATGAAATCACCATGCATGTGGTACTCAGATGTAGACAGGTTATTCCAATGAGAATACTAAATAATCGGAACTAGGTCGGCGTAAAAGCGATGTACGAGGATATTCCAATAAAATAATAAAGAATTAAACCGTGCGGTATAAAAGCATGCATGACGGGATATTCCAATAGAATAATAAAGACGAAACCAAGTCCGGCAAAAAATGCACAGATAAGATATTCCTACCGAATAATAAAGAATGAAATAATAGAATAATTTCATCAAGTATAAGGTAGCCCGCGTATACATGTTATTCCAATAGAATAATAAAGAATGGAATAACAGAAGTTCTCTTCATGAATACAAAAGAAATAATACCCTTTATAGGTACAACAAATAATATCTCTTACCTTAGTAGGAGTTTGAATACTGCAGTAGTGTAGTAACAAAATACTCTTCTTCTTTCTCTCTTATTCTCTCTATATTTTCTCTCTCTATAGCTTGAATAAATTCGTGAAAAATAATGAAGAACTAGGCCTCTATTTATAGAAGATTTCTAACTTAGCCCTTGTAATGTGAAAAGGCAAGAAGCTTGACGACTGATGATGTGAAAAGAAAAGTTGTTTGACGCCTGTAATGTGAAACACTAAGTGGTTTGACGCCTGTAGTGTAAAACACCAAGTGGTTTGACGCATGTAATGTGAAACACCAAGTTATTTGATGCCTGTAATGTGAAACGACAATTGGTTTGACGCCTATAATGTGAAACGACAATTGGTTCGACGCCTGTAATATGAAATGAGAAGTGGTTTGACGTCTGGTAAAGATAATTACTATTGGCGAAAGAGACTCTTAGATGATGACATATGGGCCCCCATAGAATAACCAAACTTACCACAAACGTCTCATAATAGACTTCTTATTTACATCAAAGATTGAATAAATATACTGTGACAATAATTGAATCAATAATATAAAAGATAAGATGTAGCAATTACTGTATCAATAATTGAGTATAATTGAGTGACTTCTCACGTAAGCATCAATAATCAATACCGTGTGCTACTATGCAGCCACGCGTATTACTGTACCTTTACTACCGAGTAATTCAACAATATTAACGGTAAAACTTCCGCCGCTATTTTCATAAAAATATTTTTGTCATTTTCTCAATCCGACATTAATTCCGCTGTGGGGTCCACCAATGATTGTAACGTCATACGGATATTCCTTGACAAAAATAATATTCCCCGACCAATCGAATATTATATAACAACTTGCATACTTTGCAAAATTTATAAATACTACTCACAACTATAACATTATATCAAATCCACACCATAATATTCAAAAAATTATTTCGAGAAAATTAAATATTTATTCATAAAATCTGGGGTCTCACATAGACACTCAGAGAAATGGATTGAAGCAAGCTTCTCAAATATGAAACATTCGTTTTGATGAGACAATCAAAAGAGTTTGATTTTAACAAAAATAAGAATGTACCTAGTGTGTACAAAAGGGTCAGTGAGAGCGTCGTGACATTCCTAGTACTATATGTTGATATAATACGGATAAGGAATGACACGCCAATGCTAGAATCAGTAAAGATAAAGTTGTCTAAACATTCCTCCATGAATGATTTGGGAAGAGTATCTTAATTGGGGATACAAATCTATATAGATAGATTTAAGAGGATGCTCGACTTAACCCAAGGAACATTTATTCATATGATGCTAAAGTCGTTTAGCATGGCAAACTCCAAGAGTTGTCTCATGTTGATGAGCCATGGAGTGTATCTCTCTTAATAGTCCACATAGACTCAAAAAAGAGAGATTACATGAGAACTATCATGTATGCAATGAAATGTACGAGACCTGATGTTGATCAGTTATATTATGGAGAAGTTCACTATGAGTCAGTGAAAAACATCTTAAAGTACTTAACCGACACTAAAGATGTGATCATATACATGGTGGTTCTGAAATAAAACTAGAGGGCTTAACAGACTCAAGTTTTTCAGACAGACAAAGACGACAGAAAATCCACTTTAAGGTAAAGTGTTACCTTGAACGGTGGTGCAGTGAATTGGAAAGGTTCCAAACAGCAAAGAGTTGTTGGTTTAGTGATAAAAATAAAGTATATAGCTGTAAATGTTGCTGCAAGTTGATTGTTTGGATGAAATGTTCAGAACAAAACTAGAAATAGTTCCTAACTCTCATCTTGGATCTAAACATATTTTGTGGCACTATCATTTGATTATAGGAATCATTGAAAGATGGAAAATCACTATAGAGATTGTGGACTCTCAAGAACAACATTACATATCCATTAACTAAAGCTTATCCAACAGCGGGATAATTGTCACTTAGAGAAGAAGGGTATGAGATACCATGGCGATTGGCTTTAGTGCAAGTGGGAGCTTGAAAGTAGTATGCACACAAGCCAATCATGTTTGATGATAAAGCATATACTTTGTAACAATCTTATTCATTTATTAATAAAATGTGACGCCCCCAAAATAGGAATACATCACCCATTCTGAGTCGCCAGATATCACACTATAAATATCAAATATAACTTCATTTATACAACTGTTGAACTGTCGTATAGAATACGTCCACAGTTAACTGTGAGTTTTAATACAATGTTTGTAACTCTCATGGTGCCTCGACCACAACCTTACAATGGTACTTTACATAAAAGTATAGTCAAAAATTATTTTAGGAATTAAAATCTTTGGGAAGTGCTCAATGAAACCTTCGTACATGGGAGGCCATGCTCAGGTTATGGTAGATATCATATGTCCGCAGTAATTATCCTTGGTTGAATTAATAGACCCCAAAGAAAAATGAGAAGATTACTATCATCTTCTTTCCAATGGTGAGTCTTCTCTTGGCATATAACTATCTCCACTGTCTCCAAGTGAAAATTATATTTCAAATAAACTCCAAGATCATATAGGTAGTGCTCGTAGATATACTCAGCAAGTGGATGTGCACAACCTTGTCTTATGATAACATAAGATTGTATGTCATTAGACATCTTGTATGATAGTGACAAAACACCCTTCCAAAGTTGGGTTCGCCTCACCCTATTCGGTTCACCAAAATTAAATATCAAATGACGTATACAATACAACACACTTAACTAAAGTTCTCAATAAAATTATTTCCATACAATTTAGGGAGAACCTCAACCACTATAGACCACCGTTCTATTCTCCTATTATCCCCGCTCAACCCAGCTACACTCTTGTTACCTGAAAGGAATTCTGAAGCAAAAGGGTGAGCACAACTAGCCCAGTAAAGAATATCATAACTAAAGATAATTAAATTATCAATAGCTTTTGTCAATAATAAATCGAGGTTTAGAACATATGGTAGATGAATAAAACTTTTCAACCATAGTTGCAGCGGAACGAGCAATCCATTAAAAGAGTCAAATAGACCATCAGGTCTATTATCTTCTCCATGTTAAAAGTCCACCAATAATGTTGTATCCCTGTAACATCAATCAACAATTCATGTCCACAATCATATGAATAACTCATAATCATAATTGTGATTCTGAATTCCTTTTCACACCCAGGACGAAGATAATTTTCATCACCTATCATCACCTGAAACATCAAAAATCATGGTTATACCAAATCACAATTTCTGCTCATAATCATACTAATTAAATCATATTTGCACTACGACCAAAGATATTCATTACTATCACATCCATGAATTAATATTTCATTGCTGAGACTCAGCTCAATAATTAATCCACGTCATAAAATCATCCCTGCACTACGGCCAAGGATATTCGTTAATATCACATCCATGAATTATCCATGCACTACAGGCCAAGGATATTCATTATTATCACATCCATGAATTAATATTTCATTGCTGAGACTCAGCTCAATAATTAATCCACATCATCGAATCATCCCTGCACTACAGGCCAAGGATATTCTTTAGTATCACGACCACGAATTATCCATGCACTACGGGCCAAAGATAATCGTGTTTTCATCAACGGTCCTGATTATGCTATAAAACAATTCATCTTTGCACCCTTGGCCGAAGAGAATCCATAGTCATAATAATATCAAAAACTGTCCATCAATGCACTACGGCCAATGAGGACTTTTTTTCACATCATTTGTAACATTACGGTCATGATTACACTGAATAATCCCTGGTCATAATCATACCAAGTCCATCTATGCACTACAGGCCATAGATGACTTTCAACATAATATAAACATGAGGATGATGACAATGATATAAGAATTCAATAAAACAAGTTCAAGAATTAAATTATCCAGGAACTAACAACATCCAAATTGTCAACATGATACTTCTTTGTAGAGTAAAATTCAAGAATAATATTCATGCACCAAAAATAATTTGGACAGAAATGAATAAATTTTTCATCATGAATAGTATCCCGTGAATAGTACTTCGGGAATAGTACCTCGTGAATAGTACCCCGACATGAAAAGTACTCTGTGACGCCACCAAAATAGGTATACATCACCCATCTTGAGTCACCAAATACATGGTACAAATACAAATAAAAACTTAATTATACAACTATCGTGTAAAATACGACAAAACAAAACTGAGATTATAAACAGGGATATTGCCTTCTAGACAATATCCATTCTCAAATAGAGTCCTTGTTACATTTATTATCACACTATTTTACAGAATAGTGAAGACTACTAAGACACCATCTCGGACCATCACTCCGTTCCCCGACTAGTCCCAGCTACGTTCTCATTTCCTGAAAAGAACAGTGAAAGAAAGGGTGAGCTCAACTAGCCCAGCAAGAAATATTATGACTAAGATAATACAGAATAAATTATCATTAGCCTTAACAATGTTAAACTAATAAAATATAATAGACATCAAGTTTAACTGCAGCGGATCAAGCAATCCATTAAAAGAGTCAAGTAGAGAATAAAATCTACTATCTTTTACGATTTAAAAGGTTTTTCATCACTTTTATCGTTGGGACTCAAATTTTAATAAATAATCCACATCATCGAATCACCCCGCAGACTACTACCAAGGATATTCTTTAGTATCACGACCACAAATTATCCCTCAGACTACGGGCCAAGGACATTCGTGTATTCATCAATGGTCATGATCATGCCAACAACTATCCATGAATGCACTCACGGCCAATGAGGACTTTACCACATCATTTGTAACATTACGGCCATGATTATAATCTGAATAATCCACGGTCATAATTATACCAAGTCCATCTACGCACTACAGCCCACGAGATGACTTTCACATAATATAAACATGAGGATGATGACAATGATATAAGGAATTCAATAAAACAAGTTCACGAATTAATTTGTCCAGAAACAATAACGTCCAAATTGTCAACATGTTACGTCTGTGTAGAGTAAAATTCAAGAATGCTCAGAAGAATATTTCCATGAAAAGATACTAGATGAAGCGCAAATATCAAGGATATTCTACTAATTTCATGGAGTATAGAAGTCAAAACTTTAATCAACTGAGTATAATAAAGAATGTAATAACAAAAGAAATCACCATGCATGTGGTACTCAGATGTAAAAAGTTATTCTAACGAATAATAATAATAACGGAACCAGTCGGTGAAATTCACACCGACGGGATGTTCCAACAGAATAATAAGTAATGGAATAACAACAGAAATTATAATGCATGCGCTACTTCCCATAGACAGGTTATTCCAACAGAATAATAATAACGGAACCAGGTCCGGTGTAAAATACACAGACAGGATGTTCCAACAGAATAATAAAGACGGAACTGTGTCCGTGTAAAAAACACTGACGGGATGTTCCAACAGAATAATAATAAAGAGCGGAACCAGTCCCGGCAGAAAAAATGCATGAACAGGATGTTCCAACAGAATAATAAAGACGGAACCAGGTCCGGTGTAAAAACACACGATAGGATATTCCAACAGAATAATAGAAGAATGTCACCAAGTATAGGGTAGCTCGCGTATACAAGTTATTCCAACAGAATAATAAAGAATGGAATAATAGAAGTTCTCTTCATGAATACAAAAGAAATAATACCCCTTACCTTTGAAAGAAACTGGATAAAGGAGTAGTGAGGTAGTAGGCTTCTCTTCTTCTATAGATTTTCTCTCTACAATTTGTCTCTATAATAATTGCTCTATAGCTTTTGTGAATTGGTGAGAAATGAAGGAAGAATGAGCTTCTATTTATAGGAAAACATAGTTTCGATAATTACATGTTTTGGGGCTCGAAATATTAAAAAATTTCTCCATCTATATCCACATAAAATCAATATTTTTCTCATCATATAAATCAATAATTAATTATTCACTTAATAATATTATGAGAATCACAATCTCGACAACCGTGCGGTTCTCGAGAATAGAGGGGCTTTCCAATAAGGATCTCTCTCATCTTGGCGCAATAATTAGATGACCTAAACTCTCCTTAGACAGAACTTTCTAGACATTACCAATAATGTTATCCAATAATATTATTTAGATAATATGAATTATTGCTAGATAATAGAAAATCTTGTGTAATGACAATTATTGAAACAACAATAATATAAAATATCAACGTAGCAATTATTGAATCAATAAAATAAAAAATCTTTGAATAGTAATTCTTCGTAATAATTATTGAAAGTAGTGCCTTCTTACGTAAGAATCAATAATTGGTGCAATACCGTGTGCTACTATGTTTTAACCACCGAGTATTCCAACAGTATTAACGGTAACAACTACGTCGTTATTATAAACAACTTATACTTGTCGTTTTCTTCATCCAATCGCTTTTAGTTATGGGGCCCACACAAGGCTGCACCGTTGTACGAATATTTTATAACCACTTGCTTATTTGAAATATTTGCGTATTTTACCCATAACTATCCACATTAATCAAATCAACCCTTACTATTTCAAAATAATATATGGAGGAAATTAAATTTTATTTATTAATAATTTGGGGTCTTACATATAGACCATCGTTCTATTCCCCTGTTATCCCCGCTCGACCCAGCTACACTCTTGTTACCTGAAAGGAATTCTGAAGCAAAAGGGTGAGCACAACTAGCCTAGTAAAGAATATCATAACTAAAGATAATTAAATTATCAATAGCTTTTGTCAATAATAAATCGTAGATTTAGAACATATGGTAGATGATAAAACTTTTCAACCATAGTTTAAATGAACAAGCAATCCATTAAAGAGTTAAATAGACCATCGTGTCTATTATCTTCTCCATGTTAAAAGTCCACCAATAATGTTTTATCCTCGTAACATCAATCAACAATTCATGTCCACAATCATATGAATAACTCATAATCATAATTGTGATTCGAATTCCTTTTCACACCGGTGACGAAGATAATTTTCATCACCTATCATCACCGAAACATCAAAATCATGGTTATACCAAATCACAATTTTCTTTCATAATCATACTAATTAAATCATCTTTGCACTACTACCAAAGATATTCATTATTATCACATCCATGAATTAATATTTCATTATCGAGACTCATTTCAATAATTAATCCACGCCATCGATTCATCCCTGCACTACGGCCAAGGATATTCGTTAATATCACATACATGAATTATCCATGCACTACGGCCAAGGATATTCATTATTATCACATCCATGAATTAATATTTCATTCTTTGAGACTCAAATTTCAATAATTAATCCACATCATCGAATCATCCTTGCATTCTGTGCCAAGGATATTCTTTAGTATCACGACCACGAATTATCCATGCACTACGGGCCAAAGATAATCGTGTTTTCATCAACGGTCCTGATTATGCTATAAAACAATTCATCTTTGCACCCTTGGCCGAAGAGAATCCATAGACATAATCATACCAAAAATTGTCCATCGATGCACTACGGCCAATGAGGACTTTTTTTCACATCATTTGTAACATTACGGTCATGATTACACCGAATAATCCCTGGTCATAATCATACCAAGTCCATCTATGCACTACAGGCCACAGATGACTTTCAACATAATATAAACATGAGGATGATGACAATGATATAAGAATTCAATAAAACAAGTTCAAGAATTAAATTATCCAGGAACTAACAACATCCAAATTGTCAACATGATACTTCTTTGTAGAGTAAAATTCAAGAATAATATTTATGCACCAAAAATAATTTGGACAGAAATGAATAAATTTTTTGTCATGAATAGTATCCCGTGAATAGTACTTTGGGAATAGTACCTCGTGAATACTACTCCGACACGAAAAGTACTCCAAATACCTGAGTGACTAATATTCGGGTGAATAGTAATTTTGGTGAATAGTAACCCATGAATAGTAACTCGTGAATAGTATTCCGGTATGAAAAGTTCCCCGAATACCCGAGTGAATAATACTAGAGTGAATAGTAATTGGGAGAATAGTAACCCGTGAATAGTAACTCGTAACAGAAAATACCAAATAAAATAATATTTCATGACGAGTATAGAAGTCAAAACTTTAACCAACCGAGTATAATAAAGAATGGAATAACAAAAGAAATCTCCGTGCATGCGGTACTTCACATGACGAGTTATCCCAATGTAATAATAAATAACGGAACCGAAGTCAAAGTAATACGCAAGCGAGGATATTCCAACAAAATAATAAAGAATGGAATAACAACAGAAATCGTCATGCATGCGGTACTTAGATATACTGAGTTATTCCACAGAATAATAAAAGCGGAACGAGTCGTCCAACAGAAACGCATTTGCATGCAGGATATTCCAAGAATAATAAAAAGCGGAACCAGTGCGGTGTAAAACACACGCATGGATATTCCAATGTAATAATAAAAGGCGGAACCAGTCCGGCGTAAAATGCATGCAGACAAGATATTCCAATGTAATAATAAAAGCGGAAACTGTCCTAGGTGTAAACACATGCATGAGGATATTCAACCAGAATAATAGAAGAATGTCACCAAGTATAGGGTAGCTCGCGTATACAAGTTATTCCAACAGAATAATAAAGAATGGAATAATAGAAGTTCTCTTCATGAATACAAAAGAAATAATACCCCTTACCTTTGAAAGAAACTGGATAAAGGAGTAGTGAGGTAGTAGGCTTCTCTTCTTCTATAGATTTTCTCTCTACAATTTCTCTCTATAATAATTGCTCTATAGCTTTTGTGAATTAGTGAGAAATGAAGGAAGAATGAGCTTCTATTTATAGGAAAACATAGTTTCGATAATTACATGTTTTGGGGCTCGAAATATTACAGTATAATACCTTCCTCTTTTTCTTCCTTTTTAATTTAGTCCTGCAAGTATTATCAAACTTGCACCAACTCCCCTAATAGTAAATAATGTGATTCAATAGTAAATCATGTGACTCAATAGTTCTAGACATGTGAAAATTTGAATTACAGTATAGTACCTCCATCTATACCTCTATTTTTAACTTAGTCATTCAAGTATTATAAATCTTGCACCAACTCCAGTAATAGTAACAAGAATGTGAATCAATAGTACACACATGTGATCAAATAGTTATAATCATGTGAAATAATAGCAATCAATTGCTCATTTATCCGGTTAAATACCCGATTGGTCAATATAACCTCTAGACATCAATTATTATCGAAATAAATATCGATTTTTACTAACACAAATAATTCTAACACAATGAAACTATTTTTATCAAAAATATAAATTTTGAAATTTTGAAGTTTGACTTTTCCCAAAAAAGTTAACTATTGACTTTTTGACCAAATATTGAATCCTTAAAATTTTATATTTATAGACTATTTTTACTAATTTCGTCGTTAGGACTCAAATATCACGTCCGTCTCTCCAAATTCAACTTGAACACAACTTCAATTTTAATAACATTCATCATTAATATTATAACTCACAATATTTATCAATCAGTCGTTCCTGTGAAAGAGGGCTTTCAGATAAGGATTTCTCCATATTGGCGCGCAATTAGATTATCTAACCTCTCCTTGACTGAACTTCTAGACATTGTAAATATTGCAATTTATAATATGAATAACTTTGTTGTCTCAAGTATTGATTTAATAACATATCATATAATGCAAATGATATTGTGACAATAATTGAATCAATAATATGAGAGATATGATGCAGCAATTACTGTAGCAATAATTGAGTATAACTGAGAATACCGTGTGCTATTATGCAACCACGCGTATTACTATACTTTTACTACCGAGTATTTTATGACAACTTGCTTACTTTGAAAAAAAATTCACATATCACCCTTAACTTTAAACTTTTATCAATTTAACTATTTACCAAAATAGAAAAATTAAATACTTTTATTTCATAAAATTTGGGATCTCACAATCTCCCCTCCTTATGAAATTTTGCCCTCAAAATTTACGTACCTGGTAGTTCAAAGAGATGAGAATGCCTTGCTTTCTATTCGGACTATACCTTCCCGGTTATTTCCTCTGTATATTGCTCATCTCCTGTATTTTAGATATCATTCTAGAATACAGTTTCAAAATAAGGGTTAATTGACATGCCACATATTATCCCTATACTCTGACCGACAAATTAAATACCAAATAAACTTAGGTAGGTCATACTAGCGAAGGAATTCCCCGTCTCTCCCCTCCTAGTTCTTGTCTCACATCTCAGCCAGGGATTATATCCCTAAGCTTTGATTCCAACTGTGATGCCCCCAAAATAGGTATACATCACCCATTCTGAGTCGCCAGATATCACACTATAAATATCAAATACAACTTCATTTATACAACTGTTGAACTGTCGTATAGAATACGACCACAGTTAACTGTGAGCTTTAATACAATGTATGTAACTCTCATGGTGCCTCGACCACAACCTTACAATGGTACTTTACATAAAATATAGTCAAAAACTGTTTTAGGAATTAAAATCTTTGGGAAGTGCTCAATGAAACCTTCGTACATGGGAGGCCATGCGTCTAGGTTATGGTAGATATCATATATCCACAGAATTATCCTTGGTTGACCCAATAGACCCAAAAGAAAAACAAGAAGATTACTATCATCTTCTTTCCAATGGTGAGTCTTCTCTTGGCATATAACTATCTCCACTGTCTCCAAGTGGAAATTATATTTCAAATAAACATCAAGATCATATAGGTAGTGCTCGTAGATATACTCAGCAGGTGGATGTGCACAACCCTGTCTTATGATAACACGAGGTTGTATGTCATTAGACATCTTGTATGATAGTGACAAAACACCCTTCCAAAGTTGGGTTCGCCTCACCCTATTCGGTTCACCAAAATTAAATATCAAATGACGTATACAATACGACACACTTATCTAAAGTTCTCAATAAAATTATTTCCATACTATTTAGGGAGAACCTCAACCACTATAGCGTGACGCCCCCAAAATAGGTTTACATCACCCATTCGGAGTTGTCAAATACATGGTACATAAACAACTACAACTTTATTAATACAACATATAAACTATGAGTTTAAATACAGATATTGCCATCTAGACAATATCCACACCCAAATAAATTCTCATCACAATTATTGATACATTATTTTACAAAAATGGTGAGGACTACTAAAAAACTCTCTAGAACCATCATCCCATACCCCGACTTGTACTCGCTACATTCTCGCCTCCTGAGAATAAAAATGGAACAAAAAAGAAAAGGGTGAGCTCAACTAGCCCAGTAAAGAATATTATGATTAAGATAACATAGAACAAATTATCGTTAGTCTTCAACAGGGAAAAATCTGATAAAATACAATTGACAACAAGTTTCAGATCAATATTCGCAGTGGAAAATAATAATTCATAGAAGAGTTAAGTAGAGAATGAAATCTACTAGTATCTATGAATTTAAAAGTCCATCATCAATATTTTATCCCTGTAACATCAATCAATATACATCTTGAATCAAATATTCATCTTTGCACTACAGGCCAAAGATATTCATCAGTCAGTCATGTTCATCTCAACACCTGTTCATCTTTACACTACATGCCAAAGATATTCATCATAAAATTATTAATCTTTGCACTACACGCCAAAGATATTCAATTATATCATCATTTAGGACTGAGGATGATAAAAAATATTTTAAAGAAAACGAATCCAGTGAAACAAAAGAATAATTATTAAGGATTCGTATTTCGGTTTATTCATGTCCAAAAATACCTCATAAATAATCATAGTGGAGTAAAATTCAAGAATGATCAAAACATGGATACAATCAAAGCTAGTATCCATAATAGATATTTTGGACGAAAAACAAAAATTTAATTTTTTACGTGAATAGTCAAGTATTCGTGAATAGTGTCGTATACGTGAATAGTGTCATATATGTGAATAGTAACCCCGACACTAAAAGACAAGAATTTCACAAGAAAATACTCTCAATATTTCGGCATAATGATATTGAAAAAAATAATATCATTTTAAAAAAATAATATCCCTTACCTCGAAAAGACAATACTTCTAGCTGGAATATTGGATATAGTGCTGAAGGGAACTTGCACTGTATAGAAACACTCAAAATATTAAAATACTCACAATAATACGCTCAATATATAGAGAGAGAAAGAGAGAAAACTTCAGTTTCTGGTGTGATTTTCAATTCTAACCTAAGCACCCTATTTATAGGAAAATGCTTAGAACACAAAAGTAGAAAATTTAATAAAATAATAATATATAAATTAAATTTTCCTACGCACACCTCTTTTGCCCAAAAACATCAGCCACCAAGTGGCCCCCCTCACCAAAAACGTTTTTCACATAAAAAATCATTTAAACTCCACAAAAAATAAAATTAATTATTCCAGAACTTCAATAATTCACAATAAATAGCCCTGTTGTCAGAAAAATTTGAACATCATGACTTTTTTCATAGGAAATTCCATTATCTACAACTTTGCAGAAGAAAGTTTTTCCAAATTCCAAATGAGAAATTGAAGAAATCCACAAAGCAGGCGATTTTCTGTGCTATAATCAAATTTCAGTTAAGAAATGGGGTCCACCAACATCAAAAATATGTTTTTAACATTTATCGCAACAAAAATACTCTTCCTCCTCATATACTCATATATCCCACATTCATTATTGTGACGCCCCCAAAATTAGGTATACGTCACCCATCTTGGGTCGCCACTTACATGGTACAAAATACAAATAAAACTTAATTATACAGCCGTCGTGTAAAATACGACAAAACATATGATGTGAGTTTTAATACAAATATTGTCATCTAGACAATATCCATACCCAATGGAGTTCTTATTACATTTATTGTCACACTATTTAACAGGATAGTGAGGACTACTAATGCTATCATCTGGATCGTCACCCCGTTCCCCGACTCATTTCAGCTATATTCTCATTTCCTGAAGAGAACAGTGAAAGAAAGGGTGAGCTCAACTAGCCCAGTAAGAAATATTACGACTAAGATAATGCAGAATAAATTATCATTAGTCTTCAATAATGTTAAATTGATAAAATATAATAGACATCAAGTTTAACTGCAGCGGAATAAGCAATCCATTAGAAGAGTCAAGTAGAGAATAAAATCTACTATCTTATATGGTTTAAAATATTTTCATCAGTTTTTATCGCTAAGACCCAACTTAACAAATAAACCACATCATCGAATCATCCCTGCACTACGGGCCAAGGATATTCATTAAATCATCAATGGTCATGACTATACTGAATAATCCCTGGTCATAATCATACCAAGTCTATCTCTGCATGTAAGCCAAAGATATACAACAATAAAACCAATAATCAACAATCCATCTTTGCACGTAAGCCAAAGATATACAACAATAAAACCAATAATCAACAATCCATCTTTGCACGTAAGCCAAAGATATACAATAATAAAACCAATAATCAACAATTTACATATACCTTATATATAGGATTTCCAAGCCATAAAATCCTATTTTCCAACTTTGTTACTTCACATAACATATTTAACTCATATGTTTATAACTAAACTATTTTCATAAAAAATACCAAATCAGTCCCAAAAATATTTCTTTTCTGGGATTAAGTATAATATAGTCTCATAATGAACATATATTTTTCTCAGAATTTTTAAAATTCATTTACTATTTTTCAAAAATCAATTTCCAATTAATTCCTTAAGAAATTAGTTACCTCAAGTTTAACCCCAAAACTTCCAAAATCTTGGCAGGACCTTACACATGTTAACATGAGCTTCCAGCTTCAATTTCATGGTCATTGGAGTTATAGAACTCCGATTATAGCGTTTTTCGTCGGAAAAACCTAAATATTGAAATGGTCATAACTTGCTCATTTTAAGTCGGAATGAGCTTATTTTTGGACAGGAGGTTCTTTATACCATATACTTTCATGTCCCAAAAGGACAGAATTTTTCTCATAAATTAAGTGGCCGAAAATGCCCTTTTAAAAATAAGATCAGTAGCTTTTTGGTAATTTCCAGCTTTTGACTCCTTTGCCAAAATTAGTCCACACGAAAATCTACAACTCCTTTTCCAGTGATTCCACTTGGAGATGCTAAAAAACTCATAGATCTAACTCTAGGACTTGACCACACTCAAAAATTCGACATATAATTGGAGATATGGTCAATTGAATTTCATGTTACGTTTTTACCAAAATCTGATTTGTCAACCCTTTGTGATTTCTAAGAAACTTTCATGTTTTCACATACTAACCAACATAACTCATCATAACACTTACTAATACTTCATATACCCATGATTTTCATCAGTCCTATACTTTTATTATGACTTTCATCATAATCCACGTAAACATATCATTTCCACAATTCAATAAGGAATGAATATAAAGGATCATTCACCACATGTGGTAATCCACATGCGAGTTATTCCAATAGAATAATAAAGAATGGAATAATGAAAAATTCACCATGCATGCGATAGAGACCGCATGATGTGAGTTATTCCCAGCAGTAATAATAAATGCGGAATAATAAATATGGAACCGTGTCGGTGAAATTCTGCAATCGATGGATATTCTGAAAGAATAATAAAGAATTGAATAACAACAGACTTCACCAAGCATAGGGTATGCCACTTATACAGGTTATGTATAGGGTATGTCAGCAGATATCTGAGTTATTCCAAATGTAATAATAAAGAATTGAATAACAACAGACTTCACCAAGTATAGGGTTTGCCACTTATACAGGTTAGGTATAGGGTATGCCGCATATACAGGTTATTCCAACAGAATAATAAAGAATTGAATAACAAAAGAAGATCACCATGTATAGGGTATGTCACAGATATAAAAGTTATTCCAATGAGAATAATAAAGAATGGAATAATGAAGTTCTCTTCATGAATATAAAAGAATAACACCCGCATCTTAG
Organism: Panax quinquefolius; assembly: GCA_020205615.1. Taxonomy (NCBI): domain Eukaryota; kingdom Viridiplantae; phylum Streptophyta; class Magnoliopsida; order Apiales; family Araliaceae; genus Panax; species Panax quinquefolius. Next base: position 19,955,099 of record CM035157.1, read on the forward strand.
TAAAAGAAGAATATTAGATCGATAGGGTGAGGATTTTCTTAAAGAAAACTTATACTATGTTCTTCGCTTCAAAGTTTCTTAAAACTCTTAAGGAAATACGCCAAGATTATGAAGGAGAATTCTCCGAACTTCGGTGTGAATTCAATTCTAACTAAGCTTCCTATTTATAGGAAAATGGATCTGCGATAGTAACTAATCCATGAGCGGTCCAGATTGATTTACTTTAATCTGATTATCCATATTTAAAACAAAATCTTTTAAATAAAATATAATATATTCTATTTATATAAAAAGATTTTTACTATGCAAACACTATGCAGACACTATGCAAACACTATGCATAATAGAATATAATATATTCTATTTATAGAATAACTTTAATAAAGTATTCTGTTTTATATAAAAAGATGTTCTGTTTTATTACGTTAATAATACAAATAAAACAAAACGTCATCATCGTTATAATAATTCATATTATTAATCGACAATAATTGAATCAAACTGAGTGACTTCTCACATAAATATCAATAATCAATACCGTGTGTTACTATGCAACAACGCGTATTATTGTACTTTTACTACCGAGTAGTTCAACAGTATCAACGGTAAAACTTCCGCCGTTATTTTTAATAAAATATTTTTGTCGTTTTTCTCAATCAAACAATAATTCCGCCATGGGGTCCACCAATGATTGTACCATCGCACGGATATTCCTTGACAAAAAAAAAGAATATTTCCTGACCAATCGAATATAATATGACAACTTGCATACTTTGCAAAATTTATAAATACTACCCACAACTATAATATTATATCAAATCCACACCATAATATAAAAAAAATATTTCGAGAAATTTAAATCTTTATTTATAAAATCTGGGATTTTACAATCTCCCCTCCTTATGAAATTTCACCCTCGAAATTTACGTACGTACCTGATATTCGAAGAGATAAGAATACCTTGCTTTTTTCGAATCAGATTGTACCTTCTTGTTATATCCTCTCAGATCATAATTTTCCCATTACTCATCTCCTGTATTTCAGATATCATTCCAAAATATACCTCCAAAACAAAGGTTAATTGACATATCACAAATTGTCAATTTATTAAGAAAAATTTTGGCTTAGGTAAGTCACACCCTAGCGAAGTATATTACTCGTCTTCTAGACTAATATCTCCGCCAGTGACCATATCCCTGTAACATCAATCAATAATTCCTGTCCACAATCATATGAATAACTCATAATCATAATTGTGTTTCTGAATTCCTTTTCGCACCAGGAAGAAGATAATTTACATCACCTATCTTCACCTGAAACATCAAAAATTATGGTTATACCCAATCACAATTCTTGCTCATAATCATACTAATAAATTCATCTTTGCACTACTGGCTTAAAGATATACTATTTATAAAACCAATAATCTTTGAGACTCAAACTTATAAGTATCATGACCGCTGAATTATCCATGCACTACGTGCCAAAGATAATCGTGTTTTCATCAACGGTCCTGATCATGCCATAAAATAATTCATCTTTGCACCCCTGGCCGAAGAGAATCCATAGCCATAATCATACCAAAAACTGTCCATCAATGCCCTACGGCAAATGAGGATTTTCTTTTTACCACATCATTCGTCATATTACGGTCATGATTATACCGAATAACACGTGGTCATAATCATACCAAGTCCATCTATGCACTAAAGGCAAAAGATGACTTTAATTTACCACATCATTTATAACATTACGGTCATGATTATACCGAATAACACGTGGTCATAATCATACCAAGTCCATCTATGCACTCTGAGGCAAAAGATGACTTTAATTTATCACATCATTTATAACATTACGGTCATGATTATACCGAATAACATGTGGTCATAATCATACCAAGTCCATCTATGCACTACAGGCAAAAGATGACTTTAATTTATCACATCATTTATAACATTACGGTCATGATTATACCGAATAACACGTGGTCATAATCATACCAAGTCCATCTATACACTACAGGCAAAAGATGACTTTAATTTATCACATCATTTATAACATTACGGTTATGATTATACCGAATAACACATGGTCATAATCATACCAAGTCCATCTATGCACTACAGGCCACAGATGACTTTCAAAAATATAAACATGAGAATGAGGTATTGACGTATATAGGGTTTCAAACCTCTTAAAAACATTCGCGTCATTCGCACCTCATTGTCCACCAAATGGGATGCAAACCGGGATAACTCCACAAACTTAGCCTCGTACTGCGATATGGTCATATTATTTTGCCCCATTGCTTATCTCAACATTTTTAGATGCCATTTTCAAACACTGTCACAAAACAAAGGTTAATTAACATATCACATATTATCCCTATACTCTGACCGACCAAATAAATACCACATAAACTTAGGTAGGTCATACTAGCGAAGGAATTCCCCATCTCCCCCCTCCTAGTTCTTGTCTCACATCATAGCCAGGGATCATATTCCTAAGCTTTGATACCAACTATGACGCCCCCAAAATTAGGTATACGTCACCCATCTTGGGTCGCCACTTACATGGTACAAAATACAAATAAAACTTAATTATACAGTTGTCGTGTAAAATACGACAAAACATATGATGTGAGTTTTAATACAAATATTGTCATCTAGACAATATCCATACCCAATGGAGTCCTTATTACATTTATTGTCACACTATTTAACAGGATAGTGAGGACTACTAATGCTATCATCTGGACCGTCACCCCGGTCTTCGACTCGTTTCAGCTATATTCTCATTTCCTGAAGAGAACAGTGAAAGAAAGGGTGAGCTCAACTAGCCCAGTAAGAAATATTACGACTAAGATAATGTAGAATAAATTATCATTAGTCTTCAATAATGTTAAATTGATAAAATATAATAGACATCAAGTTTAACTGCAGCGGAATAAGCAATCCATTAGAAGAGTCAAGTAGAGAATAAAATCTACTATCTTATATGGTTTAAAATATTTTCATCAGTTTTTATCGCTAAGATCCAGCTTAACAAATAAACCACATCATCGAATCATCCCTACACTACGGGCCAATGATATTCATTAAATCATCAATGGTCATGACTATACCGAATAAGCCCTGGTCATAATCATACCAAGTCCATCTCTGCATGTAAGCCAAAGATATACAACAATAAAACCAATAATCAACAATCCATCTTTGCACGTAAGCCAAAGATATACAACAATAAAACCAAAAATCAACAATCCATCTTTGCACGTAAGCCAAAGATATACAATAATAAAACCAATAATCAACAATTTACATATACCTTATATATAGGATTTCCAAGCCATAAAATCCTATTTTCCAACTTTGTTACTTCACATAACATATTTAACTCATATGTTCGTAAATAAACTATTTTCATGAAAAATACCAAATCAGTTCCAAAAATATTTCTTTTCTGGGATTAAGTATAATATAGTCCCATAATGAACATATATTTTTCTTGGAATTTTGAAAATTCATTTACTATTTTTCAAAAATCAATTTTCAATTAATTCCTTAAGAAATTAGCTACCTCAAGTTTAACCCCAAAAATTCCCAAATCTTGGCAGGACCTTACACATGTTAACATGAGCTTTCAGTTTAAATTACATGGTTATTGGAGTTATAGAACTCCAGTTATAGCGTTTTTCGTCGAAAAAACCTAAATATTGAAATGGTCATAACTTGCTCATTTTAAGTCGGAATGAGCTCATTTTTGGACAAGAGGTTCTTTATAGTATATACTTTCATGTCCCAAAAGGCCAGAATTTTTCTCATAAATTAAGTGGCTGAAAATGCCTTTTTAAAAATAAGATCAGTAGCTTTTTGGTAATTTCCAGCTTTTGACTTCTTTGCCAAAATCAGTCCACACGAAAATCTACAACTCCTTTTCCAGTGATTCCACTTGGAGATGCTACAAAACTCATAGATCTAACTCTAGGACTTGACCAAACTCAAAAATTCGAAATATAATAGGAGATGTGGTCAATTGAATTTCATGTTACGTTTTTACCAAAATCTGATTTTTCAACCCTTTGTGATTTCTAAGAAACTTTCATGTTTTCACATACTAACCAACATAACTCATCATAATACTTACTAATACTTCATATACCCATGATTTTCATCAGTCCTATACTTTTATTATGACTTTCATCATAATCCACGTAAACATATCATTTCCACAATTCAATAAGGAATGAATATAAAGGATCATTCACCATGCATGTGGTAATCAACATAGACAGGTTATTCCAACAGAATAATAAAGAATGGAATAACAGAAGAATTCACCATGCATGCGATAGAGACCACACGCATGAGTTATTCCCAGCGAGAATAATAAATGCGGAATAATAAATATGGAACCAGGTCAGGTGAAATTCACACCGACAGGATATTCTGACAGAATAATAAAGAATTGAATAACAACAGATTTCACCAAGCATAGGGTATGCCACTTATACAGGTTATATATAGGGTATGTCACAGCGTATGAGTTATTCCAATGTAATTATAAAGAATTGAATAACAACAGACTTCACCAAGTATAGGGTATGCCACTTTATACAAAGTTAGGTATAGGGTATGTCACAGATACACTGAGTTATTCCAATGTAATAATAAAGAATTGATTAACAAAAGAAGATCACCATGTATAGGGTATGCAGCAGATACAAAGTTATTCCAACAGAATAATAAAGAATGGAATAATGAAGTTCTCTTCATGAATATAAAAGAATAATTTCACCGTAGTAAAAGAAGAATATTAGGATCGATAGGGTGAGGATTTTCTTAAAGAAAACTTATACTATGTTCTTCGCTTCAAAGTTTCTTAAAACTCTTAAGGAAATACGCCAAGATTATAGAAGGAGAATTCTCTACGAACTTCTAGTCCGAATTCAATTCTAACTAAGCATCCTATTTATAGGAAAATGGATCGTGATAAGAACTAATCCATGAAACGGTCAGATTGATTTACTTTAATCTGACGGTCCATATTTAAAGCAAAATCTTTTAAATAAAATATAATATATTCTATTTATATAAAAAGATTTTTACTATACAAACACTATGCATAATAAAATATAATATATTCTATTTATAGAATAACTTTAATAAAGTATTATGTTTTTTATATAAAAAGATGTTTACATTTTATTACGTTAATAATACTGAATAAAACAAAACGTCATTATCGTTATAATAATTCATATTATTAATCGACAATAATTGAATCAAACTAAGTGACTTCTCATATAAATATCAATAATCAATACCGTGTGCTACTATGCAACAACGCCAGACATATTCTTTACTTTACTACCGAAAGTAGTTCAACAAAGATCAACCAGTAAAACTTCCGCCGAATTACTTTTAATAAAATATTTTTGTCGTTTTCTCAACTCGATAATAATTACATTGTGGGGTCCACTAATGATTGTCTTGGTCGCACGGATATTCCCCGCAAAAAAAAAGAATATTTCATTCCACTTAAATATAATATGACAACTTGCATACTTTGCAAAATTTATAAATACTACCCACAACTATAATATTATATCAAATCCACACCATAATATAAAAAAAAATATTTCGAGAAATTTAAATCTTTATCTATAAAATCCAGGATTTTACAATTATATTATTAAAATATAATAATATATTTAAATAAATTATTTTATCAGAAAAAGATAAAATATTAATTTTCAACAATGGTCACATTAAAAATTTTCTCCATCTATATCCACATAAAATCAATATTTTCATCATCATATAAATCAATAATTAATTATTCATTTAATAATATTACAGAATCACAATACTGACAACCAAGCAGTTCCCAAGATAGAGGGAGCTTTCCAATAAGGATCTCTCCTTACTGGCGCACAATTAGATGACATAACCTCGCCTTACACAGAACTTTCTAGACATTGCCAATAATGTTATCTAATAATATTATTCAGATAATATGAATTATTGTTCCGATAATAGAAAATACTGTGTAGTGATAATTATTGAAAAACAATAATAATATAAAATATCAACGCAAGCAATTATTGAATCAATAAAATAAAATATCGAATAATAATCATCGTAATAATTATCGAGAAAAGGCCTTCTTCACGTAAGAATCAATAATTCGTGCAATCTGCATGTGCATCGCTGTTTTAACCACCGAGTATTCCAACAAAGATAATTGTGAATAACTACGCCTGTTATTATAAACAACTTATACTTATCATTTTCTTCATCCAATCAATTTCCGTTATGGGGCCCATATTAGGTCAAGGCCATTGTCGCATTTAATATTCCCCGACAAAGAAGAATATTCCACGACCAAACGAATATTTTTTAATCACTTGCATATTTGAAATATTTGTGTATTTTACTCATAACTATCCACATTAATCAAATCAACCCTTACTATTTCAAAATAATAAATGGAGGAAATTAAATTTCATTTATTAATAATTTGGGGTCTTACAACCTCCCCTCCTTATGAAATTTCATCCTCAAAATTGTCGTACGTACCTGGTGTTTCAAAAAGATGAGGATACCTCGCTTTCATTTCCATTTCCAACTCCAAGGTCATTTCTTCTATAGCATGGTTTCTCCACAAAACTTTGACTTAGGGTATGACCTTCGTGCGTAGAACATGTTCCTTCCTATCCAAGATCTTGATAGGTACCTCCTCATACGTTAAATCTTTGGCTATCTTATCCAGTTCTAACTCAATAACATGGTTCGGGTCTTTCACATATTTACGAAGCACAGATATATGAAAAACATTATGAACACGAGACATACTTGGAGATAATGCGAGTCTATAGGCTACATTTTCTACTCAGCCAAGAATCTAAAATGGACCAATAAATCTTGGATTGATCTTTCCTCTCTTCCCAAACCTTGTAACGTCCATGGAGCAACTCGCAACAATACATGATCCCCAATACTAAATTCCACGTCCTTTCGATGAAGATCCGCATAACTCTTTTGTCGATCTTGTGCCGTTTGTATACGTTGTCGAATCATTTGGATCTTTTTTATAGTCATACGTACCAACTCGGGTCCCAACAATGTTGCTTCACCCACCTCATCCCAACATATTGGAGAGCGAAACTTTCGTCCATATAATGCTTCGAATGGAGCCACACCTATACTTGCCTGATAACTGTTGTTGTAGGAGAATTCCACCAATGGTAAATACTTATCCCAACTGCCTTTGAAGTCTAGGACATAGAGTCTTAATAGATCTTCAAGAGTTTGAATAGTCCTCTCTAATTGTCCGTCCGTTTGAGGATGGTATGTCGAATCGATCAGAATCAAGTACCCATAGCTTTTTGCAAGCTAACCCAAAAACTTGAAGTGAATCTTGGGTCACGATCCAAAACTATGGATACTGGCATGCCATGCAATCTCACAATCTCATTTACATACATATGAGCAAGACGTTCAAGGGAATAAGTCTCCCGTATCGGCAAGAAATGAGCGGACTTGGTTAATCTATCAATAATAACCCAAATAGCATTTATGACTTAAGAAACCGTAGGAAGACCCATAACAAAATCCATGGTAATGTGTTCCCACTTCCATTTCAGAATCTCAAGTGGTAGCAATAGACCCTTTGGCACTTGATGCTCCACCTTTACACGTTGACAAGTTAAACACGTCGAGATAAACTTTGCAATCTTTCTCTTCATATTGTTCCACCAAAATGTTTGTCAAAGATCACGATACATTTTGGTACTTCCAGGATGGATCGCAAATGGTGTATTGTGTGCCTCCATCATGATCTTGTACTTCAAATCAGAATCGTTAGGAACACAAAGTCTGGAGTGGACTCGAAGTATTCCTTCTTCATTGATTCTTACTTCTGGAATAGCACCTTCTTGCACTTTCTTCTTCATCCGCATCAGCTCCGGGTCTGTGGATTGAGCAACTTTAACTTTTTCGATTAAAGTTGGTTCTATGCGTATACTTGACATCATTGCATGGGTTCCTGGAGTCTTGAATTCTATCTTCATCTTTTATAAATCACATAAAATGGGCCTTTGTGTTAGCAACATTGCACTCGTTCCCGCGTATGATCTTCTACTCAATGCGTCAGCTACCACGTTCGCTTTTCCAGGATGGTATTGAATGGTGTGGTCGTAGTCTTTCAACAGCTCGAGCCAACGTCGTTGCCGCATGTTGAGTTCCTTTTGAGTGAAGAAATATTTGAGGCTTTTATGGTCTGAATATATCTCCACTTTCTCCCCGTATAGATAGTGCCTCCAGATCTTTAGTGCGAAAACAACTGCTGCCAACTCTAGATTATGAGTAGGATAATTCCTCTCATATTCTTTAAGTTGTCGCGAGGCATAGGCTATGACTTTCCCACATTGCATGAGAACACATCCTAACCTTTTTCCTGAAGCATCACTATAGATAACAAATCCATCCGTACCAGATGGTATTGTTAGAACAGGTGCCGAAATGAGTCTCCTCTTGAGCTCTTGGAAACTCTTCTCGCATTCCTCGCTCCACACGAATTTTGTATCCTTACGAGTCAGATGAGTTAACGGAGTAGCGATTAGAGAAAACCCTTCCATGAATCTCCAATAATAACCAGCTAAGCCCAAAAAGCTACATACTTCGGTCACCGTCTTTGGTTGCTCCCAACTTTGTATTGCTTTAATCTTCGCCGGATCAACAGATACTTCATGTATTGACACCACGTGCCCAAGGAATGCTACTTCCTCAAGCCAGAACTCGCATTTCTTCAACTTGGCATATAGCTTGTTTTCACGAAGCCTTTAGAGTACCAGCTTCAAATGGTGGTCATGATCTTCACGGCTTTTGGAATATATGAGGATGTCATCAATAAAGACAACAACAAACTGATCCAAATAATCCTTGAATACTCGGTTCATCATATCCATGAAAGCCGCAAGAGCATTAGTTAATCTGAAAGACATGACTAAGAATTCATAATGCCCGTACCGAGTTCTGAAGGCAGTCTTTGGAATATCCTCAGTTTTAATCTTCATTGATGATATCCGTAAGCTAAGATCGATCTTTGAAAAGAATTGTGCTCCTTGCAACTGGTCAAATAGGTCATCAATACGAGGTAGCGGATACCTATTCTTGATGGTGACATGGTTCAATTCCCGATAGTCAATACAAAGTCGCATACTCCCGTCTTTCTTCTTTACAAATAAAACAGGAGCACCCCAAGGAGATGTACTAGGACGAATGAAATCGATGTCCAATAACTCCTGTAGTTGGACCTTCAACTCCTGAAGTTCAATAGGAGCCATTCGATATGGGATTTTAGAAATGGGCTTTGTACCAGGTGCAAGATCAATAAAGAATTCAACTTCACGTTCCGGGGGTAGACCGGGAAGTTCTACAGGAAATACGTCAGGAAAGTCAATAACAACAGGAATACTATTCAAATTTGACGTGTCTTTATTCAAATTCATAACATGGGCTAAGAAAGCTTGACATCCGTTTTTTAATAAACGAATAACTTTATGACTTGATATGACAGTGATTGATTTTAGTGGTTTAGTTGCTTGAATTCGAACAACAGGTTGATTAGGAATATAAAAACTAACAAACTTACGAAAATAATCAATTTTGGCATGATGAGTAGTTAACCAATCAATCCCTAAAATCACATCAAAAGCAAGTATCTTTAGAGAGATAAGATCAACAGGTAATGTGATGGTGCCAACTTGGATCAAACAAGATTTATAAAAAGTGGATGTGATAAAAGTTTCTCCTAACGGAGTCTCCACAGATAAATTAAAGTCTAATTTCTCAGGAGTTAAGTTTAAATGTTGAGCACAAGCAGGAGAGATAAATCAATGGGTAGCAACGGTATCAAGTAAGGCATAAACTTCGTAAGAATTTACGATTAGCTTACCCGTGATCACCTCGTTTGGGTTCCTCGCATTTGACCAGTCACGACAAATGCTCTTCCAGGAACCGTTGACTTTGACTTTTCTGGGACAGCCTTTTGAGTCACCGTCCCCGCTGAACTTGGATTCGCTACCGTACAATCTCGAGCAATATGTCCTTCCTTTCCACAATTATAGCATACCTTGAACTGCTAGGCGGTTTCAATGATATGTCCTCTTTTCTGCATTTTTAGCAAAGATAGGTGTTCGTTCTCCTCCTCCTTAGAACCGATTCTTCTTTTGGTGCTGACGTCTTCACATTGTCATTTTTGAATCACCTCTTTTTAAAATCTCCCCCCTAGTTCTATTCCCCGATCTCCGGCAGAGATCACATCCCTAAACTCTGATACCAACTGTGACGCCCCCAAAATAGGTATACATCACCTATTCGGAGTTGTCAAATACATGGTACAGAAATAACTATAACTTTATTAATACAACATATAAACTATGAGTTTAAATACAGATATTACCATCTAGACAATATCCACACCCAAATAAATTCTCATCACAATTATTGATACATTATTTTACAAAAATTATGAGGACTACTAAACACATCTCTAGAACCATCATTTCATACCCCGACTCGTACTCGCTACATTCTCGCCTCCTGAGAAGAAAAATGGAACAAAAAGGGAAAGGGTGAGCTCAACTAGCCCAGAAAAGAATATTATGATTAAGATAACATAGAACAAATTATCGTTAATCTTCAACAGGGAAAAATCTAATAAAATACAATAGACAACAAGTTTCAGATCAATATTCACAGCGGAAAATAATAATTCATAGAAGAGTTAAGTAGAGAATGAAATCTACTAATATCTATGAATTTAAAAGTCTATCATCAATATTTTATCCCTCTAACATCAATCAATATACATCTCGAATCAAATATTCATCTTTGCACTACAGGCCAAAGATATTCATCAGTCGGTCATGTTCATCTCAACACCTGTTCATCTTTGCACTACGGGCCAAAGATATTCATCATAAAATTATTAATCTTTGCACTACAGGACAAAGATATTCAATTATATCATCATTTAGGACTGAGGATGATGAAAAATATTTTAAAGAAAACGAATCCAGTGAAATAAAAGAATAATTATTAAGGATTCGTATTTCGGTTTATTCATGTCCAAAAATACCTCATAAATAATCATAGTGGAGTAAAATTCAAGAATGATCAAAACATAGATACAATCAAAGCTAGTATCCATAATAGATATTTTGGACGAAAAACGAAAATTTAATTTTTTTTGTGAATAGTGTCGTATTCGTGAATAGTGTCGTATACGTGAATAGTAACCCCAACACTAAAAGACAAGAATTTAACAAGAAAAATACTCTCAATATTTTGGCATAATGATATTGAAAGAAATAATATCATTTTAAAAAAATAATATCCCTTACCTAAAAAGACAAGATTTTTAAATTGGAATATCGGATATAGGTCAAGGTAAACTGCAGACTTTATAGCAACACTCAAAATATCAAAATACTCACAATAATACGCTCAATATATAGAGAGAGAAAGAGAGAGAAAACTTCAGTTTCTGGTGTGATTTTCAATTCTAACCTAAGCACCCTATTTATAGGAAAATACTTAGAACACCAAAGCAGAAAATTTAATAAAATAATAATATATAAATTAAATTTTCCTACGCACACCTCTTTTGCCCAAAAACATCAGCCACCAAGTGGCCCCCCTCACCAAAAACGTTTTTCACATAAAAAATCATTTAAACTCCATAAAAAATAAAATCAATTATTCCAGAACTTTAATAATTCACAATAAATAGCCCTTTGTCAGAAAAATTTGAACCTCATGTATTTTTCATAAGAAATTCCATTATCTACAACTTTACAGAAGAAAGTTTTTCCAAATTCCAAACAGAAATTGACCGAAATCCACAAACGGGCGATTTTACAAGCTATAATCAAATTTCAGTCAAGAAATGGAGTCCACCAACATGAAAAACATGTTTTTAACATTTATCGCAACAAAAATACTCTTCCTCCTCATATACTCATATATCCCCATTCATTATATTATTAAAATATAATAATATATTTAAATAAATTATTTTATCAGAAAAAGATAAAATATTAATTTTCAACAATTGTCACATTAAAAATTTTCTCCATCTATATCCACATAAAATCAATATTTTTCTCATCATATAAATCAATAATTAATTATTCACGAATAATATTACAGAATCACAATACTGACAACCAGGCAGTTCTCAGAATAGAGGGGGCTTTCCAATAAGGATCTCCCCTTACTGGCGCGCAATTAGATGACCTAAACTCTCCTTAGACAGAACTTTCTAGACATTACCAATAATGTTATCCAATAATATTATTTAGATAATATGAATTATTGCTCCGATAATAAAAAATACTGTGTAATGACAATTATTAAAACAACAATAATATAAAATATCAACGCAGCAATTATTGAATCAATAAAATAAAATACTGAATAGTAATTACTGTAATAATTATTGAGTAGTGCCTTCTTACGTAAGAATCAATAATTGGTGCAATACCGTGTGCTACTATGTTTTAACCACCGAGTATTCCAACAGTATTAACGGTAACAACTACGTCGTTATTATAAACAACTTATACTTGTCGTTTTCTTCATCCAATCACTTTTAATTATGGGGCCCACACAAGGCTGCACCGTTGTACGAATATTCCCCGACAGCAAGAATATTCCACAACCAAACGAATATTTTATAACCACTTGCTTATTTGAAATATTTGCGTATTTTACCCATAACTATCCACATTAATCAAATCAACCCTTACTATTTCAAAATAATAAATGGAGGAAATTAAATTTTATTTATTAATAATTTGGGGTCTTACATATAGACCATCGTTCTATTCCCTCACATTATCCCCGCTCGACCCAAATTTACACTCTTGTTATTCGAAAGATTACGAAGCAAAAGGGTGAGCACAACTAGCCTAGTAAAGAATATCATAACTAAAGATAATTAAATTATCAATAGCTTTTTCAATAATAAATCGTAGATTTAGAACATATGGTAGATGATAAAACTTTTCAACCATAGTTAAATGAACGAAAGCAATCCATTAAAAGAGTTAAATAGACCATCAGGTCTATTATCTTCTCCATGTTAAAAGTCCACCAATAATGTTTTATCCCTGTAACATCAATCAACAATTCATGTCCACAATCATATGAATAACTCATAATCATAATTGTGATTCTGAATTCCTTTTCACAACCAGGACGAAGATAATTTTCATCACCTATCATCACCTGAAACATCAAAAATCATGGTTATACCAAATCACAATTTCTGCTCATAATCATACTAATTAAATCATCTTTGCACTACGGCCAAAGATATTCATTATTATCACATCCATGAATTAATATTTCATTGCTGAGACTCAGCTCAATAATTAATCCACGTCATCAATTCATCCCTGCACTACGGCCAAGGATATTCGTTAATATCACATACATGAATTATCCATGCACTACGGGCCAAGGATATTCATTATTATCACATCCATGAATTAATATTTCATTGCTGAGACTCAGCTCAATAATTAATCCACATCATCGAATCATCCTTGCACTACAGGCCAAGGATATTCTTTAGTATCACGACCACGAATTATCCATGCACTACGGGCCAAAGATAATCGTGTTTTCATCAACGGTCCTGATTATGCTATAAAACAATTCATCTTTGCACCCTTGGCCGAAGAGAATCCATAGACATAATCATACCAAAAATTGTCCATCAATGCACTACTACCAATGAGGACTTTTTTCACATCATTTGTAACATTACTATCATGATTACAGAATAATCCTCGGTCATAATCATACCAAGTCCATCTATGCACCTACTGTGCCACGAGATGACTTTCAACATAATATAAACATGAGGATGATGACAATGATATAAGAATTCAATAAAACAAGTTCAAGAATTAAATTATCCAGAACTAACAACATCCAAATTGTCAACATGATACTTTTTGTAGAGTAAAATTCAAGAATAATATTTATGCACCAAAAATAATTTGGATGAAATGAATAAATTTTTTTGTCATGAATAGTATCCGTGAATAGTACTTTGGGAATAGTACCTCGTGAATACTACTCCGACACGAAAAGTACTCCAAATACCTGAGTGACTAATATTCGGGTGAATAGTAATTTTGGTGAATAGTAACCCATGAATAGTAACTCGTGAATAGTATTCCGGTATGAAAAGTTCCCCGAATACCCGAGTGAATAATACTAGAGTGAATAGTAATTGGGAGAATAGTAACCCGTGAATAGTAACTCGTAACAGAAAATACCAAATAAAATAATATTTCATGACGAGTATAGAAGTCAAAACTTTAACCAACTGAGTATAATAAAGAATGGAATAACAAAAGAAATCTCCAGGCATGCGGTACTTCACATAGACAGGTTATCCCAACAGAATAATAAATAACGGAACCAGGTCAGGCGTAATACGCACCGACAGGATATTCCAACAAAATAATAAAGAATGGAATAACAACAGAAATCGTCATGCATGCGGTACTTCGCATATACAGGTTATTCCAACAGAATAATAAAGACGGAAACCAGTCCGCGTAAAACGCATGCATGTGATATTCAGCAGAATAATAAAGAGGCGGAACCAGTGTCCGGTGTAAAACACACGCACGTGATATTCCAAATGTAATAATAAAGACGGGAAACCAGTCCGGACGTAAAATGCATGAGACAAGATATTCCAATGTAATAATAAAGACGCGAAACCAGTCCTGTAAAACACACTGCATGTGATATTCCAACAGAATAATAGAAGAATGTCACCAAGTATAGGGTAGCTCGCGTATACAAGTTATTCCAACAGAATAATAAAGAATGGAACAATAGAAGTTCTCTTCATGAATACAAAAGAAATAATACCCCTTACCTTTGAAAGAAACTGGATAAAGGAGTAGTGAGGTAGTAGGTTTCTCTTCTTCTATAGATTTTCTCTCTACAATTTCTCTCTATAATAATTGCTCTATAGCTTTTGTGAATTGGTGAGAAATGAAGGAAGAATGAGCTTCTATTTATAGGAAAACATAGTTTCGATAATTACATGTTTTGGGGCTCGAAATATTACAGTATAATACCTTCCTCTTTTTCTTCCTTTTTAATTTAGTCCTGCAAGTATTATCAAACTTGCACCAACTCCCCTAATAGTAAATAATGTGATTCAATAGTAAATCATGTGACTCAATAGTTCTAGACATGTGAAAATTTGAATTACAAAGATAGTACCTCCATCTATACCTCTATTTTTAACTTAGTCATTCAAGTATTATAAATCTTGCACCAACTCCAGTAATAGTAACAAGAATGTGAATCAATAGTACACACATGTGATCAAATAGTTATAATCATGTGAAATAATAGCAATCAATTGCTCATTTATCCGGTTAAATACCCGATTGGTCAATATAACCTCTAGACATCAATTATTATCGAAATAAATATCGATTTTAACTAACACAAATAATTCTAACACAATGAAACTATTTTTATCAAAAATATAAATTTTGAAATTTTGAAGTTTGACTTTTCCCAAAAAAGTTAACTATTGACTTTTTGACCAAATATTGAATCCCAGAAAATTTTGTATTTATAGACTATTTTTACTAATTTCGTCGTTCCGGACTCAAATATCACGTCCGCGTCTCCAAATTCAACTCCGAACACAACTTCAATTTTTAATAACATTCATCATTAATATTATAACTCACAATATTTATCAATCAGGTCGTTCCCAGGAAAGAGGGGGCTTTCCGATAAGGATTTCTCCATATTATCGCGCAATTAGATTATCTAACCTCTCCTTGACAGAACTTCTAGACATTGTAAATATTGCAATTTATAATATGAATAACTTTGTCGTCTCAAGTATTGATTTAATAACATATCATATAATGCAGATGATATTGTGATAATAATTGAATCAATAATATGAGAGATATGATGCAGCAATTACTGTAGTAATAATTGAGTATAAATGAGTGACTTCTTATGTAAGAATTAATAATTAATACTGTGTGCTACTATGCAACCACGCGTATTACTGTACTTTTACTACCGGGTATTTTATGACAACTTGCTTACTTTGAAAAAAAATTCACATATCACCCTTAACTTTAAACTTTTATCAATTTAACTATTTACCAAAATAAAAAAATTAAATACTTTTATTTCATAAAATTTGGGATCTCACATAAAAAGTATTAATTTATTAAAGACTTTTAATTATCTACATGATGTTATTTTATAATATGTGATAAACCCATAGTTTTAAGCAATGCTTTTAGAATAATGATGATGATCATTCTAATGAGATCTAAATTCTTAGAAAGCTTAAAACTAAAATAGTTGTCAATCGATGGATTACTAAATTGGAGATTAGTGAATTCGGATAGATTGGTACATACGTTGCTTGCTCATTGGATGAGGATGATTGATCTCATGATCATTTGTTTGGAGACACTAAAGCAAGTATGTAGGTGCTTATTAGAGGATAAGTTCACTGATCACTAAGGAATACCTAATGGAGTTTTACTTGCCTGTCATGTGACGCCCCCAAAATAGGTATACATCACCCATCTTGAGTCGCCAAATACATGGTACAAATACAAATAAAAACTTAATTATACAACTATCGTGTAAAATACGACAAAACATAACTGAGATTTTAAACAGGGATATTGCCTTCTAGACAATATCCATTCTCAAATAGAGTCCTCGTTACATTTATTATCACACTATATTACATAATAGTGAGGACTACTAAGACACCATCTCGGACCATCACTCCGTTCTCTGACTAGTCCCAGCTACGTTCTCATTTCTTGAAGAGAACATTGAAAGAAAGGGTGAGCTCAACTTGCCCAGAACGAAATATTATGACTAAGATAATGCAGAATAAATTATCATTAGCCTTCAACAATGTTAAACTGATAAAATACAATAGACATCAAGTTTAACTGTAGCGGATCAAGCAATCCATTAAAAGAGTCAAGTAGAGAATAAAATCTACTATCTTTTATGATTTAAAAAGTTTTTCATCACTTTTATTGCTGAGACTCAGCTTAATAAATAATCCACATCATCCCTGCACTACGGCCAAGGATATTCATTAAGGTCACGACCACAAATTCCATGCACTACGAGCCAATGATATTTGTGTATTCATCAATGGTCATGATCATGCCAACAACTGTCCATCAATGCACTACGGGCCAATGAGGACTTTTACCACATCATTTGTAACATTACGGTCATGATTACACCAAATAATCCCTGGTCATAATCATACCAAGTCCATCTATGCAATACAGGCCACAGATGACTTTCAAAAAATATAAACATGAGGATGATGACAATGATATAAGAATTCAATAAAACAAGTTCATGAATTAATTTGTCCAGGAACCAATAACGTCCAAATTATCAACATGATACTTTGGTGTAGAGTAAAATTCAAGAATGCTCAGAAGAATATTTCCATGAAAAGATACTGGATGAAGCGCAAATATCAAGGATATTCTACTAATTTCACAGAGTATAGAAGTCAAAACTTTAATCAACTGAGTATAATAACAAATGGAATAACAAAAGAAATCACCATGCATGCAGTTCAGATGATAAAAGTTATTCCAATCGAATAATAATAACGAAACCAGTCGGTGAAATTCACAATGCAAGCGATGATGTTCCAAATGAATAATAAGTAATGGAATAACAACAGAAATCACCATGCGTGCGATTGCAGATAGATAAAGTTATTCCAACAGTAATAATAATAACGGAACCAGTGCGGTGTAAAACACACGCATGTGATGTTCCAACAGAATAATAAAGGCGGAACGAAGTCCTAAAGATAAAGCATGCATGCAGGATGTTCCAACAGAATAATAAAGGCGGAACCAGTGCGGCGTAAAAGCATGAACGAGGATGTTCCAACAAAATAATAGAAGAATGTCACCAAGTATAGGGTAGCTCGCTTATAAAAGTTATTCCAATGAATAATAAGAAATGGAATAACTGAAGTTCTCTTCATGAATACAAAAGAATAATATCCCTTACCGTAAAAGAAACTGGATATAGGAAAAGAAAGGTAGCAGACTTCTCTTTTTCTTTCTCTCTAAAATTTTCTCTGTCTAGAGTTCAGTGAATTCGTAAGGAAATAATGAAGGAATGAGCTTCTATTTATAGAAAAATGAAATGCATAGTAACTAACTCATGAACGGTCCAGATCGATTTACTTTAATCTGAAGGTCCATATTTAAAGCAAAATCTTTTAAGTAAAATATAATATATTCTATTTATAATCTAATAAAACGAAAAATGTTATAAAAATATTTTACTATGCAAAATACTATGCATAATAAAATATAATATAATCTAATTATTATCAAATAAAACGAATAACTTTATAAAAGTATTCTGTTTTATATAAAAATTTTTTTACTATTAGCCTAATAAAACGAATAACTTTATAAAAGTATTCTATTTTATATAAAAAGCTTTTCTATTTTATTACGTTAATAATACGAATAAAACAAAACTTCATCATCATATAAAATATCGACAATAATTGAATCAAACTGAGTAACTTCTCATATAAGCATCAATAATCAATATTGTGTGCTACTATGCAACCACACGTATTATTGTACTTTTACTACCGAGTAGTTCAACAGTATCAACGGTAAAACTTTCGCCGTTATTTCAATAAAATATTTTTGTCATTTTCTCAATCCGACAATAACTCTGTTGTAGGGTCCACCAATGATTGTGTCATCGTACGAATATTTCCTGTTTAAAACGAATATTCCCCGACCAATCGAATATTATATAACAACTAACGTACTTTACAAAATTTATAATTATTTCCCACAACTATAACATTATATCATAATATTCAAAAATTATAATTATAGAAAATTCATCTTTATTCAAAAAGTTGGGGTCTTACAACCTCCCCTTCTTAAGAAATTTCGCTCTCGAAATTAGGGTACGTACCTAGTATATCGAAGAGGTAAGGATACCTTGATTTCATTTCAGATTCTAACTCCCAGGTCATTTTCTCAACATCGTGGTTCCTCCACAAAACTTTGACTTGAGGTATAACCTTGGAGCGAAGAATATGTTCCTTCTTATCTAAGATTTGAACAGGAACCTCTTCATACGTTAAATCTTTCACTATTTCGTCTGGTTCTAACTCAATAATGTGGTTCGGGTCTTCCACATATTTCCGTAACATAGATATGTGAAAAACGTTATGAACACGAGACATACTTGGCGGTAAAGCGAGTCTATAGGCCACCGTTCCTACTCGATCGAGGATTGAACTTTCCACTCTTTTCAAATCTTGTAACTCCTTTCCATGGAGCAACACGTAACAACACATGATCTCCTATATCGAATTCCACGTCCTTTCGATGAAGCTCAGTATAACTCTTTTGTCGGTCTTGTGAGGTTTTTATATGTTGTCGGATCGTTTGAATCTTTTCTGTAGTCATACGTACCAACTCCAGTCCCAACAATGTTGCTTCACCCACCTCATCCCAGCATACTGGAGAACGAATCTTTCTTCCATACAACCCCTCGAATGGAGCCATGCCAATACTTGCTTGATAACTGTTGTTGTAGGAAAACTCCACCAACGGTAAGAACTTATCCCAACTTCCCTTGAAGTCAAGGACACAGAGTCTTAATAAATCTTCCAGAGTTTGAATAGTCCTCTCTGATTGTCCGTCCGTCTCGAGGATGATATGCCGAGCTAAATCAGAACTGCGCCCATAGCTTTTTGCAAACTAACCCAAAATCATGAAGTGAATCTTGGGTCTCGATCAAAAACTATGGATACTGGCATACCATGCAGTCTAACAATCTCGTTTATGTACATACGAGCAAGACGTTCAAGTGTATAAGTTTCTCGTATTGGTAAGAAATGAGCAGACTTGGTCAATCTATCAACCATGACCCAAATTGCATCAATGCCTTGGGAAGACCAGTATCGAAATCCATGGTAATGTGCTCCTACTTCGATTCTAGAATTTCAAGTGGTTGCAAAGGACCTTTTTGTACTTGATGTTCCGCCTTGACTCGTTGACAAGTTAGACACCTTGAGATAAACAGCGCTATCTCTCTCTTCATATTGTTCCACCAAAATGTATGATGAAGATCACGGTACATTTTGGTACTCCTTAGATGGATTGCAAACGGTGTGTTGTGCGCCTCCATCATGATTTTATACTTTAAATCAGGTTCGTTAGGAACACAAAGTCTGGAGTTGACTCAAAGTATTCCTCCTTCATCGATTCTTGCTTCCGGCATAGCACCTTCTTGCACTTTCTTCCACATATGCATCAGCTCTGGATCTGTAACTTGAGCAGCTTTAACTTTATCAATTAAAGTCGGTTCTACTCGTATATTCGCCATCATCACGTGGGTCCCTGGAGTCTTTATCTCTATCTCCATCCTTTGCAAGTCATACAAAATGGGCCTTTGCGTTGACAATATCGCACTCGTACCCGCATATGATCTTCTACTCAATTCATCAGCTACCACGTTCACTTTTCCAGGATGGTATTGGATGGTATGATCATAATCTTTCAATAGTTCAAGCCAACGTCTTTGTCGTATGTTGAGTTCCTTTTGAGTGAAGAAATATTTGAGGCTTTTATGATCCATAAAGATCTCCACTTTCTCCCCATACAAGTAATGCCTCCAAATCTTTAGTGCGAAGACAACAGCTGCCAACTCTAGATCATGAGTAGGATAATTCCTCTCATATTCTTTGAGTTATTGTGAGGCATAGGCTATGACTTTCCCATGTTGCATGAGAACACATCCTAACCCTTTGTAGAAGCATCATTGTAGATGACAAATCCTCAAGAACGGATGGTATTGTCAGAACAGGTGCTAAAATGAGTCTCCTCTTGAGTTCTTGAAAACTCTTCTCACATTCCTCGCTCCAACCGAACTTTGTATCTTTTCGAGTCAGCTGAGTTAGTGGAGTAACGATTCGAGAAAATCCTTCCACGAATCTCCGATAATAACCAGCTAAACCGAGAAAGCTACGTACTTCGGTCACCGATTTAGGTTGCTCCCAGCTTTGAATAACTTCAATCTTTGTTGGGTCAACAGATATTCCATGACTTGATACCACGTGCCCAAGGAATGCTACTTCTTCAAGCCAGAATTCGCATTTCTTCAACTTGGCATAAAGCTTATATTCACGAAGCTTTTGGAGTATCAGCCTGAAGTGTTGCTCATGATCTTCACGGGTTTTGGAATATATAAGGATGTCATCAATAAAGACGACTACAAAGTGATCTAAATATTCCTTAAATACTCGGTTCATCATATCCATGAAGGCAGCAGGAGCATTAGTCAATCCAAAGGACATGACCAGGAATTCATAATGCCCGTACCGAGTTCTGAAAGTCGTCTTTGAAATGTCATCGGTTCTAATCTTCAATTGGTGATATCTGGAACGAAGATCATTCTTTGAAAAGAATTTGGCTCCTTGCAACTGGTCAAACAGGTCATCAATATGTGGCAATGGGTACCTATTTTTGATGGTGACATGATTCAACTCCGATAATCAATACAAAGTCGCATATTCCCATCTTTCTTCTTCACAAATAGAACAGGAGCACCCCAAGGAGAAGTACTAAGACGAATAAAGCCAATGTCTAACAATTCCTGCAGTTGGGTCTTTAACTCCTGAAGTTCAATAGGAGCCATTCGATATGGGGCTTTGGAAATGGGCTTTGTACCGGGTTCAAGGTCGATACAAAATTTAATTTCACGCTCTGGGGGTAGGCCAGGAAGTTCTTCAGGGAATACGTCAGGAAATTCATTAACAATAGAAATATAATTCAAAACTGACGTATTTTTGTTTAGATCCGTGACATGAGCTAAGAAAGCTTTACATCCATTTTTTAATAAACGAATTACTTTATGGCTTGAAATAACAGTGATTGATTTTAATGGTTTGGTTGCTTGAATTCGCATTATAGGTTGGTTAGGAATATCAAAGCTAACAACCTTACGAAAACAATCAATTTTTGCATGATGAGTAGTTAACCAATCGTTTCCAAAAATCACATCAAAGGCAAGTATTTTCAAAGAGATACGATCGACAGGTAACGTGAAAATGTTGATTTAAATCAAACAAGATTTATAAATAGTGGAGGTAACGAAGGTTTCTCCCAATAGAGTTTCAATAGATAAATCAATGTTTAACTTCTCCGGAGTTAAGTACAAACATTGAACACAACTAGGTGAAATAAATAGTGAGTAGAATCGGTATCTAACACAGTATAGACTTCGTAAGAACTTATGATTAACTTACCCGTGATAATTTTATTCAGGTTCCTCGTCACGAGAAAAAAAACGCTCTATCTTAGACTATCGGCTTTGGCTTGTCTGGGACATCCTTTGGCATCACTATCCCAGCTGGACTTGACTTCACCATACGATAAAATTGAGCTAGGTGACCTTCTCTTCCGCAATTAAAACACGCTTTGGTTTTCTTTGCATGCTTGGTTTAGACGATGTGTCCCTCCCTCTGTCGCATTTGAAACATACGATCAGTGGTCGTTCTTCTTCCTTTGAAATGGGTGCTGGTGCCGACGTCTTCACGTCATTGTTGAACCTTCTCTTCTTGAAATTTCCACTTCTATTATCTTAGCCATGATTACCACCGAAGTGGTTACCATTCTTGGCATGATAATTTCCCCCACGATGGTTATCATTGTTCCGATGACCGTTATCACCGGTATGATTATTATCGTGTTATTGGTCGTTGCCTTTTGGTTGTGCTGACTCATTATCACGCTCCAATAACTGAGCCCTATTCACAACATCTGAATACAAACAAAGTTTGTGAGAAATGAGGTATTAACGTATATTAGGTTTCAAACCTCGCAGAAATATTCACGTCATTCTCTCCTCATTATCGACTAAATGGGATGCAAACCGGGATAACTCCGTAAACTTAGCCTCGTACTGCAACACAGTCATATTGTTTTGCTCCAGCTTGATGAATTTTACCTCCTTCATGTGACGAATACTTTCAGGAAAGTACTTGTCATTGAATAATTCTTGAAATTTCTCCCAAGACATCTTGAGAAAAGGCCAGTCGGGTACGCTTCTGATTCCACCACCGATAATTTTCCTCTTCACGCAACATAAAGGTGGCAAAGGAACCTTTTTGCTCCTCAAGCATCCTAAGACATCAAATATCTTGGTGATCTCGCTTTAACCACGCTCGCTTTTAAGTGGTTCGGCTTTCCCAAAAACTCCGGTGGTCCCGGCTCCTTGAATCGCTTAATGGTGACCGTCCGAGAGTTACCAGTGTTTCCACCTACATTTTGGATAGGAGCCGCTCTCGCCTGTTATTGCATGAATTGCATAAAGCCTCTGAACATTCCATCGTTCATCATTTGTTCAGTGTTGTTGTTTGCCTGAGGAATGTCTCCTTCCTGATGCACATTATCCTGATTATTGATCTATGGAGAATCAACTGTCTCCTGTGCTCCATTGCTAATCTCAACATTCTCGGATGCCATTTTCAAATACTGCCACAAAACAAGGATTAAATAACATATCACATATTATCCCTATACTCTGACCGACCAATTAAATATCAAATAAACTTTGGTAGGTCATACTAGCGAAGGAATTCCCCGTCTCTCCCCTCCTAGTTCTTGTCTCACACCTTAGCCAGGGATCATATCCCTAAGCTTTGATACCAACTGTGACGCCCCCAAAATAAGTATACATCACCCATCTTGAGTCGCCAAATACATGGTACAAATACAAATAAAAACTTAATTATACAACTGTCGTGTAAAATACGACAAAACATAACTGAGATTTTAAACAGGGATATTGCCTTCTAGACAATATCCATTCTCAAATAGAGTCCTCGTTACATTTATTATCACTAAATTTTACAGAATAGTGAGGACTACTAAGACACCATCTTGGACCATCACTCTATTCCCCGACTAGTCCCAGCTACGTTCTCATTTCCTGAAGAGAACAGTGAAAGAAAGGGTGAGCTCAACTAGCCCAGCAAGAAATATTATGACTAAGATAATGCAGAATAAATTATCATTAGCCTTTAACAATGTTAAACTGATAAAATACAATAAACATCAAGTTTAACTATAGTGGATCAAGCAATCCATTAAAAGAGTCAAGTAGAGAATAAAATCTACTATCTTTTATGATTTAAAAAGTTTTTCATCACTTTTATCGCTGAGACTCAAACTTAATAAATAATCCACATCATCCCACGCACTACTACCAAGGATATTCATTAGGGTCACGACCACAAATTCCACGCACTACGGGCCAAGGATATTTGTGTATTCATCAATGGTCATGATCATGCCAACAATCGCCCATCAATGCACTATGGGGCAATGAGGACTTTTACCACATCATTTGTAACATTACTGGTCATGATTACAACCGAATAATCACAGTCGGTCATAATCATACCAAGTCCATCTATGCACTACGGTGCCATGGATGACTTTCAAAAAATATAAACATGAGGATGATGACAATGATATAAGAATTCAATAAAACAAGTTCACGAATTAATTTGTCCAGGAACCAATAACGTCCAAATTGTCAACATGATACTTCGGTGTAGAGTAAAATTCAAGAATGCTTAGAAGAATATTTTCATGAAAAGATACTGGATGAAGCGCAAATATCAAGGATATTCTACTAATTTCATGGAGTATAGAAGTCAAAACTTTAATCAACTGAGTATAATAACGAATGGAATAACAAAAAAAATCACCATGCATGCGGTGATTAGCATGAGAGCAAGTTATTCCAACAGAATAATAATAACGGAACCAGTCGGGTGAAATTCACAAGCCATGGGATGTTCCAAATGAATAATAAGTAATGGAATAACAACAGAAATCACCATGCATGCGGTATTTGATGTATAAAAGTTATTCCAACAGTAATAATAATAACGGAATCGTGGGTGTAAAACACACGCATGAGGATGTTCCAATGTAATAATAAAGAGCGGAACTGGAGTTGGCGTACAGAAAGCTTGACATGGATGTTCCAACAAAATAATAAAGAGCGGAACCAGTCCGGCGTAAAAGCATGAGCAGGATGTTCTAACGAGAATAATAAAGGCGGAACCAGTCCCGTAAAAGCATGACGAGGATGTTCAATGTAATAATAAAGACATAATAATAGAAGAATGTCACCAAGTATAGGGTAGCCCGCTTATACAGGTTATTCCAACAGAATAATAAAAATTGGAATAACAGAAGTTCTCTTCATGAATACAAAAGAATAATATCCCTTACCGTAAAAGAAACTGGATATAGGAAAAGAAAGGTAGCAGACTTCTCTTTTTCTTTCTCTCTAAAATTTTCTCTCTCTAGAGTTCAGCGAATTCGTAAGGAAATAATGAAAGAATGAGCTTCTATTTATAGAAAAATAAAATGCATAGTAACTAACTCATTAACGGTCCAGATCGATTTACTTTAATCTGACGGTCCATATTTAAAGTAAAATCTTTTAAATAAAATATAATATATTCTATTTATAATCTAATAAAATGAAAAACTTTATAAAAAGATTTTACTATGCAAAACACTATGCAACACTATGCATAATAAAATATAATATAATCTAATTATTATCAAATAAAACCGAATAAATTTATAAAAGTATTCGTTTTATATAAAAAGATTTTACTATTAGCCTAATAAAACGAATAACTTTATAAAAGTATTCTGTTTTATATAAAAAGCTTTTCTGTTTTATTACGTTAATAATACGAATAAAACAAAACTTCATCATCATATAAAATATCGACAATAATTGAATCAAACTGAGTGACTTCTCACATAAGCATCAATAATCAATACCGTGTGCTACTATGCAACCACACGTATTACTGTACTTTTACTACCGAGTAGTTCAACAGTATCAATGGTAAAACTTCCGCCGTTATTTCAATAAAATATTTTTGTCGTTTTCTCAATCCGACAATAATTCTGTTGTGGGGTCCACCAGTAATTGTGTCATCGTACGAATATTTCCTGTTTAAAACGAATATTCCTCGACCAATCGAATATTATATAACAACTTGCGTACTTTGCAAAATTTATAATTATTTCCCACAACTATAACATTATATCATAATATTCAAAAATGATAATTATAGAACATTCATCTTTATTCAAAAAGTTGGGGTCCTACATGTCAATAGGAATTCCTGTAGTGATAGTAGTACAAGTGATCCTTGGACTTGAGATCATCATAGTATCTTGTGTATGATGAGTTATACTTTGACTTATTCCTTAAGACCCTTAGGGTATATCAAAGGATATGCTTAGGTATAATAAGTTGTACATGGAGATAATGTGTGATCAATAAAGAATCTACCACTTCAAGTAAAAAAAGAGAAATGTCCTATGTGATTCGATAAATGACAACCAGTAGTCCTTGGCCAAAGCAGAATGAAATTAAAAAGGACTTTCTAATTTGCATTATTTGGTGTTGTGCATTTAAGAGTCGAAATACATATAATTAATAAAATAAGACTTGACAGTAATTCCATGTCTTATATTTAATTGGGACATTGTATGGTGGAAGGATTGAATTGTACGGTAACTATTAACTCAAAGGTTCTTTTATGATTAATGTTGAAATCTATATTATCTGGAAAGTCATTGATCGCTAGGGAGGCTTATCCCTATTATAGAATAAATATTATTTATTTAAATAAATTAATAATTTAATTTATTTATTTAAATAAGATTAGAATTGTTTTAATTGATTTATTCACAACTGGTTTAATATGGAGAACCTAAAGGGTCACACCATAAAAGGAAGAATAATTATTTAAGAAGTTAATGACATAATCGTAATAATATGTTAAGTATATTTAATTTAATCTATGGTGATAGAATAAATTAAATAGCTTAATATTTATTATTTAATATTTTTGAAATATTAAATATAAATTAATAAGAGGAGTCTTATTATTATTATTACTATTATTATTATTTAATTCCTAAAGGAGTTTAAAAATTAATTAATAAAAGTACTCTCATTTATTCCTAATAAGATTAGGAGGCTAATTAATTAAAAGTTTAATTAATTATTCCTAATAAGATTAAGAGCCTAATTAATTAAAGGAGTTTAATTAATTAAAATAAAGCTCAATTCCTTAATTATTAAGGAGGGTTGCCTACATCTATAAATAAGAGGAGTCTTATTATGGGTGTAGAGTTGTTGTTGACTTTTTCACAACAGACGTGATTCCAATTGTTGGAGAGTACGCTCCTTTTCTATGAGAGATAAAAAAAACTAGGGTTTTGTCAAACACCCATCTTCTTGAATCTTTATTCTTTCTTGGTGGATCACCTCTAGAGGCCAAACACTTGGGTGGCTAACGTTGACCAAAGAAAGGAACCAAACCCGGTGGATTCAAGTTGAACGCGAAAAGGATTGGAGGTGAACTTGTACCTGAGGAAGCTCGAATCTTTAAGGGTATGATTCTTGTTCTTCATATCTTTTTGTTTAATTAATAATTGTGCATAAAGGATGATCCGTGTGACGCCCCCAAAATAGGTATACAACACCCATTCTGAGTCGCCAAATATATGATACATAAAGCAAACTACAACTTCAATAATACAAATGTCGTGTGAAATACGACAATACATACTGTGAGTTAAAATACAAATATTGTCATCTAGATAATATCCACACCCAAATGAGTCCTTACTACAATTATTCAAACACTATTTTACAGAAATAGTGAGGACTGCTAAAACATCTTTCTAAAACCATTACTCCATACCCCGACTCGATCCTGCTACGTTCTCACCTCCTGAGAAGAAAAATGGAACAAAAAGGAAAAGGGTGAGCTCAACTAGCCCAGTAAAGAATATTATGACTAAGATAATATACAACAAATTATCGTTAGTCCTCAACAGGGAAAATCTGATAAAATATAATAGACAACAAGTTTTAGATCAACAACTGCAGCGGAAACAGCAATCCATTAGAAGAGTCACGTGGAGAATGAGTTATACTATCTTCTAAGATTTAAAAGTCCATCATCAATATTTTATCCCTGTAATAACAATCAATATACATCTTTAATCAAATATTCATCTTTGCACTACAGGCCAAAGATATTCATTTATATCACCAGTTGGTCATGTTCATCTCAACACCTGTTCATTTTTGCACTACGGGCCAAATATATTCATCAGTTAATCATTCATCTTTGCACTACAGGCCAAAGATATTCAGTAATATCATCATTTAGGACTGAGGATGATGAAAAATATTTTAAAGAAAATGAATCCAGTGAGACAGAAGAACAAATATTAGGGAATCGTATCACAGTTTATCCAAGATTAATAATACTCCATACTAACCAATTTTGAAGCAGAAATCAAAAGTAATGATCAAAACATGGATACAATCAAAGATAGTGATCATAATAGACATATTGGACAAAAAGGAAAATTTTTATATTTTTTTATGAATAGTGTCGTATTCGTGAATAGTACCGTATTCGTGAATAATGTCGTATACGTGAATAGTAACCCCGACACAAAAAGTTCCAAATTTGATTAAAAAGTTCACCAATATTTCGGCATAATGATATTGAAGAAAATAATATCATTTAAGAAGAAAATAACATCCCTTACCTCAAAATTACCGTGCTTACATTTGAATCGAATTGGTATAGTCTTGTGAAACTTACAATCAGATAGCAACACTCAAAGTATACTCACAAGAATACGCTCGATAATATAGAGAGAGAAAGAGAGAAAACTTGTTTCTGGTGTAATTTTCAATTCTAACTTAGCCCTCTATTTATAGGAAAATGTTAGAACGTCATAGGAGACTAAAATAATAAAATAATATTATTTATAAACCAATTTCTACGCATGCCTCAAGACCAAGACTAGCATGCCTTTTCTAAAAATAATTCCAGCAGCCCACGTGTTTGAATCACAAAAGTGGGTCCCACCCATAATTTAATTAAAATCGTTTTATTTTCTGAAACTTCAACAATTCATAGAAAATAGCCTGATTATCAAAAAAATATGAATTTTATGTCCATTCTGCCTGAAATCGAATTCTCTACAACTTTGTAGCTTTGAGTTTTTCCAAATTCCAAACTAAAAATATCCAAAATTCACAAACGGATGCTTTTTAATACTTCCAGTCCGACAAAATACTGATAAAACACCTCAGCATTAATTCCTTCATTTATAACCACATAAATAAATAAATGCATCATTCATATCCACATCAAATAAATATTTCCTTATCATATAAATCAATAATTAATTATTCACAAATAATATTACAGAATCACAATTATGACAACCAGACCGTTCCCAGGAAAGAAGGGGCTTTCCAATAAGGATTTCTCCTTACTGGCGCGCAATTAGATTATCTAACCTCTCCTCGACAGAACTTTCTAAACATTGTCAATAATGTTATCTAATAATATTATTCAAATAATATGAATTATTGATCTGATAATGGAAAAATACTGTGCAGTGATAATTATTGAAACAATAATAATATAAACTAACAACGCAACAATTATTGAATAAATAAAATAAAATATTAAACAGTAACTCCTGTAGCAATTATTGAGTAGTGCCTTCTTCACGCATTTAATCAATAATTCAACAATATTTAATGCTGGTACCGTGTGCTACTTTTGCAACCACGCATATTATTGTATTTTAACCACGGGTAACCCAACAAAGTGTTAGCGGTAACATTTCTGCCGATTATTTATAAAACTCAATCTTTGTCGTTTTCTTTCATCCAACTATTTTTCGTTATGGGCCCCACAAATGACTGCGCCGTCGTACGGAGATTCCCGACAAAAAGAATATTCCACGACCAAACGAATATTCCCGACGAAAAATGAATATTTTATAACCACTTGCTTATTTTGCAAAATTTTGCACATTTCACCCATAACCAAAGCATTATATCAAATTAATACCTTATTAATTTAGAATAATGAATAGAGGAAAATTTAATTTAATTTGTAATAAGTTGGGGTCTTACAACCTCCCCTCCTTATAAAATTTCGTCCTCAAAATTGACGACGCATTTGCACGGCATTTTCAGCGGTGAGGTACCTCGCTTTCATTTCTGATTCCAACTCCCAGGTCATTTCTTCAATAGCATGGTTCCTCCACAAAATCTTAACTTGTGGTATAACCTTGGTGCGTAGGACATGTTCTTTCCTATCCAAGATCTTAACAGGTACCTCCTCGTACGTTAAATCTTCGGCTATCTCGTCTGGTTCTAACTCAATAATGTGGTTCGGGTCTTTCACATATTTATGAAGCATAGATATATGAAAAACATTATGAACACGAGACATGTTTGGAGGTAATGCGAGTCTATAGGCTACATTTCTTATTCGGTCAAGAATCTAAAATGGACCAACAAATCTTGGATTGAGCTTTCCTCTCTTTCCAAATCTTGTAACTCCCTTCCATAGAGCAACACGTAACAATATATGATCTCCAATATTAAACTCCACGTCCTTTCTATGAAGGTCAGCATAACTCTTTTGTCGATCTTGTGAAGTGTGAATACGTTGTCAAATTATTTGGATCTTTTCTGTAGTCATGCGTACCAATTCTGGTCCCAACAATGTTGCTTCTCCCACCGTCGCCCCAAAGATATCTTTGGAGAATGACACTTTTAAATTCATACAACGTTTCAAATGGAGCCATGCCTATACTTGCCTGAAAACTGTTGTTGTAGGAGAATTCCACCAGTGGCAAGTACTTATCCCAACTTCCTTTGAAATCTAGGACACAGAGTCTTAATAGATCTTCGAGGGTTTGAATAGTCCTCTCTGATTGTTCGTCCGTTTGAGGATGATATGCTGAACTGAATAGTAAATCTGTGCCCATAGCTTTCTGTAAGCTAACCCAAAATCTTGAAGTGAATCTTGGGTCACGATCCAAAACTATGGATACTGGCATGCCATGCAATCGCACAATCTCATTCACGTACATACGAGCAAGACGTTCAAGGGAATACGTTTCTCGTATAGGTAAAAAATGAGCAGACTTGGTTAATCTATCAATAATAACCCAAATCGCATCTATGCCTTGAGAAACCTTAGGAAGACCCGTAACGAAATCCATGGTAGTGTGTTCCCACTTCCATTTCGAAATCTCAAGTGGTTGCAATGGACCTTTTGGTACTTGATGCTCCGCCTTTACACATTGACAGGTTAAACATCTTGAGATAAACTCCGCGATCTCTCTCTTCATATTGTTCCACCAAAATGTATGTCGAATATCATGATACATTTTGGTACTCCCAAGATAGATTGTAAACGGTGTGTTGTGTGCCTCCATCATAATTCTATGCTTCAAGTCAGAATCGTTAGGAACGCAAAGTCTAGAGTTGACTCGAAGTATTCCTTCATCGATTCTTGCTTCTGGAATAGCTCCTTCTTGCACTTTCTTCTTCATACGCATTAGCCCCAGGTCCGTAGCTTGAGCAGCTTTAACTTTATCGATTAAAGTCAGTTCTACTCGTATATTCGCCATCATCATGTGGGTCCCTGGAGTCTTTAATTCTACCTTCATCTTTTGCAAGTCATACAAAATGGGCCTTTGCATTGACAATATCGCTTTTCGACTTGCATATGATCTTTCACTCAATCGCGCCGCACTACTACGTTCGCTTTTCGGGTTGATATTGAATAGTGTGATTGTAATCTTTCAATGCTCAAGCCAACGTCGTTGCCGCATGTTTAGTTCTTTTGGGTGAAGAAATATTTGAGGCTTTTATGGTCCGTATAAATCTCCACTTTCTCCCCATACGGTAGTGTCTCTAGATTTTCAACGTTGAACGATCGGCACGCTAACTCTAGATCATGAGTAGGATAATTCCTCTCATATTCTTTGAGTTGTCGTGAGGCATAAGCTATGACTTTCCCATGTTTCATGAGAACACATCCTAACCCTCTGCCTGAACCATCGCTGTAGATAACAAATCCATACGAACCAGATGGTATTGCCAGAACAGGTGCCGAAATGAGTCTCATCTTGAGCTCTTGGAAGCTCTTCTCGCATTCCTCGTTTTATATGAATTTTTTATCTTTCTGAGTCAGCTGAGTTAACAGAGTAGCGATTCGAGAAAATCCTTTCACGAATCTCCGATAATAACCAGCTAAGCCTAGAAAGCTGCGTACTTCTGACTTCGGTTGCTCCCAACTTTGTACTGCTTCAATCTTTGCTGGGTCAACAGATACTCCATGTTTTGACACCACGTGCCCAAGGAATGCTACTTCCTCAAGCCAGAACCCGCATTTCTTCAGCTTGGAATATAGCTTATTTTCACGAAGCCTTTCAAGTATCAACTTCAAATGGTGCTCATGATCTTCACGACTTTTGGAATAGATGAGGATGTCATCAATAAAGACAACAATGAATCGATCCAAATATTCCTTGAATACACGGTTCATCATATCCATGAAAGCAAAGAGAGCATTAGTCAATCCAAAAGACATGACTAAGAATTCATAATGCCCGTCTGCATCGAGTTACGAAGGCGTCTTTGGAATATCCTCAGTTTTAATCTTCAGCTGATGATATCCAGAACGAAGGTCGATCTTTGAAAAGAATTACGCTCCTTGCAACTGGTCGAACAGGTCATCAATGCGAGGTAATGGATACCTATTCTTGATGGTGACATGGTTTAATTCTCGGTGGTCAATACAAAGTCGCATACTCCCGTCTTTCTTCTTTACGAATAAAATAAGAACACCCCAAGAAGATGTACTAGGACGAATGAAACCGATGTCTAATAACTCCTGTAGTAGGACTTTTAACTCCTGAAGTTCAATAGAAGTCATTCGATATGGGGTTTTAGAAATGGGTTTTGTACCCGGTTCAAGGTCAATAAAGAATTCAACATCACGTTCTGGGGGTAGACCGGGAAGCTCTTCAAGAAATACATCAGGAAATTCTCTAACCACAGAAATATTATTTAAATTTGACTTGTCTCTGTTCAAATCCATAACATGGGCTAAGAAAGCTTGACATCCGTTTTTCAATAAATGAGTAGCTTTGTGGCTTGATATGACAGTGACTGATTTTAGTGGTTTGGTAGTTTGAATTCGTTTGACAGGTTGGTTAGGAATATGAAAACTAACAACCTTACGAAAACAATCAATTTTGGCATGATGAGTGGTTAACCAATCAATTCCTAAAATCACATCAAAAGCAAGTATCTTTAAAGAGATAAGATCAACAGGTAATGTGATAGTGCCAACTTGGATCATGCAAGATTTATAAACTATAGATGTAACGAAGGTTTCACCCAACGGAGTTTTAACAGATAAATCAAAGTCTAATTTCTCCGGAGTCAAGTTTAAACGTTGAGCACAAGCAGGAGAGATAAAAGAATGGGTAGAACCGGTATCTAGTAAGGTATAAACTTCGTAATAATTCAAGATTAGCTTACCAGTGATCACTTCGTTCGGGTTCCTCACGTTTTGGCCAGTCACAACAAACGCTCTTCCAGGAACCGTTGATTTCGACTTATCCGGGACAGCCCTTGGACTATCCATCCCCGCTAAACTTGGTTTCGCTATAGTATAATCTCGAGCTATGTGGCCTTCCTTTCCACAGTTGTAACATACTTTGGATTGTTGTGGACAATTTAGACTGATATGTCCCTCTTTCCCGCATTTGTAACATCTAATCTGGCGGCCGTTTCTCTCTCCCTAGAATTTGTTGTTGGTCTTTGGTGTCTTCTTGATGTCTTCCCGTCATTGTTGAATCCACTCTTTCTAAAATTTCCACTTGACTCACCTCTCCTATTATCATGTCCACGATTACCACCTGAGTGGTTACCGCCTTTGTTCAGTATTTTTCCTCCTCATTTGGTTATCATCGTTCGATGATCGCTGCCACCGCAGACGACCACGGTTGTGGTCCCTTGGTTGAGTATACTCATTATCTCTCTCTAATAATTGAGCCTTGTTGACAACATCTGAATACAGAGAAAATTTATGAGAGATAAGGTATTGACGTATATCGGGTTTCAGACCTCTCAGAAACATCCGCGTCATACGTTCCTCATTCTCCACCAAATGAGGTGCAAACCTGGATAACTCTGCGAACTTCGCCTCGTACTGGGACACCGTCATGTTGTTTTGTTCCAGTCTAATAAACTCCACTTCCTTCATATGACGAATACTTTCAGGAAAGTACTTGTCATTGAACAGTTTCTGAAATGTCTTCCAAGACATGTTGAGTGTGGCTGGCTGGGTACGCTTCACGGATTCCCACTAGTAATCTGTCTCTCCACGGAATATAAAGGTGGCGAATGGAACCTTCTGTTCCTCTCTGCATCCCAAGACATCGAATATCTTGGTAATTTGCTTGACCCACGTTTCCGCCTTGATCAGATCGGGCTTTCCCCAGAAATCTGGTGGTCCCAACTCCTTGAACTGCTTGGTTGTGACAGACCGCGCGTTGCCATCATTTCCACCCGTATTTTGTACACGCGTCTCCCTCGTTTGATTTTGCATGAACTGCAAAAAGCTCCTAAACATTCCATCGTTCATCGTTTGCTCGGTAGTATTGTTTATAGGAGGAATATTGCCTTCCTATTGCACGTTCTCCTGGTTTGTGACTAAAGGTTGTTCCACAGTCTCACACACTCCATTGTTAACGTTCTCAGCAGCCATTCTTAAATACTGCCACAAAACAAGGGTTAATTAATCAAATTAACATATAAGATAATATCCCTATATTATAACCGACCAACAAATAAGCTTAGATAGGACACACTAGCAAAGGATTTACTCATCTCTCCCCTCCGAGTTTTATTCCCCGATCTCCGCCAAAGACCATATCCCTAAGCTTTGATACCAACTGTGACGCCCCCAAAATAGGTATACAACACCCATTCTGAGTCGCCAAATACATGGTACATAAAGAAAACTACAACTTCAATAATATAAATGTCATGTGAAATACGACAATACATACTGTGAGTTAAAAAACAAATATTGTCATCTAGACAATATCCACACCCAAATGAGTCCTTATTATAATTATTCAAACACTATTTTACAAAAATAGTGAGGACTGCTAAAACATCTTTCTAGAACCATTACTCCATACCCCGACTCGATCCTGCTATGTTCTCACCTTCTGAGAAGAAAAATGGAACAAAAAGGAAAAGGGTGAGCACAACTAGCCCAGTAAAGAATATTATGACTAAGATAATATACAACAAATTATCGTTAGTCCTCAACAGGGAAAAATCTGATAAAATATAATAGACAACAAGTTTTAGATCAACAATCGCAGGTGAAACAAAGAATCCATTAGAAGAGTCACGTAGAGAATGAGTTATACTATCTTCTAAGATTTAAAAGTCCATCATCAATATTTTATCCCTGTAATAACAATCAATATACATCTTTAATCAAATATTCATCTTTGCACTACAGGCCAAAGATATTCATTTATATCACCCGTTGGTCATATTCATCTCAACACTGCTCATCTTTGCACTACGGGCCAAAGATATTCATCGATTAATCATTCATCTTTTTGCACTATGTGCCAAAGATATTCATAATATCATCATTTAGGGTGAGGATGATGAAAAATATTTTAAAGAAAACGAATCCAGTGAGACAGAAGAACAAATATTAGGGATTCGTATCACAGTTTATCCAAGATCAATAATACTCCATACTAACTAATTTTGAAGCAGAAATCAAAAATAATAATCAAAACATGGATACAATCAAAGATAGTGATCATAATAGACATATTGGACAAAAAGGAAAATTTTTATTTTTTTCGATGAATAGTGCCGTATTCGTGAATAGTGCCGTATACGTGAATAGTAACCCCGACACAAAAAGTTCCAAATTTGATTAAAAAGTTCACCAATATTTTGGCATAATGATATTGAAGAAAATAATATCATTTAAGAAGAAAATAGCATCCTTTACCTCAAAATAACCGTACTTCTGACTGAATTTCGGGTATAGTGCTGACAAAAACTTGCACCGTATAGCAACACTCAAAGTATACTCACAAGAATACGCTCAATAATATAGAGAGAGAAAGAGAGAAAACTTGTTTCTGGTGTGATTTTTAATTCTAACTTAGCCCTCTATTTATAGGAAAATGTTAGAACGCCATAGGAGACTAAAATAATAAAATAATATTATTTATAAACCAATTCTATGCATGCCTCAAGACCAAGACTAGCATGCCTTTTCTAAAAATAATTCCAGCAGCCCACATGTTTGAATCACAAAAGTGGGTCCCACCCATAATTTAATAAAAATCATTTTATTTTCTGAAACTTCAACAATTCATAAAAAATAGCTCGGTTATAAG
Source organism: Panax quinquefolius (assembly GCA_020205615.1). Taxonomy (NCBI): domain Eukaryota; kingdom Viridiplantae; phylum Streptophyta; class Magnoliopsida; order Apiales; family Araliaceae; genus Panax; species Panax quinquefolius. The sequence continues at coordinate 19,991,646 of CM035157.1, forward strand.
AAAAATATAAATTTTATGTCCATTCTGCCTGAAATTGAATTCTCTACAACTTTGTAGCTTTGAGTTTTTCTAAATTCCAAACTAAAAATATCCGAAATCCACAAACAGATGCTTTTTAATACTTTCAGTCCGACAAAATACTGATAAAACACCCCAGCATTAATTCCTTCATTTATAACCACATAAATAAATAAATGCATCATTCATATCCACATCAAATAAATATTTCCTTATCATATAAATCAATAATTAATTATTCACAAATAATATTACAGAATCACAATTATGACAACCAGACCGTTCCCAGGAAAGAGGGGGCTTTCCAATAAGGATTTCTCCTTACTAACGCGCAATTAGATTATCTAACCACTCCTCGACAGAACTTTCTAGACATTGCCAATAATGCTATCTAATAATATTATTCAAATAATATGAATTATTGATCTGATAATGGAAAAATACTGTGCAGTGACAATTATTAAAACAATAATAATATAAACTAACAACGCAACAATTATTGAATCAATAAAATAAAATATTGAACAGTAACTCCTGTAGCAATTATTGAGTAGTGCCTTCTTACGTACGAATCAATAATTCAACAATCTTGCATGCAATACCGTAATCTTCTTGTCTTGTGCAAACCACGCATATTACTGTATTTTAACCACCAGGTAACCCAACAGTGTTAACGGTAACATTTTACGCCGTTATTTATAAAACTCAATCTTTGTCGTTTTCTTTCATCCAACTATTTTTCGTTATGGGCCCCACAAATAACGGCACCGTCGTACGGAGATTCCCGACAAAAAGAATATTCCACGACCAAACGAATATTCCCCGACAGAAATGAATATTTTATAACTACTTGCTTATTTTGTAAAATTTTGCACATTTCACCCATAACCGAAGCATTATATCAAATTAATACCTTATTAATTTAGAATAATAAATAGAGGAAAATTTAATTTAATTTATAATAAGTTGGGGTCTTACAATCCGGGTATATGGTTTGTAAAATTTTAAACTAGAATTTTTACACGTTTTCGCTTATTTGTGCAATTTGATTGCGTTCATGAATATTACAAACCTAACACTAACCTCTTCGAAACTGTCTCAATTTAGCCGATAATGCGAGAAACTATCGTCATGAAGTCCATCAATCTCCGCCCCTTGGTCGAAGTCATTCTCGTATTCTACCATTGATAATTAAATTCGCATAGTAGTACGAAAAAAGAAAAAAAAATAAAAAGACAATTAAAGAAAATAATAAAAAAATGTTTAAATTAAAACTAATTTTATAAAAGTTAATATTGGCAAAATTATTAAACTAATTCTCGCAGCAATGGCGCTTAAAAACTTGTCGATCGATTTCATGAATCAATGAATAATGCAAGTATACTGCGATTCAACAAGTAATAAAGTGGTAAGAAAAGTATTGTTCCCACGAGAAATTATTTAATAAAAATTACCAAGTACTAACTCTTAACCAAATCAATTTCATTTAAATAATTGCAAAGTGTGAATTTTCTAATTAAGAAAACTAAATTAATCAATTAAAACTAGATTACTCTAAAATAAATCAAATAAATAAAGATTAAGACTCGACGAATGAATTCAGATAAATAAAGGTTAAGACTGCAATATCCCCAATTTATGTACTACAAACCAATTATCCAACTAATCCAATTAGTATGCCTACTGAATTGTTAACAGGAATTCTAAGTGTTAAAAGCCCTTTCCCAAGTGATCAGTTAACTTTTATTCAATTCAATCAATCTTGCGATATTCTTATGCAAAATAATTAAATTAAACCCATTAAGTTTCAATTTTCAATTTGTTACATGCAGTGAACAGATATTCCTATTCAATTCATGACCCTAATTATTCGTCTCATGCAAATAATCAAGCATACATGTTATCATGTCCAGTTCTAACCCTAAATTTCCTCTTCTGAATCCTTCTAGAGTAACACGGTAATTACTGGCCAAATAATTAATCAATAAAGACATGATAAATAATTCACCTTGACATAAATAATTGAAATAAATTAAATAATTAATTCATAGACATAAAAGGTTCAATTTGTAGTCTTAATAAAAAAAAATTAGTTCATTGTCATTGAATTAAAATCAAGAATCCACAACTGAATAAACATTAAAAGATAAAAATAAGAGAAGAGGGGATAATAGAATCTGTTATCAGTAGTCTTGAGACTCCTCTTCCGCTCCTGCTTTTAATCTTCAATGATCCTTAAGTTGCTTCAATCTCCAACAATCCAATATAAACTACGGTTTATGTTCTAATCTAATGGAGTATTTTATCTAAGCTAATCTATGTAATCCCCCCATTATTTTATGTCTTACATCATGTATTTATAGGTTACAAGTCTAATTTTTAGCTTAGGAACAAAACTAATCCAATTTAGAGTCAAAAAAGTGTCAAAATTCACACCAAAACGCGTCCAAGCTTGACCAATCCCTTCCCGATTGCCCGTATTTGGAGTACTGGGTATATTAACAAGAACATTGCATTCTAGCGCCGGTCTTTGGGCATAGGCCTTGTTTGGCGCCAAATACCGGCCTCATTTCTCTCGAAATTTTTTCTGCTCCAACATCCTTCGGAAAAATGGCCATAACTTCTTAGTTCAAACTCCGATTTCGATGATTCAAGATGTTCCGAAAAGAGAAGACGTAGATCTACAACTTTCATTCTTTGAGTTTTTCGAAATAAGGTCCAGAGCAATGCTGAAATTGCCTTTGAAGTGGATGCTATGTAAATAGCAAGCCGAAAACGTGAACCTAGCCACCCCAAACGTCGATCCAAGTAACTTTTGTCCCAATTTCTACAAAAAATGTAAAACATGCATGAATAGACACAAACACTTAAAAACATCCAAAATATTAAGCTCAAATGCACTCAATTCATGTGTATAAAACTCACTCATCAGCTGACTTACTTTAAAACTGACTAGCACCTTCACCTTCTTAACATGTCAATGGCTAAATCTTTACTTCTTGAATGCAATTAAGGAACAATAAGATCATTTTGCCATGCGTGAGAAGGGTAATATCCATATTTTTATCTTAAATAAAGTCAGGGACGAAACCAGGATTTGATCTTGGGGGCCAAGAATTTTTTTAACAACATAATATATATTCATCATTAAAAAATAAAGTTTCACCATTACATAACATATTTTTACTAAAACAAAGATAATTTAGTAATAAATTTGCTTTACCAAAGACAACAAAACATATCAAAAAAAAGTCTTTTAGAACATATCTTCATCAAAATTGCACCCGATGTTCTTTCAAATCAGGAAATCCATCTATGATTGATTCTGTACTGAACTGTTTCGCAATTTCTTTTTCAATGTAGACAATAAGAGAATTTGTGAGATATTCATCCTCCATCTTGTTTCGAACTTCAGATTTGACAAGACTCATAGCTGAAAATGCACATTCTCAGAGTTGCGATGAATCTTTGGAAGAGTTAGAACAAGCCTGATCAGTCTATCGATTCGTGGATAGATTGTTGACTTTCTTGTTTTCACCAACCATTGACAGAGATCAAAAATAGTGGACAACTTTTGAAATTCTTGATGTTGGAGTACATCAAACTCGTAATGTTACAATTGTATCCTTAAGTCTTCTTTCTCATTCTCTGTGAAGTCTTTGGGGTAAAATTCAACCACAAGCTTATAAATATTATCAATACTGAAAGACGTACGCCCATTTTGAGGATCCAATGTAGAGCTGAGAACAAGTAACTTCATCGCATGCTCACTAAACCTATTATTTAGCTCTTGCAACTGAGAGTTTATTATAGCTGCAAATATATCAAACCGATAATGCTCAATCACTGTAAATTTATCTTGTTGATGTCGAGCTCGGCCTCTTCCCTCAACATATAAAGAATCTAAATCTGGGACATCTATTGTATGTCGTTCACAAAAAGACTTTACATTTACTATGAAAGTATCACATCCATCATCTCTTAACTTCTAAAGAAGTTTCTTTGTGGTTTTCACAAGGTGCATAGCATTTAAAATATATTGAGATTTTCGTTGCAAAGCTTGAGAAAGCATATCAGTGATTTCCATAATTGCTTTCATAAGATGCAAGATGAACACAAACTCAAAAGAAGTTAAAGAAGTATAAGCCGAATCAGCATCTCCACGTTGATCCCAAGTTCCATCATCGATGATGTTTAATAAAACTTGACAAGTTGCACTAAACATCTTTATCAAGCTAGAAAGAGACCTTAAGTGAGAACCCCATCGTGTATCTCCAGCCCTTTGTAAAGTACCAATCTAATTCATTCCTGTCCCAGTCTCAAGCTCTTCAGTGGAAATCAAAAGAGCAACATCGGAAGATTGAGCAACTTTTAATTCATCGTTACGTTTACAAGAAGCACGCACAATATTTATAATAAAACTCAATTTTGAAAAAAATTGATGTACAAAAGTAACTTCTCTAGATGTTGCAACTAATGCCAATTGCAAACAATGAGCAAAACAATAATATGCATACGGACATTCATTAGCAACTAAAGCTTGTAACCCATTCCATTCACCTCGCATATTACTTGCTCCGTCATATCCTTGACCTCGAATATTGTGAAAGTCAAGATCATAACGGGAAAGAGTAGAAAATATCTCGTTCTTTAGAGTTAACGCCTTCGTATCTGGTACATGTATGAGACCAAAAAAGTGCTCCCGAATAAAACCATTTTTGTCAACAAATCTAATAACAATAGCCATTTGTTACCTTTTTGACTGGTCTCGAGCTTCATCAACAAGAATACAAAATTTTGCATCACCGATCTCCTCACAAATTGTCTTTCTAATTTTCATTGAGTAAACAAGTAAAATCTCTTTCTAGACTTTGGATGACGTATATTAGGCATTTGAGGAGCCCTATCTAACACAATATTTGCAACATTTTCATTATACTCAGCAAAAAGGTTTATCAATTCAAGAAAATTACCATGATTGATGGAGCTTTTGCTTTCATCACGACCTCTTAAAGCCAAACCTTGGAGTTTAAGATAGCAAACTGAATCAATTGAGGCTTTAAGTCACAATCGATTGTTTGCAAGCTGTTCAGAAGTTTGTTTCTCAACAACTTTTTGAATATGTTGTGATTGATTTATTAGATCATCGCATGATTTTTAAGCAATTTTATGTAATGAATTTGGATCTTTTCCCACATGATTCAAAAATGCACAAGTCTTCCCATTCTTTACTTTCTTCCAAATATTAAATCCATCCTTTGAAAAATTACTTTGCCCATGTTGTACACCTTCTTTGTTAAAGAGATAGCAAGGTAGACAAAATGTAACATCCTTTGAAGGGGAATACTCTAACCAAGATGGAAATACCTTGAACCATGATGATTGAAAGCGGCGAGGATGCTTTTCAGATCTAGAAAAAGGGTACTCTGGAAGAAAGCATTGAAATGGACCGTAATTGAAGTAAGCTCGTCGAACTTCATCAAGTAGATCACTACGACATTTCCATATGTCGATACATTTTCCAGGATCACTCTCCAAATAATTAATATCCCATTCTTTACCTTCAATTCTTGGTGATTTTAGAGGATGTTGTTCTTGTTCAGGGGTAGGCAAAGATGTTTGCACATTAGGCTCATGGGTCAGTAGAGATGTGTCAACATGAGTTGATTGCTTTCTCTTAAAAAATTAATTAATAGTATGTGATTTTCCCATGATTCTAAAACAAAAAATAAAAAATTCAACTTTAGAATATACATAACATTTTTATTGTGTGTCTGTGTGGTGCTAAGATATTCACTCATTAGTATGAACCGTGCTAGAGCTCTTAAACACTTAGAAAGCCTAGTAGACTAGTACAGAGGTAATATATCTAATTAAACACATAAAAGCATGTAAAGTAAGGTTTTTTAAAATCCCAAGGTTCAACTTCACACTAAAAATCAGTAAATCATGAAAACCCAACAAGTATCCAACAAGTATTCAAGTAAATCAGTAAATCGTGAATATCGGGTAAAGATGAAATAGAATATACGCAAGTATCCAATTTAATCCAACAAGTATCACTGTCCAAAAGAATAAACAATATAACCACAAATGTTAAGCTAATCCATATATACACCTTAGAAATAGTCAGACATCAAAACCCTAACCAATAACCATTGCAAATTGATTTATAAAAATATGTATATATATGTGTGTGGATGACTAACCGAGATCAGAAGTATCTGAGGGAAGAATATTGGAGCCTTGGAGGTGGAAGGTGATTTGGAAAATAATGAGGGCATGAGCTTGATGGCGCTGCCGAAAATCAGGCGGTAGGCCAGATCTAATTTAAAGTGAATTTTTGAGAATTTGGCAGTCAAGAAATAATAGAGGGAGAAATAGAGAGATTGAAAGAAATGAGCGTGTATTGAAAATAATATAGTAGAGTTATTGGTCCAGGCCTTGAATAATAAAATATATTATTGAACAAGTGGGCCTACAAAATTGTTCACATCACTTAGCAACAAAAAGAAAATTCAGATCTTGGGGGGGTCATGGCCCCCAGCATGAAAAGTCAGTTTCGTCCCTGAACAGAGTCATCGTCGGTTGCAACGAATCTCCGGTTTGTTGCCTGTTGGTGGAAGCCGAATTATTAATTTTTTGGCGAAGCGTGCGAGAGTGAGAGATAGAGACTGTTTTGTTTTAAGAGCTGGAATGAGTGTTTGGGTGAAATTGGTGTTGTTTTAGACGTTGAAAAATAATAAAAGAAAAGGCGTTTTGTTAAATTTTTGTGACTCAAAGAAATTATAGCGGAATTAATACAATCATAGAGTGAATTGATTCTACAGTAAGTTCATCGTAAAGTAAATCAATCAAACGTAAAGCAAAGTTTGAATGAATGAATTTTCATTTCTTTGAATTACTGAAACTATCTTACAAAATAAACTTACATTTACAATGAATCTCTTACACTATTTATACAACTAACAACTTATCTATATATATTCTGTATTAGTTATGACCACTAGGCCAATAGTATCTTCTTGGGTCATCTTAGCTTACCACAGGCTCACCCAAAAGGTCATAACTGAAGGTAGTATTGTTAGTAACTTAATTCCTTATATATATATAATTTTTTTCCATATATTTTTATGTGGGACTGGGGTGTTACAAACTCTTCCACTTAAATTTTTGATGTTCCTGTCAGAACCGATAACACACATGGTCTACAAATCTTTACCTCGCTAGCCATTGTGGAATAATATTGACTGACTTTGTCTCCCCAGCCTTCGTGTCCCCACCTCCGAAAACCCGGTCAGATGACCTAACCCGAGCTTTCGAGAGTCGGCTTTGATACCATATAAAACAACCCAGGTCAAATCCCGAGTTATAATCAAATCAAATCCATCCAAATAAGGCCTTAAACCATTGACCCGATAGTATCTTATTGGTTCATCTTAGCCCGCCACAGGCTCACTCAAAAGGTAATGACTAAAGGTACTATTATTAGTAACTTAATTCAGATATCTTTCGATGTATGACTAGGGTGTTACAATTAAGGTTTTGTGTTAGCTTGATGTATGATTTCAACATTCCAATTATTAATAACAATTTGCGTATTATATATCTGAGAACACAAACCCAATTATCTCTGCCTAATTTTAAGCAACTAAGCACGTTCAGCAGTGTCCTACGAATCAAGTAGTTCCAAATTATCATAATTAAAATGATAAGCTGAGCCTAAAACTTATAATGTCTTATTCTCATACCAATAATCAACATAACATGCTCCTTGATCTGTGTTTGGTCATGAATCTGTCTAATATTTGAATGTAACTATATGACTTTAAGTTTAAAGGGAGTGGATCAATTAAGGCGATTCGTGTTGAGAACAAGAATAAGAACTAAATTGCTATAAACAAGAACTCAACAAAACTAGATTGAATGACACACTTTATTGAATATCAACGATGGCTATTAAATAGCCTTACAGTAATAAACAGAAAGCTAAAATGCATCCCGACACGTGATAAGGTGCATCAAGAAAGGGTCAAAATAGAAAAACCCAAAGAAAACCTTAAAGTTGTAGGAACTTATTGTAATTAAAACTGTGACGCCCCCAAAATAGGTATATATCACCCATCTTGAGTCGCCAAATACATGGTATAAAATTCAAATACAAACTAATAATACAACAGTCGTGTAAAATACGACAAAACATATGCTATGAATTTTAATACAAATATTGTCATCTAGACAATATCCACACCCAATGGAGTCCTCATTACATTTATTGTCACACTATTTAACAGAATAGTGAGGACTACTAATACTATCATCTGGACCGTCACTCCATTCCCTGACTAGTCCCAGCTACGTTCTCATTTCCTGAATAGAAAAGTGAAAGAAAGGGTGAGCTCAACTAGCCCAGTAAGAAATATTATGACTAGGATAATGCAGAATAAATTATCATTAGTCTTCAACAATATTAAACTGATAAAATACAATAGACATCAAGTTTAACTGCAGCGGAACAAGCAATCCATTAAAAGAGTCAAGTAGAGAATAAAATCTACTATCTTTTATGATTTAAAAAGTTTTTCATCACTTTTATTGTTGAGACTCAGCTCAATAAATAATCCACATCATCAAATTATCCACGCACTACTGTGGCGAGGATATTCTTTAGTATCACGACCACGAATTATCCATACCTTTATGGGCCAAAGATAATCGTGTTTTCATCAACGGTCCTGATCATGCCATAAAACAATTCATCTTTGCTCCCTTGGCCGAAGAGAATCCATAGCCATAATCATACCAAAAACTGTCCATCAATGCACTACGGGTCAATGAGGACTTTTTCCACATCATTTGTAACATTAAGGTCATGATTATCTGTAATAATCCACGGTCATAATCATACCAAGTCCATCTATGCACTATGAAGCCACAAATGACTTTCAACATAATATAAACATGAGGATGATGACAATGATATAAGAATTCAATAAAACAAGTTCACGAATTAATTTGTCCAAGAACCAATAACGTCCAAATTGTCAACATGATACTTCTGTGTAGAGTAAAATTCAAGAATGCTCAGAAGAATATTTCCATGAAAAGATACTGGATGAAGCGCAAATATCAAGGATATTCCACTAATTTCATGGAGTATAGAAGTCAACACTTTAACCAATTTGAGTATAAATAAAGAATGGAATAACAAAAAAAGAAATCACCATGCATGCGGTGCTTAGCATAGGCGAGTTATTCAACAAAATAATAATAATGGAACCGGTCGGGGCAAAAAAAAAATGACCGGCAAGGATGTTCCAACAGAATAATAAAGAATGGAATAACAACATAAATCACCATGCATGCGGTACTGCGGCGATAAAGTTATTCAGCGAGAATAATAAAGAGCGGAACCAGTCCGGTATAAAACACACGCAGACGAGGATATTCCAAGCAGAATAATAATAAAGCGGAACTAGGTGGGTGTAAAACACATGCATGCGAGGATATTCCAATGAGAATAATAAAAGACGAAATAGTAAAGAGCGGAACCCGGTAGGTGTAAAACACATTGACGGGATATTCCAACAAAATAATAAAGAGCGGAACCAGTATAGGTGTAAAACACATGCATGGATATTCCAAATGAATAATAAAGGCGGAATAATAGAAGAATGTCACCAAGTATAGGGTATTCCACGTATACAGGTTATTCCAACAGAATAATAAAGAATGGAATAACAGAAGTTCTCTCTATGAATAAGAAAGAAATAATACCCCTTACGGGTACAACAAATAATATCCCCTACTAGTAAAAAGAAACTTGATATCCGAGTAGTGAAGTAGCGAGAATACTCTTCTTCTTTCTCTCTATAATTTCTCTCTTTAGAGTTTCAGTGAATTCGTAAGAAAATAATGAAGGAATGAGTTTCTATTTATAGAAGGATGGACTGCATAGTAACTAACTCATGAACGGTCCAGATTGATTTACTTTAATCGGACGGTCCATAATTAAAGCAAAATCTTTTAAATAAAATATAATATAATCTAATTATTGTCTAATAAAACGAATAACTTTATAAAAGTATTCTATTTTATATAAAAAGATTTTACTATGTAAAACACTATACAACACTATGCAGGCACTATGCAACACTATGCATAATAAAATATAATATATTCTATTTATAGAATAACTTTAATAAAGTATTCTATTTTACATAAAAAGATTTTACTATTAGCCTAATAAAACGAATAACTTTATAAAAGTATTCTGTTTTATATAAAAAGTTTTTACATTTTATTACGTTAATAATACTAATAAAACAAGCGAGTGACTTATCACATAAGCATCAATAATCAATATGTGTGCTACTTATGCAACCACACGTAATCTTTGTACTTTTACTACTCTTGGGTAGTTCAACAAAGATAATAACGGAAAAACTTCCGCCGTTATTTTCAATAAAATATTTTTGTCGTTTTCTCAATCCGACAATAATTCTGTTGTGGGGTCCACCAATGATTGTACCGTTGTACGGATATTTCCTGACAAAAATAATATTTCCCGACCAATCGAATATAATATGACAACTTCCATACTTTGCAAAATTTGTAAATATTACCCACAACTATAATATTATATCAAATCCACACCATAATATTAAAAAAAATTATTTCGAGAAAATTAAATATTTATTCATAAAATCTGGGGTTTCACAATCTCCCCTCCTTATGAAATTTCGCCCTCGAAATTTACGTACGTTCCTGGTATGCCGAACAGGTGAGGATAGCTTGACTTCATTTTAGATTCTAACTCTTGAGGTATAACCCTTGAATGTTGAATACGATTCTTCTTATCCAAGATTTTAACACGTATCTCCTCAAACGTTAAATCATCCGCTATCTCGTCCGGTTCTAAATTAATAATGTGGTTCAGGTCGTCCACATATTTACGTAACATCGATACGTTAAAAATGTTATGAACACGCAACATACTTGGCGGTAAAACGGGTCTATAAGCTACAGTTCCTACTCAATCTAGGATTTCAAATGGGCCAATTAAATCGAGGGTTGAGATTTTCTCTCTTCGTTGATTCTTGCTTCTAGAATAATGCCCTCTTGAACCTTCTTCTTCACATTCATCAACTCCGGGTGTGTAGCTTGAGCGGCTTTAACTTTATCGATTAAAGTCGATTCTACTCGTATATTCGTTATCTTCATGTGGGTCCCTAGAGTCTTTAACTCAATCTTCATCATTTGTAAGTTATACGAAATGAGTCTTTGTGTTAACAACATCGCACTCATAAACGCATACGATCTTCTACTCAACACGTCAGCTACCACGTTCGCTCTTCCATGATGATATTGAATAATACGATCGTAATTTTCAACAGCTCGAGTCAACGTCTTTGGCGCATGTTACGTTTATTTTAGTTGAAGAAATATTTGAGGGTTTAAGAAATGGGTTTTGTACTGGGGTCAATACAAAATTCGATTTCACGCTCTAGGGGTAGGCCAGGAAGTCTTCAAGAATACGTCAAGAAATTTATTAACAATAGAAATATCATTCAAAACTGTGACTCTCATCTAAGACTTGGATAACACGTCACATTGATACCTATCAACTTGCCATCGTCATTCACAACGTCTCCTACAAAAAGTCTGGCTTCGGTGCATTCCACATAAGGAAGTCAACAACGAAAGGATCAGGGTTCTTTACTTATTGCTTAATATGACAATGATTGACTTTAGTGGTTTGGTTACTTTGAATTCGCATAATAGGTTGGTTAGGAGTATGAAAGCTAACAATCTTACGAAAAGCATGATGAGTAGTTAACCAATCGATTCCTAAAATCACATCAAAGGCAAGTATTTTTCAAAGAGATAAGATCGACAGGTAACGTGAAAGTGTCGATTTGAATAAAACAAGATTTATAAATGGTGGAGGTAACGAAGGTTTCTCCCAACGAAGTTTCAATAGATAAATCAAAGTCTAACTTCTCAAGAGTTAAGTACAAATATTGAACATAACTAGGTGAAATAAAAGAGTGAGTAGAACCGGTATCTAACACGGTATAGATGTCGCAAGAGTTTATGACTAACATACCCGTGATAATTTTATTCAGGTTCCTCGTCACAAGAAAAAAAACGCTCTCTCTTAAACTATCGGCTTTGGCTTGTCTGGGACATCCTTTGGCATCACTGTCCCAGCTGGACTTGACTTCACCATACGATAAAATCGAGCTGGGTGACCTTCTCTTCCATAATTAAAACACGCTTTGGATTGCTGCGTACGATTTGGACGGATGTGTCCCTCCTGTCCGCATTTGAAACATACGACCAGTGGTGGTTCTTCTTCCTTTGAAACGGGTGCTGGTGCTACTGTCTTTCCATCATTATTGAACCTCCTCTTCTTGAAATTTCCACTTCTATTATCTTGGCCATGATTACCACCGAAGTGGTTACCATTCTTGGCATGATAATTTCCCCCATGATGGTTATCATTGTTCCGATGACCGTTGCCACCGGTATGATTATTATCGCGTTTGTTGGTCGTTTCCTTTAATTTGGTTGTGCTGACTCATTATCACGCTCCAATAACTGAGCCCTATTCACAACATCTGAATACAAACAAAGTTTGTGAGAAATAAGATATTAACATATCTCGGGTTTCAAACCTCGCAGAAACATTCGCGTCATTCTCTCCTCATTATCAACCAAATAGGACGTAAATCGGGATAAATCGGCAAACTTAGCCTCGTACTGCGACACGGTCATATTGTTTTGCTCCAGCTTGATAAATTCCACCTCCTTCATGTGACGAATACTTTTAGGAAAGTACTTGTCATTGAACAGCTCTTGGAACTTCTCCCAAGACATCTTGAGTGCGTCAGGCTGGGTACGTTATACATATTCCCACCAATGATCTGCTTCATCACGCAATATAAAGGTGGCGAATGGAACTTTTTGCTCCTCTGAGCATTCCAAGACATCAACTATCTTGGTGATCTGCTTAATCCACGTCTCTGCCTTAAGTGGGTCCGGCTTTCCCAAAAATTCTGGTGGTCCCAACTCCTTAAACTGCTTAGCGGTGACCAAACATGGGTTGCCATTGTTTCCACCTGCATTATGAACAGGAGTCTCTCTCGTTTGGTGTTGCATGAATTCTAAAGAGCTCCTAAACATACCGTCGTCCGTCATTTGATCAGTGTTATTGTTTACAGGAGGATTATCGCCATCCTGTTGCACATTATCCTGATTATTGATCTGTGGAGACTCAACGGTCTCCTAAGCTCCATTGCTTATCTCAACATTTTCAGATGCCATTTTCAAATACTGCCACAAAACAATGGTTAAATAACATATCACATATTATCCTTATACTCTGACCGACCAATTAAATACCAAATAAACTTAGGTACGTCATACTAGCGAAGGAATTCCCCGTCTCTCCCCTCCTAGTTCTTCTCTCACATCTCAGCCAGGGATCATATCCCTAAGCTTTGATACCAACTGTGACGCCCCCAAAATAGGTATACATCACCCATCTTGAGTCGCCAAATACATGGTATAAAATTCAAATACAAACTAATAATACAGCAATCGTGTAAAATACGACAAAACATATGCTGTGGGTTTTAATACAAATATTGTCATCTAGACAATATCCACACCCAACAGAGTCCTCAATACATTTATTGTCACACTATTTAACAGAATAATGAGGACTACTAATACTATCATCTGGACTGTCACTCCATTCCCTGACTAGTCCCGGCTACGTTCTCATTTCCTGAATAGAACAGTGAAAGAAAGGGTGAGCTCAACTAGCCCAAAGAAGAAATATTATGACTAGGATAATGCAGAATAAATTTCATTAGTCTTCAACAATATTAAACTGATAAAATACAATAGACATCAAGTTTAACTGCAGCGGAACAAGCAATCCATTAAAAGAGTCAAGTAGAGAATAAAATCTACTATCTTTTATGATTTAAAAAGTTTTTCATCACTTTTATTGTTGGACTCAGCTCAATAAATAATCCACATCATCAAATCATCCCTGCACTACAGGCCAAGGATATTCTTTAGTATCACGACCACGAATTATCCATACATTACGGGCCAAAGATAACCGTGTTTTCATCAATGGTCCTGATCATGCCATAAAATAATTCATCTTTGCTCCCTTGGTCGAAGAGAATCCATAGCCATAATCATACCAAAACTGTCCATCAATGCACTACGGGCCAATGAGGACTTTTTCCACATCATTTGTAACACTACAGTCATGATTATACCGAATAATCCCTGGTCATAATCATACCAAGTCCATCTACGCACTACAGACCACAGATGACTTTCAACATAATATAAACATGAGAATGATGACAATGATATAAGAATTCAATAAAACAAGTTCACGAATTAATTTGTCCAAGAACAAATAACGTCCAAATTGTCAACATGATACTTCTGTGTAGAGTAAAATTCAAGAATGCTCAGAAGAATATTTCTATGAAAAGATACTGGAAGAAACGCAAATATCAAGGATATTCCACTAATTTCATGGAGTATGGAAGTCAAAACTTTAACCAACTGAGTATAATAAAGAATGGAATAACAAAAGAAATCACCATGCATGCGGTACTTCGCATAGACAGGTTATTCCAATAAAATAATAATAACGGAACTAGGTCAGGCAAAATTCGTACCGAAAGGATGTTCCAATAGAATAATAAAGAATGGAATAACAACAGAAATCACCATGTATGCGGTACTTCGCATAGACAGGTTATTCCAACAGAATAATAAAGATGGAACCAGTCGGTGTAAAACACACGCAGAGCGAGGATATTCCAATGTAATAATAAAGACAAAATAATAAAAAGATGAGAACCGGTCGGTGTAAAAACACACGCATGAGATATTCCAACGAGAATAATAAAAGGCGGAATAGTAAAAAGCGGAACCGTGTGCAGTGTAAAACACATGCGAGGATATTCCAGCGAGAATAATAAAGAGCGGAACCAAGTTAGGTGTAAAAACACGTGACGGGATATTCCAGCGAGAATAATAAAGGCGGAATAATAGAAGAATGTCACCAAGTATAGGGTATTCCGCATTATCACGAGGTTATTCCAACAGAATAATAAAGAATGGAATAACAGAAGTTCTCTCTATGAATAAGAAAGAAATAATACCCCTTACGGGTACAACAAATAATATCCCTTACCGTAAAAGAAACTTGATATCCGAGTAGTGAAGTAGCAGAATACTCTTCTTCTTTCTCTCTATAATTTCTCTCTTTAGAGTTTCAGTGAATTCGTAAGAAAATAATGAAGGAATGAGTTTCTATTTATAGAAGGATGGACTGCATAGTAACTAACTCATGAACGGTCCAGATTGATTTACTTTAATCGGACGGTCCATAATTAAAGCAAAATCTTTTAAATAAAATATAATATAATCTAATTATTGTCTAATAAAACGAATAACTTTATAAAAGTATTCTATTTTATATAAAAAGATTTTACTATGCAAAACACTATACAACACTATGTAGGCACTATGCAACACTATGCATAATAAAATATAATATATTCTATTTATAGAATAACTTTAATAAAGTATTCTGTTTTATATAAAAAGATTTTACTATTAGCCTAATAAAACAAATAACTTTATAAAAGTATTACATTTTTATAAAAAGTTTTTCTGTTTTATTACGTTAATAATACTAATAAAACAAAATGAGTGACTTATCACATAAGCATCAATAATCAATCCGCAGTGTTATATTACTTATGCAACCATGCGTAATCTTGTACTTTTACTAGGGTAGTTCAACGGTATTAATGAAAAAACTTCCGCCGTTATTTTTTCAATAAAATATTTTTGTCGTTTTCTCAATCCAAACAATAATCCGTTAATGAGGGTCCACCAATGATTGTCTAGTTGTATGGATATTTTTCGACAAAAATAATATTTCCACCAATCGAATATAATATGACAACTTCCATACTTTGCAAAATTTGTAAATATTACCCACAACTATAATATTATATCAAATCCACACCATAATATTAAAAAAAATTATTTTGAGAAAATTAAATATTTATTCATAAAATTTGGGGTTTCACAAAAACTAAAAAATCTAATCAAAAATTATCTTAGTAATACTAGGAGACCAAAATACTCTTCATTCCTTCCCTTAAACTTATTGCAATTGCTGTCAGTTTATATCACCTTCTCGAACACCCATCATGTGACGCCCCCAAAATAGGTATACAACACCCATTCTGAGTCGTCAAAATACGTGGTACAGAAACAACTACAACTTTATTAATACATCATAAAAACTGTGAGTTTAAATACAAATATTGTCTTCTAGACAATATCCATACCCAAATGAATCCTCATCACAATTATTGATACATTATTTTACAAAAAATGGTGAGGACTACTAAACATCTCTCTCTAGAATCATCATTCCATACCCCGACTAGTACTCGCTACATTCTCGCCTCCTGAGAAGAAAAATGGAACAAAAAGGAAAAGGGTGAGCTCAACTAACCCAGTAAAGAATATTATGACTAAGATAATATAGAACAAATTATCGTTAGTCTTCAACAGGGAAAAATCTGATAGAATACAATAGACAACAAGTTTTAGATCAATATACACAGCGGAAATAACAATTCATAGAAGAGTTACGTAGAGAATGAAATCTACTATAATCTATGAATTTAACAGTCCATCATCAATATTTTATCCCTATAACATCAATCAATATTCATATTTGCACTACAGGCCAAAGATATTCATTAGTCGGTCATGTTCATCTCAACACCTGTACATCTTTGCACTACGGGCCAAAGATATTCATAATAAAATCAACCATCTTTGCACTGCAGGCCAAAGATATTCAGTAACATCATCATTTAGGACTGAGGATGATGAAAATAATTTCAAAAAAAACGAATCCAGTGAAACAAAAGAACAAGTATTATGGATTCGTACTTTATACAATCCGAGTTCAAAAATACTTCATAAATAATCATACTGAAGTAAAATTCAAGAATGATCAAAACATGGATACAATCAAAGTTAGTATCCATAATAGATATTTTTGACAAAAAACAAAAATTTAATTTTTCTATGAATAGTGTCGTATACGTGAATAGTAACCCTAACACTAAAAGAAAAGAATTTCACAAGAAAAATACTCCCAATATACCAGCATAATGATATTAGAAGAAATAATACTATTTTTAAAAAAAATATCCCTTACCTCGAAAAGACAGTACTTCTGACTGAAATTCTGAATATAGTGCTGAAGGGAACTTGCACCGTATAGCAACACTCCAAATATCAAAATACTCATAAGAATACACTCAATATATTGAGAGAGAAATAGAGAGAAAACTTCAGTTTCTGGTGTGATTTTCAATTCTAACCTAAGCACCCTATTTATAGGAAAATGCTTAGAACACCAAAGCAGAAAATTTAATAAAATAATTTTATTAATTAAATTTTCAAGCCCACCACCCAAGAATCTGAATTCTAGCAACATAACACATCTATCACATGTGGGACACTCACCAAAAACGTTTTTCTTCAAAATAATAATTAAAACTTCCAAAAATCAATTATTTCGGAACTTCGGAACTTCAATAATTCATAACAAATAGCCTTTTATCAGAAAAATTCGAACCACGTGTCCTTTTCATAGAAAATTTCATTCTCTACAACTTTGCAAAAGAAAGATTTTCCAAATTCCAAACAGAAATTGACCGAAATCCACAAACGGCCGATTTTACAGGCTATAATCAAATTTCGGTCAAGAATTGGGGTCTACCGACACACAAAACACGTGTTAATCATTTAATGTCACAAAAATACTCTTCCTCCTCATATACTCATATATCCCACATTCATTGTAAAAATATCATCATCAATATATTATTAAAATAATATATTTAATTGAATTATTTTATCAGAAAAAGATAAAATATTAATTTTCAACAATTGTCACATTAAAAAATTTCTCTATCTATATCCACATAAAATTAATATTTTCCTCATCATAAAAATTAATAATTAATTATTCACAAATAATATTACTGTAATCACATTCTTGTAAACGTGCGGTTCCTGGAAAGAAGGAGCTTTCCAATAAGGATCTCTCCCTCTTTGGCCTTGATTAGATGACCAAACCTCTCCTTAGAGCGAACTTTCTAGACATTGCCAATAATGTTATCTAATAATATTATTCAGGATAATATGAATTATTGCTCAGATAATAGAAAAATGCGTGCGTTGACAATTATTAAAACAACAGTAATATAAAATATCAACGCAACAATTATTGAATCAATAAAATAAAATACTGAACAGTAATTACTGTAACAATTATTGAGTAGTGCCTTCTTACGTAAGAATCAATAATTGGTGTAATACCGTGTGCTACTGTGTTTTAACCACCGGGTATTCCAAGAGTATTAACGGTAACAACTACGTCGTTATTTATAACCAACTTATTCTTGTCGTTTTCTTCATCCAATCGCTTTCTGTTATGGGGCCCACACAAGGCTGTGCTGTCGTACAAATATTCCCCGACAGTAAGAATATTCCACAACCAAACGAATATTCCCCGTCAATAATGAATATTTTAAAACCACTTGCTTGTTTGAAATAATTGCGCATTTTACCCATAACTCACCACATTAATCAAATCAACCCTTACTATTTCAACATAATAAATAGAGGATATTAAATTTCATTAATAATAATTTGGGGTCTTACACATCAACTCCCTTAACTTCAGAAAAACATCAAGCTTCGGTGGTTTGGTCATCAAATCTGCCATCTGATCTTGACTTCCACAATGAACCAATGCAGTCGTACCTTCCTTAGTAAGAATTCTCAAGAAATGGTTCCTTACATCAATATGCTTGTTGTGCTCGTGCATCACCGGATTTTTAGACAACTTGATAGTTGAGTTGTAATCACATCTCATGTGTACAACCTCCATCAAAATGCCTCAATTATTTCAAAATCCTTTTCATCCAGATAGCTTGACACACACTGCAACTACCACGAATTCTGCCTCTAATGTTGATAGAGTCACTATTGGATGCTTCTTCGAATTCCATGAAACTGCACCTGAGCTTAACATAAATACATACCCACTCGTACTTTTCCTATCCTCCATATCTCCGGCATAATCACTATCTGTGAATTCAAGAAAATCACCACTTCCTCCTTTCTTGTAATGAATTCCAAAATTCACAGTACCTCTTAAATATCGAAATGCCCTTTTAACTGCTTGAAGATGAAGCTTTGTGGGTTTTGCCATTTACCTACTTATGTGGTAAGTGACAAACATCATATCTGGTCTTGTGGCTGTGAGATATATCAAGCTCCCCACCAATTGCTTGTAGTATGTCTCGTCAACAGTAATGCCATCTTTATCTTTGTTAATTTTGCGACCTAGAACTGTTGCAGTATTAACCGAATCTGGTGCTCCACGATCTAACTTATATGACATACTAATAACGACTAATAGCAGAATAATAGATATATTTACATTAACATAACATAAATATTCTCGTACCAAGTCTCGCAACCATTACTAATACACTACATAACTTAATACATAAAATTAATAAGTCTTACTACATCAAAAGAATAAAGTCCTAACATAGAAGAACAAAGTTACTCTGTAGCCTTGCCTTTACTCTTGTCGTTTCCTGAGGTTCTATCGTGTTCTGCCTTAATTGAAATTTTTAAAGGAAGCAAGAGTGAGCAACAAATTTGCTCAACAAGTAATATAACAATAAATGTGAACGAGCATATATAAATTTCATAATCTCAAAGGTTGTAACGACAATTGAAAGCTCAGGAATTTAAGTAAGAACGTTGTGAACAAAAATATCAATAGTTCCAAATCTGTCACTTGAATTTAAATAATGAGTCACTATAAACTGAAGGATTATTAAAAGAATTCAAAGGTTTCAACAATTTCAAGTTACTGATTATTAAATACTGAGCAGTCACTAAGGACCAAAAACTCCTGCTAGAATTAATAGTATTCACTGAAAATTCACAATGTAAAAAAATACAATAGGTGATCAACCTAAGGTACCTTAGGTTATGCATAACACTTAAACATATTGTTCGCCCGTGTGTCGGTTTCACAACATAATATATTTTCCCCTTCTATGAGGGTTGTTCATCTCATCAGATTATAAGAGTATACACCAAAATAATTGGTTTGGATCACTTTCTAACACATGATATTAGTCTAGTCGAATCAAATGGTTTCGATACGTTTAGAAACAATTTATATGTTCAATGTTGGAAACATGATTCAAAGAATGTAATTATGATTTAAATCAAGCTTTAGAGTATGAACAATAATTTTCATGAATTTATATAATACAAGAATTATTCTAATGAAATGATTAAAAATTCCTTAAGTTTTGCGCTTCATCCAATATCATTTTGTTGGAATATTGGTCTGAACATTCTTATTAAATTTTAATCTTTTCATGTTGGGGTGCTATTCATGGGTATTATTCATACGATACTATTCATACTGTACTATTTATGAGTACTGTTCACAACAGAATTTAATTTTCTTTCTGTCCAAATTATTTTTGAGACATGAATATCATTCTTGAATTTTACTTCACAAATAGTAATCATGTTGACAATTTGGATATTTTTGAACTATGGATAAATTGAATTAGAAATCTCTAATATTTATCTTTGATCTCACTTGATTGATTCTTTATATCATTGTCATCATCCTCGTGCTTATATTGTGATGAAAGTCATCTTTGGCTTGTAGTGCAAAGATGGACTGTTGGTTGGTATGATTATGACCAAGAATTGTGTATTGGTATAATTATGACATGAAATGTTACAGACAAATGATGTGCTGAAAGTCCTCTTTGGCTCGTAGTGCATAGATGGGCAGGTGTTTAGCATGATCATGACCACTAGTGATACAAACGAATATCCTTGGCCCGTAGTGCATGGATAATTCATTGATGTGAAATATTTATTGATTGGTGTTACAGGGATAAAATATTTATGATGGACTTTTAAATCATAGAAGATAGTAGACATCACAGTTTACTTGACTCTTTTAATGGATTTCTATTTTCGCTGTTGTTGTTGATCTAAAACTTGTTATTTATTGTATTCTATCAGATTTTTCTCAGTTGAGGACTAAGGATAATTTGTTCTACATTATCTTAGTCATAATATTCTTTACTGGGCTAGTTGAGCTCACCCTTTTCCTTTTGGTTCCATTGTTCTTCTCAGGAGGCGAGAATATAGCTGGGACTAGTCGGGGAATGGAGTAATGGTTCAAGATGATTATCATAGCAGTCTTCATTATTTTGTAAAATAGTGTAACAATAATTGTAATGAGAATTTTATTTGAGTTTGGATATTGTCTACAAGACAATATTTGTATTAAAACTCACATCGTATGTGTTGTCGTATTTTTGCACGACAATTGTATTAATGAAGTTTGCATTTGGTTTTTGTACCATGTATTTGGTGACTCAAAATGGGTGTGTGGACCTATTTTGGGGGCGTCACATGCAGCATGTTTGGCATATTTATATCGGGGTCTGTACACAACATCTAGGAGAGGGTGTAATTATGTCAATGGTTGTGTAACTTTGTTATAAATTTGGGCACACAAGCATTTTTTGGTTGGAAGGCCTAACCCTAGGCCAAATTCTTTATCTTGGGTCCCGAGAGCAATTACATGGGCATACTCCGCCAAACATCAATATGGTGATAGAAGGAATGATCCCCATTACCATCTATCTTTCTGCCGAGATGAATTTGGTAGGAAACCTAAGTGGGAGGTAGTATGGGGGTCATATCAGTGATGGGATGATGATTGAAGGCTCAATAATTATGTAACTAGAATCATAGGATCTGGTCGGGTCCCATTGATTAATTTTGATATTGTCGAGTATCAAATGCCCGACCGGGTAATTAGGCAATATGTACAAGAAATTTCGTCCCCAGCTAAGAGACATAATGCTTTGAGACAACCCATGGAACAGTCATTTGAGCTAGAGGATTACATACAAATAAGAAAAGAATACATTGACCAGTGGGAGCTATATATGGAAAGTTTTGAGGGAGAAGTCCAGCAGGATGCAAAACCTATCCCTATGGATAGGTATTTTAAGTGGTACAACTAAATTATCTAACGACACTTGTATTGCTTTCGGCGCGAAGGAGACCCCAACACTACCTACAAGCCTTATTCTGTATATAATCAACATCGTATGTTAGAATGATAAACAAGTTAAAGTTTTACAAATTATTCAATTGATATAATATATAGTTTGTTTATTTATATAATATATTGTATTCTTCGATATTAATGTGTTTTGTTTGTCTTCTTATTTTTATGTTATTTTTTGTATAAATTGAGGGCGCAAAATCTATCGTGGGAAAAATTTTCAAGTTCAAGCAAGACTTTCCTCCCGAATACAATCACATAAAAGAAGGTTGTGATCAACTGTATGAATTGTATGATGTGAATGTTAAGGGTGGGGGATGATTATTTGGGGGGTGAGCAGATAGAGATGCCTACCTCTGCGCCTGACCTCAACGTGTACATCCCTAGCACCCAGGGCTACTGCTATATGTCCCATCTTACTCACCTTACTTACGAGGGTGCATCTTTGTTTATTGGGGATGATGTTCCAGTAGAAGAATATGAACCTAAAAGGTCTATACCAAAAAGACTCCGTTGGAGAAAGATTGGAATGATTAACGAGAACTTCTTCTCCCTAACTCCTTCAAATCATTTTCAATTTCCCATCGAGCACCCCCAACAGTTGTACACGTTGACTCGCGAAGATATAAATTCTTTACGACCCAAAATTCGAATATACGAGCATGCGATGGACACATATATATGTCTTTTGCGGGATCGAAAAGATAAATATCAGCACGAGGGAATATAGATATGGGCCAAATTTGGCTTCGTGCCCTCCTATTTCATGCATTTGGGGAAAGGTGCCTTGTCTGTTGGGGAACAAATTCATGGAGATCAATTCTTCCAGTCATATGTTACACCTCAAGTTGAACCGCTATTGCATGAGTGAGACTTTATCTTCATGCCTATATATATCTCAAGCAACAGTCATTTCATACTTTTAACCTTTTCAGTTTCAACATGAAAGGTTTCTATCCTCGACCCGCTATATAATGACACAACCTACATGAAGTTAACTGAAATGTACAAAGACTACATGACATATTTTTTTAATACATTCATTTAATTTCCATGTTATATATGTATGTACTTATGACGTTCTTGTTATCTGTAATATTCTCATTCGGGTCATATTGATCAACAAGGGCTTTTCCTTATGCATTTTGTTTTAGTATTTCCTTATAGCCTCAAACTGAGCAAATAACTTTACTATCTAACTCTTGAAAATCACTCATCAAATGATTGTACCACATTGCTTAATTTTTTTCAAAGTCAAAACTCATTGGAGAAACCATTTCTTCTTCACCATTACTCTTTTTAGCATCTCTTGTTCTCCAAGTAAGGATCATGTCATCAGTTATTTTTGAAATACTCTTAAATCTTAAGAATCTCAGTATGTGCCTGCAAATCTGGCTAGAATGTGGGAACATTTGACAAGTATACGTTATCGACCCCCCTGACGATTATTGACAACTTGTCGATATCTCCAACTATTTTCGATTGCATCTGCCCTGTGCACTGCATAGACCTTTGTATCAATAATGCACAACTCATTGACTTTTTTGATGTTATGCTTTAAAGAATCCACGAGCTCTTTTTGAAAATGTTTAACCATCTCTTTTGTATAACATTCCGAAATATGCACTTCCAACGATTATCCTAATACCAAACTACGTTTTCGATGTTTTGTTGCGTAGTCAGCCTTTCTCTCTTTGATGAATTGTTTCACAATAGCCTTCTGAGTCTTGACTACAAAATCTTTCATACATGTTGAAGCATTCACATATAAATCAAAAATATGATTCATACCTTTGCTTCTTCTGGTGGTTGTCATTCCAACAAATACCTCTTTGTATATGCACTTATCCATTTCTCATTCACATCATACAAACTCACGAGGCATTCCTTTTAATACAAATCATATTCTCTCATAAGGATTTCCCAATGCTCTTCAAACTCGTCGATGGACAATAAATTATACACACAATTGTTAAAATCATCTTTGAACGGTGGGTGTTCGACATAAAGAAGATGCAATTTTTTTAGAAATTTATTGCTACTATGCCAAGAACACAATAAATGATGAGTGGATGGGAGTACCCTACCAATAGCATTGCTCATGAATTTATCTTGGTCAGTGATGATGGTTATAGGAGCCTTGTAGTCCATGGCTTCGAGCCACGTCTTTAAGACCCAAATGAAAGTATCTTTTGCCTTGTCCCTTAACAGTTCAAATCCAAATAAAACAGAGTGATAATGGTGGTTAACCCTGGTAAATGGAACAAATGTCATATTATACCTATTTGTCCTATACATAGTGTCTAATGTAATCACGCCTCTGAAACGTTGATACATAAATCTTGATCGTGCGTCTACCCACAAAATACAATCTATGCGATTGTCTTTGCCTGATTTGACACGAAAGAAGAATTTACTCGCATTGCTAGAACCAAATTTTTTCAGATAAATGACTGCAGCTTGTGCATCATTTTCATCATCCGAGTCACGCCTTAAATCCCTAACTACATTACGAACATCCTTGTCACTAAAACCTATATTTTGCATCCCTCCATCCACCCATTGTGCTCAAAACGTTTATCATTCTACTTAGTCCAATACCCGTCTTATTTAATGTGTCAATTAATTTTCTTGATATCAGTGTAATATTTCTATGTGTCTCAATCAAATCTACTTTGGTAGGTGTCACTAAATGATGATTGTGATCCAACTCAATAATCGAAATACGCCAATTATCTTCTTTATTACCATGGACAACATACATTTTAGCATTGCATAGAGTTCGGCCTATTGAGTCTCATTGTCTTGTTTTCTAATCGTTATCGCATTCATCATCTAATGAAGTCTTTACAACAGTTGGTCTACCAACTTTTTTACATACATATAACCTTGACGTCAAATCATTATTGTGAGCATGTTTACGACTCGTAACAATCTTAATCTCAAATCTATTTTTTTTTGGATAGGATCTATAAAAAATTTCAACTTCTTCCAATTTAGAAAACAATTGACCAACATAAGTAACCATTATCTCTTTACTACTTTCAACATCATTAACATACCCAGATGCATTTCTACCATCTAAATAGCAAGAGATTCAGAAGAACTAGATAAAAATATATTTGTAGCAGGCATAAAAGTCATTGATGAATACTTACAGAAAATTGATTGCACGAATAAGTGATTTATTCTAATCTCGGAACTAGCAAATTCTCTCCAGAGCTAAATTTCTGCAGCTGTTTAGCATATGGATGCGAATGGAGTAAAATATTATATAGATGTCCTAAGAGCTGGCCAAACGGGTTGCTACTCCCTCCTACAATCAGGCCAAGTCCCCAAAAAGCCTTTAATTTTAATAAAATTCTATGTTGGCCGCTAGAGAAAATAACAACCAACATAAAAATTTATTAAAATATTTGTTGGTCGCTAAAGTAAGTAACGGACGGGTCTTTACCTTATTAATTCTCAGCACTTAGATCTTTTCACGACTGAATAACAGTTAACTAGATCGGTGCCCATAGCTAACGCGAGCTATGGAGCACTTTCCATATATACACCAAACACTTGAGACAAAAAAGAAGAGGTTATTCTTGTAAGAAATAACAATGTACCGAAAACAATCATACAAAAGTCACCATTCTTGGTTGGTGATAAATCAATTTCACGATCTCATAAAAGCTTACATAACAGTGCAATGCAAGATCGCCTAATTCACCCAAAAAAGTACAGAACTCCGCTCTGGACCACCAGCCCTGGTTTCAAGAAAAAACCTGATTGGATTTGGGTAACTTTACTATCATCTCTGCATTTCAAATTTCTAATTTACATTTTCTTATTGTTAAGAGGAAAAAGGAAAAAGGTAAAAAAGAAAGAAGAAAAGGACCATAAGACTAGTTAATGTATATGTAACATTGGACAAGATCAAAAAGAAAGACATATTGGAAGAGGTCAGGAGAACAAATCAGTTACCAAATCATCAACCAAAGAAGTAAATATACCATGCTCAATCTCTAAACCCTCTTCAAATACTTTACTTTCAAAGTAAACCCATTTCCCATACCGAGTGCTCATGTCCTTGTCCACAAGCTCATCGACCATCAACTCAATCATGCTTGTCCAACCACACATCTCTTTGAATAATTCATCTGCCAACTGTTCCTTCCCCTGAAACATTACGGTCAGTTTAATCCATGACTTGTAACTTCCACCAAAGATCCGCTGACATCTGAATTCTAGGCATTCACTCAGGCAGTCAAACAAAAGCTTTCGTTCAAGTTTATAGTGTTCTTCCACAGTTTTATCAGACCCACTATTTAAAATCTCTAACTGATCAAACAGATCTGGAGTTATGATTTCTCGTGCCTGATCCAATACAAAATCCTCTAGCATCAACTCTGCATTGATGAGTATTTTTTTGACATATTCTAAATGCCAGTTTGATGATCGGTCAAAATTTCTATACCCAAATGTGGAAGCTCTATCCTTTCTTTCTATGCCCCCGACAGAAGTGGAAGAGGCAGAATCTGATAACTCTGTCTCATCTTCAACATATTGGGGCATTCTGGCAGAGATCCAGGAGACCGTTTCATGACCTTCAGCTGATGAACACGGCTTGTTACCTGAAAATAATTTTTTTTATGTAAGAACATGCATGTAACAAGTCTCTGGGAGAAAAAACTAAACATGTTGCATTTTCAGTTTAATAATGTAAGAGATCTAAACTACCATACTATCCACAACAGTTGGTGAAACCTTTATATAATCCAGGACTGAATTTTCCTCTGTATTCACACCTGAAGTGTATTATTTCTTTCTAGAAAAACCATTTTGTTACAGCAAGATTTTGTCATCGCTAAAACCCTCCTCGCTAAAACCCTCCTGACTATGTTTCTGATTTATTCCCCTCTATATTTTCTGTTCATTTATGGTACTTTTTCGAGTTTGAACCTTCTCTTCTCACTATGCTAAGTATGTTGCAAGAAAAGGAACAAATGAAAAGCTCATATTCAGTACTTGTACTATTGCTAGTAAAGCTGGTTGTGCAATCTGACAAGATGCAACTTCCACCTGAAAAAGATGATTGGCTTGAGATTGGGATGGGACATCGACAATGAAATTCTTTTCCATACTCAATGTTGTTGTGGCTGCTGCTGCTATAGCTACTCTCTTCCAACTCTTCAGAATCCTGAAATTAAAAGGAGAATCTCAGTAAATTACATGTATTACATGAACAATTCCATTGAACGCTATTAAAATTCAGCAATCAAAATAACTTTTGATGAGTTGCATGCACAGAGGAACTTGATTTACATACTATTAATTCATGCTAGTCCTAATTTTGTTTACTGCTGAAATTGACATAACCAATGTTATCGTCTGTAGTCCCCAGTGGGATAGATACAAAAAACACTAGAATATTAAATAAATTGGAGATTTAACTTATATAGACATAAACTCAATGGAGCCTCAGTTTAATTAATTGAAGCTAGACATAAGATTGATTATAGCTATCATAGCAATGTTCAACCCCTATATACACATTTGTTAGAACCTTTGCTCCACATGATGCCTTGAACCAAATAACCCTTAGCAGTGTTCTAAAAATCCCCGCCTAGGCGCTAGGCTCCCCTTGGCGCCCCGCCTAGGCGCTAGGCCCCCCTGGTGCCTCACCTAGGCCCAAGACAACAACAAAATTCCTCTAGAAAATTAGACGGGGCCTAGGCGGAGAGTTTTTTTTTTATTTTAATAACTACCCAAACCAAATCTTGATATATTTATTTTTCGGGATAAATCAACTTTTAGTACTTGTAGTGGGACACGACTTACAATTTGATACCTGAATTAAAAAAAGTTACAAACTGGTGATTGTACTCGAAAAATGTTACACTCCGTTAAGCATTAGGGACACGACTTACAGTTTGGTACCCGAAGTGAAAAAAGTTACAAACTGATGATTGTACTCGAAAAATGTTAAAATCTGGTGCTTGTACTTTCTAATTTTTAAATAATCGTTAAAATTGATCCAACGGGAGAGACAAACATACAGAGAGAAAAGCGAAGTCGACACGAAGAAGATTCTCGATGTTTTGTTCCATCTTTCTTTGCCTCCCAATTCGCACCATTGCTCCACAATGGCACCGACTTGGGAACTCTGGTGTAATTCATTCATTTTTATTGCATGAACTACAATCTTCTTCTCCGATTTCATTTACGATTCCACTCCAAGACGAGCTCATCCTTTCAATTAAACACTGAAAACCCTTTAATAAATATATGGGAACCAGTAATCAATGGAGAATCGAGAAAAGAATAATGAGAGAAGAAGAAGGACAAAAGAAGAGAACCCTAATTTTCAAACAGAATAAATATGAAACCCTACTGTTTAACGGAGTGTAACATTTTTCGAGTACAATCACCAGTTTGTAACCTTTTTCACTTCGGGTACCAAATTGTAAGTCGTGTCCCTAATGTTTAACGGAGTGCAACATTTTTTGAGTACAATCACCAGTTTATAACTTTTTTCACTTCGGGTACCAAATTGTAATTCGTGTCCCAGTACAGATACCAAAAGTTGATTTATCCCTTTATTTTTCTAATGATTTACTATATTCATAATACATGTTGTAATATATCAAATCACAACAAGAAGTGAACAATATCAAGTCAAAATGGATAATTTTATTATAGTTGTAATTTTTTAAACTTGTACCAACTTCAAATTATATAAATGATGATACATTTGTAATATTTAGTTTAATTCAATATAATTATTTAATTTATGTTTAGTTTCTTAAGTTTTAATATTGAATTAAATTCTTGAAATTTTAAATTTTATTATTTAATAGCAATCTTATTTATGAATAAAACTAATACGTTAAAAAAATGTTTGAACTTTGAACAATTACATGTTTGTGTTTGACCATTGACATTAGCAATATGAATATGTGTTTGAATTTTAAGCAAATGCATTTATTATCTTTATTATAGATTGTTTTGTTTTATATTATTGTTTTGTTTGGATAAATATAAGATAAAATATTAAATTTGGCTTAAAATAAAAAAACCCGCTTAGGCCCCGCCCAGACCCCCCTAGGCCCCCTCGGCCGGCCGCCTCCCGCCTAGCGCCTTTTAGAACATTGACCCTTAGTAGTACAACCCATTATGTTTGATACACTTGATCAAACAATTTGAGCAGTCATAGTCTACCTTTCATATATACACTCGTTCAATTCTCATTTACTTGTCTCACTAGTCATACTCTCAAATCTCAACATAATCGTTTAAAGCTACATTCAGTCAACAGACATGTTTTTAATAGTCCACAACCAGCATGATAATAGACTACAAGCACTACGCCATTTCCATAAGATGGGTAAATGAATTTGCCTTGATGCTTCTTTCAGCACCTTGGGTCTATTTCTCTGTAGCCCACACACACGATTTAAGAGGATTAAACTAGGAGCTAATACGTCTGAGATGTCATTCAAGGAAAATGAAATCTGATGAATAGATCCAAGCGACCGGTTTCAGAAAACATTCAGAAAAGGATTGATGTCTTGTTGGACGTTAAATTATCTAAAGGCAAGTCCAACTGTTGAATCAACAAATTTTATTGATGTTAGACTAAAATGTGCTTCATCTCATATACAAGTAAATTCCACATAAAACCGTGTTCTACAGGCAATATGTTTCAGATTAAAAGTATTGGCTTAAAACCTGTAAACCGACACAAGCTAACACGCGCGGGCAAGAAAAATGATAAAGAAAAAGAAGGAAATCAAGAATCAGGATGTTTTCGTTTATACAAACTAGTTGGCAATGCCAAAAAGAAACGACTTAGGTGTACCAAAAAGACAATTTGCCAAACGATAAACCAGGCAACTTGGTACCAAAAAGAAAATTTTTGAAACGAATAAATAAATTGTTACATTCATTGATATGCAATGAAGGATAAGGTCATTTCTCAACCTACCAAAACCTCTAGCAAAAGGTGGAGGGTTTCTTAGGAAGCCTTCATTGATGTCTGATCCTGCTCCCTCATATGCAAATATGTAAAGGGGGACAAATAGAGTGGCTAGATTTTGACTTACTACTTTACTAGCCTCACCACCACATTAGAGAATCCAAATCAAAACTTAAATCTCACTGTCTAACAAAAATGCATCAGCCGCGAGGCGGAGGAAAAGGTTTGTGAGGCTTCCGCCTTCTCTGGACTAAGCCGAAAACACGCAATTATCTGCCGAAGTTTGCGCCTCGTGGCGACGCGCCTCGAGGCGTCGCAAGGCGTACGCCTTGTTTTCGCATAAAAAAAGACCTAATATCATATTTGGGTACCTCATATCAGATTTGGCTTGATCGCGAGACTGCTTGGGACGCGAGACTGCTTGGGTCGACTTTCTCCTCGTCGATCGACTTTTCAGGTAACTTCCGCCTCCACTTTCTTCTTCTTCTTCTTCTACTTCTTCTGCTTCTCGGCTTCTCCTTCGCGAGACTTCTTCTACTACTTCGATCGAGAGTCGAGACTTCTTCGCGAGACTTCTCTCAGTTCCTTCTCCTTCGATTGAGAGTCGCGACTTTCGTTTCTGTTTTCTTCTCTTAGTTCCTCTTCTCCTCGCGTCTTTCTTGTAGCAACTAACAGTTCTCCTTCGATCGAGGGTCGCCGACTGTAGTGAATGTTCTGAGTTCTGTTTTAGTTTTAATTGTTATTGTTTTAATAGTGTATTACAATAGCAATTATAGTTTACAATAGCAATTATAGTTTATAGTTTACACTTTACAGTGTATCACAATAGTAATTATAGCATTAAAAGTTTTTATTGTGTAAATAGTACATGATAATTCCATTTGATTTTTTAGACTGTCAATAACAATTGCTTTTATTATTACAGTGAATTAAGATTATGGGTAAGAAAGATCCTGCATGGAGATTGCTTCATATATGAAGAAAAATTTGGACTCCAAGGAGGAAAGACAGAGATAAAGCTAAGAAAATACAAAGTGGGTCTTATTATGGTAGTCATCCATACTTGGGAATGGGAGGTTCAAGCGTGGGTAGTGCCTCCGAGGGGAGTTCGAGGACCCATGGACAGATTTGTTGTGAATGTTGATGTTGGTGATGATGATGCTACTACAAGGCGTACCGTATTTTCAAAGGAGGCTCGTAATGCAGTCTGTCTTGATATAGGTAGATTCTTCTTTGAAAACGAGATTCCCTTCAATGTTGCTGATAGTCCTTCATTTATAAATATGTGTCGATCTATTGGGAACTATGGTCGTGCTTTGAAACCCCCTACCCCATACGAGCTTAGCTCTTGAATATCAAGGAGGAGAGAAGACTACAAAGGCCTTTGTTGAGGAGGTAAAAAGACTTGGGCACATACTGGGGGTGTCAATCTTGTCGGATGGTTGGAAAGATATTAGGGAAGACAACTTATAAACTTTCTTGTAAACAACCCCATGGGCTGTATTTTGAAATCATTGATGCATCCGATCTGATTAAAGATGCTACTTTGATGTTTAAACTACTTGATAAGGTTGTTGAGGAAGTGGGAGAAGACTTTGTCATTCAAGTAGTCACGGACAATGCATCTAATTATAAGGCGTCGGGGAGGATGTTAATGGAGAAGAGGCCACGTATGTGGTGGACACCGTGTGCCGCACATTGCATTGATTTGATGCTTGAGAAGGTTGGAGAGTTGCCTCAACATAAAAATGTTTTGACAAAGGCAAAGAAGGTAATTACTATTATTATTATTTGGTTATAATTTTTTTATTCAATGAATACTTGAATTATTATTATTTTTTGATGAATGTCATTATGTAGGTAAGCAACTTCATATATAATCATGGATGGGTCTTGGCATTGATGAGGGCAAACACTAATAAAGACCTTGTTCGGCCAGTCGCCACTAGATTTGCCACTGCTTATTTAACTTTGCAAGGTATGCATAGTTTGAGACAGCCTTTGGAGGCTATGTTTACATCTAGGGAGTGGGTAAATTGTGCTTGGGCAAAAAAACCTGAAGGTAAGGAGGCGAGAAAAATCATACTGAGTGATAGGAATTTTTGGGGTAGCGTGGGATATGCAATTAAGACCACAAAACCTCTAGTAGGTGTATTGAGGATGGCAGATTCAGAGAAGGTACCGGGAATGAGATTTTTATATGGTGTCATGGACAATGCAAAAGAAGAGATTGCAAAAAATCTGGATAATGAGGAGGGGGCCTATAAAGAGATATGGAGCATAATAGATGCTAAGTGGGATAATCAACAGATCGGCATTTTGACTTGTTGTTGCATATTATTTGAATCCTCAGTTTCAATATGAAGACAATTTCTATGTCAATGCGGAAGTTAAAGTGGGATTGTACTCATGTATGGACAAGCTTATTCCTAACGCTGTGGAAAGAGAGAAAACTGATTTGCAAATGGATGCATTTCGATTGAGGCAAGGGTTATTTGGCTGCACAAATGCCAAAAACACGTGTAAGAAACGTGCTCCCGGTAAGTACCGTTGATTAATGTTTGATTATGCTTTCATTTTGATTAAACGTGTACCAGTAAGATTGACATATGTTTTAATATTGATCCAGCTGATTGGTGGATAGCATATGAAGATGAAGCTCCGGAATTAAGAAACTTTGCAGTGAAGATTTTGAGTTTAACTTGCTCATCTTCGGGGTGTGAGCGTAATTGGAGTACTTTCAGTCAGGTATTTATTAGATATAAATCATTTATTAAGATTTTATGAGATCTGACATTGTCACTAATGCTAAATTACTTGTAATATAGATACATACAAAGAGAAGGAATCGACTATCTGCATCCAGGCTCAACTCATTGGCTTACATTATGTACAATAAAAAATTGAAAGATGGACATATCAAGAAAAAGGCATTAACGGATGAAGAACCTGAGTTTGAGGATCTTAGCACTGACAATGAGGAGGATGACAGAGCTATTAGATACGATGGAGGATCCTCTTAGTGATGATAGTGATGATGGTGATGGGGATGATGATCTAGGATTTGATCCATTATTCAAGCCGCTAGATACAAATGATACATTACTTACATAGTGATGGATGATCACTATATAAGTACTTGATGATATTATGTTGTTTTGATATTTTGTAATGATACATTACTGTGACGTTGGTTATTTATGTCTTCTATGACCTTAATTGTAATGATGAATTATTTTATGATTTTATTAGTATTTTTTCATAATTTTTTGGGGACTTTTAGATCTTTAAATCAAGGCTTCCACCTCAAGGCTTACGCCTCGGCGCCTCGCATAGCCCAGAGAAAAACGCTTCGTACCGATTTCAGCTTTTTCGAACATTGGCATCAGCATAGCAGGCTTCAGTATCCATGAACTTGACAACTCTAGAGAAAGAAGTTATACAAACCTTCCAACTAAAAACTATCTGAACATGTTGTAGACCACATACGTTTGAAATTTGAACCAAAATATTGCATAATAGCCTGAACAAATTTAAAGGTTATCCTTCCAATAACCTAATAAATGTTGAATACATTTAAGCAACATGAAAATAGTGCAGGTTATGGAACTTATAATTTTAGTTGCCACTGTCAGTGGTAATGCAAATCTCTCTCTCTCTCTCTCTCTCTCTCTCTCTCTCTCTCTCTCTCTCTCTCTCTCTACGTATATAGGCAGTAGTGCAGTCATGGAGCGGTAGGTGATTGCAGGATTCTGCAGCAATTGGTCTGGTGGTGCCAGCAAACAATGCAGCCAGCCAACCAGGGTTAGCATATCTGACAGGTACAAGAACTCGAACAAAGAAACATACAGGTAAGATCTCGTCTATTATTTCAGTTATGAGAAGCCCACATCCTGTTTTGGAGTTGTCGATTTTTTTTTTCAATTTTGCATAGTTGTTTTAATAAAGTATTTACTTCTGTTATGATATCAAAGATTCACTCTTGCACACCAAAAAAAATTAAAATACAGCAGAAGAAGAAGAAGACAAGATTCATTCTTATTTCTTGTGTTGCTGAAAAGTTCGAAATCTGAATTTGAAAAATGAAAAATAAACTTCTGATGAAAAGAACCATCATTACTGGCATACACTTTTCGCTAATGTGCTTGAGTAAATTGTTTTCTTTTGAGAACATTCCAAAATGGTTTCCTAAAAACATCTATGTTATCTATTACTACTCTAAGAACAGTAGTAGGTTTTTTCCTCTTATTTGCCTATATGAAAAATTCAGAACTCAGTCTCCAGATACAATCTACACACCACCATTAAAGGAAAAATGAAATTAAAAGAAGGAAAAAGGACACTAACATTTTAATATTTGAGATTTGGAAAACATTGACACTAATATTTCAGCCAAAAATCTTGACGAATTAATAAATTCACAACCCAACTTCATCACATCAGAATCAGTGAAGATTGTGCACAATAATGGTGAGCATATTAACCCAGTCAGACCTCCAACACTACTGACGGACACAAATAACCTACATTATCAAAACTGAAAATCCTCATATGACCCAAAAACACCCATTCAAGCTACTTTGCCACTGTGCCATCCCTAAATACAGAGGCATTATTAGGACAAAGGTTTGTTCTTATTACAAAGAACACTAATTTGGTGGGAAAAAATAGAAAGACAAAGAGAGACCAGAGAAAGAGAGAAGTTAGAATTCACTTAATCTAATGGAGTATATATTAAGACTAACTAGACTATGGTTATGTCTATTCAATGTTAAATTATCCAGTGTTAGAATATATAATTTATTTAATTAATTCATCAACTGTAGTTAGTGTGCTTTTCACAGCAAATTGTCATAATGAATAGTCACTAACAAAAGAATATGGATGCAGATCACAATTATATTCTCCATAATGAGATTTACCTGACACTTTTGTTTTGTATCTAGTGAAGAGCAATCAGAGTCATGCTGGTAGGCTGGTTTATATTTAGGCAGACCAAGTTGAATTGTTTTCTGATGTTCAGCAGATGTAGAGTTCGCCACACTAGGGGATGGCACTGACTCTTGCAGAGTGTTAGCAGAAGTTGGAAAAGCCACTTGTTTGACCAAATTACAATCCAACGGCTCAACTCTACATGCTAATTCCTTAAGTTTCTGCTCCAACAGAACGGTTAAAGAATCACTACCAATCACATTCAACCCCAGAGAAGATAAATATGATATTTTTGAGTTTGGTTGATCATTAGCAGGGTCGAGTGGCAAGTTATTATTCTTTTCCATAAACTGACCAGATGTCTGGGAACCAGGTGGCTTTTTAATTGGAGATGTGAATGTAAAGGAGATAACATCCATGCCATTTTTCCCATCTACTGCATCCCATTTCGTGCACTCATCAACTGAAACATTACATTTTACAAACCTTTCATTTTTGTTGATCAAAACATCATCAACAACACTTCCATTGTAATGAACGTCCCCACTGACAGGCAGCTTCTTTCCAGAGAAGTTCTTTGATTTTGATGATGAACGTACCTTTACAGAATCAGCTGCAACTACATTCATCTTTTTGGTATCAATTGAAGAATTTTCAACAATCTTATTTACAGTTTTATTTACCCTAAAGGAACTATTTGCGGACATGCATTTTTTGTCTTGCTGGCAGGAAGCCATATTGGGTTTCAAGTTTACCCTTTCTTTAATGGATGCACAGTTCTGCTTCTGGTTATTCTGCTTAAGCACATCAGAAGTCTCGCCTGCTGAAGTTCGCTGTTGCACATTCTTTTGAACGTTTAGCTGCTTCTTATCAAATTGACCTGACTTGGGCCCGCTATCTGCCTTTTGGTTTATTGAACTCTTGTTACCTCTCAAAGCCAATCCTTCTCTTTTCTGAACATTTGCCTTTTCTTGAATTGCAAGGGAAGAATATTTCCCTTTATCCTTCAAACTTCTTGATCCACCTTGTTTTGGAACTACAGATGGCTTTAGCAATTGTGAATCATCTGATCCTTTCCTGCCCCTTTCACTACTCATATACTTTGCAGATCGATTCTCTGCAGATCTTTGGGATGCTTGAGGAAGCCTGGAGGCTTTCTGTGCAGCCTCCAATTTCTCTTTCAGGTCCCGAATTATTAAGGGAACTGAAGGAGACCCGAAGGATGACAATTTACCCTTGGTAGTTGATTGAGGACTTTGCTCAATAATTTTGGCAGCTGTTTCCATTATGCAAGCTGCATTCTTTGTCAGAATAAATCCCGGACTCTTTATAGGAGACAACAGCCTATGGTGAGTAATAGAAATGGATCTGGCTGACTTTGGAGGCAATATTTCAGTTTGAAACCTTGCAATTGGTCTGTTCTGCAACTTTTGCAGCCTAAGTTCTACTGGGTTTCTTGAGAATCCATCCAACTTATTACGTGTTTTACCATAGTCTGTGATGTTATACTCATTTTGAGTATCTGTGCTAGCCCTTGGGAAATGAGAATCCCTAAATGAGTGAGAATCAAAAGATGGAGCAAAATACGGTTTAGAAACTTCAAAAGTTGGCAACGAATCCAGTCCCATAAGTCTAGCAACCACCCCAGATGGTTTTGTTCCACCCCCTTCATCACTACTCACTGATGAAACGCAATTGTAATCACTTCCTCTGACACTCAGACTAGGCCCATTCTGATGCAGCTTCATCTATATATATGACAATAGTGCACACAGTAATCATAATTTCAGTATAATCACATGACAATGAGAAGGAGAGAGAAATAGAATCCACCTGCTGAAGCCGCACACTGTCAGAATTTTCTTTTCCTTGGTTTGTACATTCTGGACTCAACATGCCATTATATAATGCATCATAATCAGAAAATGAAATAGGCCAATATTATAAAATTTTCAACACAACGAAACAACGACTTCAATACCAAACTAGTTGGGATAGGCTGAAAATGAAACCTATATTAAAGTGTAAAAATAGACCAAGAGTAAAAAAATAATGAGTGTATAAATAGACTGATTAGAATACATTTGCATCGCCTGCTTAAAGTACCCCCAAGAAAATAAAGAAAGAAGTACCGGATAATTCAGACTTGTTTGAGAACAGCTTCTTCCGTGATTTGCCATTCCAATCAAACAACTGAAAAAATCCTCCCTTCAAACTTCGTTTCTCAACTTCCATTTTCTCATCTACTATTCAAAACTACTACTCCCAAACTGCAACAATTTAATATCAACCATCTGGAATAAGATAGCAAATAATACCACAATAGTAATGCATAGTTTTTTTTTAAAATAGCTTAAGCCAATAATCTTAAAACTCAAAGCTTTCATCAAACTCATTATATCAGCCTCACTACTCATTCCAAATAAATACCTAAGGTCAAAAAAAACATCTTTTAACTTTCTTTAAAATACAAAAACTAATTCTTCTTAGCCACTTCTTTTCTTTTTGGTACAGAGAATAAAAGGGCACAATCATGTTTACTTTTTAGTATCCAAGGAACTTGGAAATCATTATTACAATTTTACAAGTGAATAAAAGAAAAACAAAAATCTTCAACCCTATTTAGTAGCTTACATAACTCTACATTGCTCAATTTGCTACTCAAGTTCATACAACTCCCTAGGTTCAAAAAGTAACAACATATTCAAAATACACAGAGAAAAATCCACTTAACTAAACGCCAGCATACCTCCACATCTTAAGCTAATAACTACAGACTAATGGGTACTCATTGGACTAAACAACATTATATACCTAAAGCATTTCTATTAAACTCAGAAAACTTAATTTTTGGGGAAAATTTTGAATTCTTCTGATAAAAACTCCTTTCTTCAACTGGAAAAGAGGTAAAGTATCAAGTAATACCTGGTTGTTAGGGTTTGAGAGGATGTGGGAACGATTGAAGGCAACGAGAAAGAGCTGAAGAGAGAGAGTGCGGAAGTAGAAGGGGGGGAGTTTAAATTGGGGATGAAAAAGTGACTTGAAATTTTGGACAACGAAAAAGAAGAAGAGACAACGTCTTGGACGTTACAGATAAAATAAAATAAAATAAAAATAGAGAAAGAATGGAATAAAATGAGTTTTATGAGATGATAGATTTATTCTAATTTTAAAATATTTTAAGTGTATGTTTGGTTTTAGGCGGTAATGGTGGGTGTTGTCATATCACATATATTCATTTTACTCGAATGAATTGTATTCTATATTTTTCGTGTGGAATAAAATAAAGAGATAAAATAAATTTTCATTCTATTTAATGATTTATCCTTCAAAATGATAATCAAATATATTATTTTTATTCCGTTTCTTTATTTATTCCATTCCCATAATTCAAACGTAACTTTACTATATAGAATAAATTTTTAGTCAAAAGAATAAATATATGTATGTGAATTCCAAAAAAAAATTACAATAACTAATTTTTTTTGGGATAGTTTGTTTGGAATCCAGTTATCATAAAGTTAACTTTATGGTAAGTTAATCAATTGATTAATATAGTGTTGACACACAGAAAACGAGATTACCCCGCTTGCGTGTCAATACCGTATTAATCAATTGACCAAAATTAATTTTACGATCACTACTCCCGTTTGTTTGTATGAGAAGGAAATTAGTAGAAATTAGTTACTGAATAATAGTTTATATACGTAGTAGTAGTAGTAGTAGTAGTACAATATTAATTGAAATTTTAGTTCTCCTAATCCTATGGATTGACAAAATGATAAACAAAATATATATTTTCAACTATAGTCAAGTAAAAGTAAATTGTAATGAAAATGGTGATTATTTATTTTTCATAAAACCATATATATGCTTCCTACCATTCAACTTAAATTGTAAAACTATATATGGCATACAATTTTTGGACTAAATATGAAGCAGAAAAATTATCAATTCTTAATTTAATAGTGTCCTTTCTCATGTCCAACCAAAAAAAAAAAAAAAAAAAAAAAAAACTAATTTTTGGGATTGGATTTTATGAGGGTATATATGTAAATGGAGCTCTCCACTTCAATTAGGGGTGTTCAACCGGTTTTTATCGGACCGAACCGAATCGGAACCGAAATAGGCCAAATCTTGATATCTAATTCCAGATCTTAGGTTGGACCTAAGTATACCAAATCGTGATCAGGTTTTAGAAAATTAATATAATTATTATTTTTTGTTATTTTTATTATTATTTTATTATTTTTATTATTATTTTATTATTATTATTATTATTATTATTATAATCATTATTTTATTATTATTATTATTATTTGTAAGACCCCAACTTTTTGAATAAAGATGAATTTTCTTTAATTATCATTTTTGAATATTATGGAATGAATTTAATATAATGTTATAGTTGTGGGTAATATTTACAAATTTTGCAAAGTATGCAAGTTGTCAGTATTATATTCGATTGGTGGAAAATATTCTTTTTGTCGGGGAATATCCGATTTATTTGACAGTACAATCATTAGTGGACCCCATAATAGAATTATTGTCGGATTGAGAAAACGACAAAAATATTTTATTGAAAATAACGGCGGAAGTTTTACCGTTAATACTGTTGAACTACTCGGTAGTAAAAGTACAGTTGTAAGACCCCAAATTATTATTAATGAAATTTAATTTTCTCTATTTATTATGTTGAAATAGTAAGGGTTGATTTGATTAATGTGATAAGTTATGGGTAGAATGCGCAATTATTTCAAACAAACAAGTGATTTTAAAATACTCATTGTTAACGGGGAATATTCGCTTGGTTGTGGAATATTCTTCTTCGCTGTCGGGAATATTCGCATGACAATAGCGACCTTGTGTGGGCCCCCACTCTGAAAGCGATTGGATGAAGAAAACAACAAGAATAAGTTGGTTATAAATAATAGCAGTAGTTGTTATTCACAGATTATCTTTGTTGGAATAACGGTGGTTAAAACACAAGAAGACACGCAGATTACACCAATTATTGATTCTTACGTGAGAAGGCACTACTCGATAATTGTTCTGTAATTCTTATTCGAAGATTTTATTTTATTGATTCAATAATTCTTTGCGTTCTTATTATTGTTGTTTTAATAATTGTCACTTTGCATAGTATTTTCTATTATCTGAGCAATAATTCATATTATCCGAATAATATTATTAGATAATATTATTGGCAATGTCTAGAAAGTTACATGCAAGGAGAGGTTTGATCATCTAATCATGGCTACCGTAAGGAGAGATCCTTATTGAAAAGCCCTCTTTCCTTGAGGCTGCCGGTTGTTAGTAATGTGATTACGTAATATTATTTATGAATAATTAATTATTGATTTATATGATGAGAAAAATATTGATTTTATGTGGATATAGATG
The DNA here is from genome assembly GCA_020205615.1 of Panax quinquefolius. Lineage (NCBI taxonomy): Eukaryota > Viridiplantae > Streptophyta > Magnoliopsida > Apiales > Araliaceae > Panax > Panax quinquefolius. The sequence continues at coordinate 20,032,247 of CM035157.1, forward strand.
GAGAAAATTTTAATGTGACGATTGTTGAAAATTAATATTTTATCTTTTTACGATAAAATAATTCAATTAAATATATTATTTTAATAATATATTGATGGTGATATTTTATAATGAATGTGGGATATATGATTATATGAGGAGGAAGAGTATTTTGTGGCATTAAATGATTAACACATGTTTTTGTGTGTCGGTAGACCCCAATTCTCGATAGAAATTTGATTATAAATGTAAACTCGCTTGGTTTGTGAATTTCTTGCGGTCAATTTACATTTGGAATTTGAAAACTTTCTTCTACAAAGTTGTAGAGAATGAAATTTCCTATGAAAAAGATATGTGTTTTGAATTTTTCTGACAAAAGGGCTATTTATTGTGAATTATTGAAGTTCCGAAGTTCCGAAATAATTGATTTTTGAAAGTTTTAATTATTTTTAATTACAAAAACGTTTTTTTTGCTTGGTGGGCTGCATTAAACATGTGCAAGGTGGCTGAATTCAGATTCAAGAGGTGGGCTTGACAAATTTGTAAATATAATAATATTATATTAAATTTTCTGCTTTAGCGTTCTAAGTAATTTCCTATAAATAGGGTGCTTAGGTTAGAATTGAAAATCACACCAGAAATTAAAATCTTCTCTCTCAATATATTGAGTGTATTTTTGTGAGTATTTTGATATTTGGAGTGTTCTTTATCTGATCTGCAAGTTCCTTCAAAGACTATATTCGTAATTCGAATGTAATCTTTGTCTTTTCGAGGTAAGGATATTATTTTTTAAAATGGTATTATTTCTTCTAATATCATTATGCTTAGGAATATTGGTAAGTTTTTCTTGTGAAATTCTTGTCTTTCGATTGTTTCAAGTTACTTATTCACGATCACGGTAATATTCACGAATACTAAGACTATTCACGAGAAAAAATTAAATTTTTGTTTTTTGTCGAAAATATCTATTATGGATACTAGCTTTGATTGTATCCATGTTTTGATCATTCTTGAATTTTACTTCAGTATGATTATTTATGAAGTATTTTTGAACTCGGGTTGTTTAAAGTACGAATCCATAATACTTATTCTTTTGTTTCACTGGATTCATTTTCTTTAAAATTATTTTCATCATCCTCAGTCCTAAATGATGATGTTACTGAATATCTTTGGCCTGTAGTGCAAAGATGGTTGATTTTATTATGAATATCTTTGGTCCATAGTGCAAAGATGTACATGTGTTGAGATGAACATGACCGACTGATGAATATCTTTGGCCTGTAGTGCAAAGATGAATATTGATTCAAGATGAATATTGATTAATGTTACAGGGATAAAATATTGATGATGGACTGTTAAATTCATAGATTATAGTAGATTTCATTCTCTACGTAACTCTTCTATGAATTATTATTTCACTGCGAATATTGATCCGAAACTTGTTATACATTGTATTTTATCGATTTTTCCTCGTTGAAGACTAACGATAATTTGTCTATATTATCTTAGTCATAATATTATTTACTGGGCTAGTTGAGCTCACCCTTTTCCTTTTTGTCCCATTTTTCTTCTCAAGAGGCGAGAATGTAGCGAGTACGAGTCGGGGTATGGAATGATGGTTCTAGAGAGAGTTGTTTAGTAGTCCTCACTATTTTTGTAATATAATGTATCAATAATTATGATGAGAATTTATTTGAGTATGGATATTGTCTAGAAGACAATATTTGTATTTGAACTCACAGTTTTTATGATGTACTAATAAAGTTGTAGTTGTTTCTGTACCATGTTATTGACGACCTAAAATGGGTGATGTATACCTATTTTGGGGGCGTCACAACAGTAATACGTGTGGTTGCATAGTAGCACACGGTATTGATTATTGATGCTTATGTGATAAGTCACTCAGTTTTGTTTTATTAGTATTATTAACGTAATAAAACAGAAAAAACTTTTTATATAAAACAGAATACTTTTATAAAGTTATTCATTTTATTAGGCTAATAGTAAAATCTTTTTATATAAAACAGAATACTTTTATAAAGTTATTCGTTTTATTAGATAATAATTAGAATATATTATATTTTATCATGCATAGTGTTGCGTAGTGCCTGCATAGTGTTGCATAGTGTTTTGCATAGTAAAATCTTTTTATATAAAACAAAATACTTTTATAAAGTTTTTCGTTTTATCAGATTATAAATAGAATATATTATATTTTATTTAAAATATTTTGCTTTAAATATGGACCGTCCGATTAAAGTAAATCAATCTGGACCGTTCATGAATTAGTTACTATGCAATACATTGTTCTATAAATAGAAGCTCATTACTTCATTATTTTCTTATGAATTCACTGAAACTCTAGAGAGAGAAATTATAGAGAGAAAGAAGAAGAGTTTTCTGTTACTTCACTACTCTAATATCAAGTTTCTTTTACGGTAAGGGGTGTTATTTCTTTTGTATTCATGAAGAGAACTTCTGTTATTCCATTCTTTATTATTACATTGGAATAACTCAGATCTCTGAGCTACCCTATACTTGGTGAAATTCTTCTATTATTCGATCTTTATTATTATGTTGGATATATCACATACATGCGCTTTTATGCGGGACTGGTTAAAATCTTTATTATTCTATAGGAATATCACATGCATGCATTTTACAGGACCTAGTTAAAAGTCTTTATTATTACATTGGAATATCACATGCATGCATTTTACGTGGGACTGGTTCCATTATTTAGTATTACATTGGAATAACTCATATGCTAAGTACCGCATGCATGGTGATTTATGTTGTTATTACATTCTTTATTATTACATTGGAACATCATGTATATGCAAATGCGAATTTACTTTGATTCGGGTTAGATTACTTATTATTCTGTTGGAATAAACATCATCCAAATCTGCAAGCGTGCATGGTGATTTCTTTTGTTATTCCATTCTTTATTATACTCAGTTGGTTAAAGTTTTAACTTGTATACTCCATGAAATTAGTGGAATATCCTTGATATTTGCGCTTCATCCAATATCTTTTCATGAAAATATTATTCTGAGCATTCTTAAATTTTACTCTACAAAGAAGTGTCATGTTGACAATTTAGACGTTATTGGCTCATGGACAAATTAATTCGTGAACTTGTTTTATTGAATTCTTACATCATTATCATCATCCTCATGTTTATATTATGTTGAAAGTCATCTGTGGCCTGTAATGCATAGATGGACTTGGTATGATTATGACTAAGGATTATTCGGTATAATCATGACCGTAATGTTACAAATGATGTGGTAAAAGTCCTTTTGGCCGTAGTGCATTGATGCCAGTTGTTGGCATGATCATGACTGTAAGACCCCAACTTATTATAAATAAAATTGAATTTCCTCTATTTATTATTTTTAAATAGTAAGGGTTAATTTGATTAATATGATTAGTTATGGGTAAAATGCGCAAATATTTCAAATAAGCAGGTGGTTATAAAATATTCATTTTTATCGGGGAATATTCGTTTGGTCGTGGAATATTCTTTACGCTTTGGGAATATTAAATGCGATGGTATGAAATTTTGTGTGAGACCCATAACGGAAAGCGATTAGATGAAGAAAATGACAAATATAAGTTGTTTATAAATAACGGTGTAGTTATTATCGTTAATACTGTTGAAATACTCGGTGGTTAAAACACAGTAGCACACGGTATTGCACCAATTATTGATTCTTAAGTAAGAAGGCACTACTCAATAATTGTTACAGTAATTACTGTTCAGTATTTTATTTTATTGATTCAATAATTGTTGCGTTGATATTTTATATTATTGTTGTTTCAATAATTGTCATTACACAATATTTTCCATTATCGGATCAATAATTCATATTATTTGAATAATATTATTAGATAGCAATATTGGAAATGTCTAGAAAGTTACATACATGGAGAGGTTAGGTCATCTAATTGCGGCATGATAAGGAGAAATCCTTATTGGAAAGCCCCCCTTCTCCAGGAAGCGCACGGTTGTCGATGATTGTGATTACGTAATATTATTTGTGAATAATTAATTATTGATTTATATGATGAGAAAAATATTGATTTTATATGGATATAGATGGAGAAAATTTTAATGTGACAATTGTTGAAAATAAATATTTTATCTTTTCGATAAAATAATTCATTTAAATATATTATTATATTTTAATAATATAATAATGGTGATAGTTGTACAATGAATGTGGGATATATGAATATATGAGGAGGAAGAGTATTTTTGTTGCAAAAGTTGTTTAAAACATGTTAAACATGTATGTGGGCCTATTTCTTGACTGAAATTTGATTATAACCTGTAAAATCGCCTGTTTGTGGATTTCGATCAATTTCTGTTTGGAATTTGGAAAAACTTTCTTCTGTAAAGTTGTAGATAATGAAATTTCCTATGAAAAAGACATGTGGTTCAAATTTTTCTGACAAAATGGCTATTTATTATGAATTATTGAAGTTCCGAAGTTCCAGAATAATTGATTTTTGGAAGTTTTACTTATTTATATCAACAAAAATGTTTTTTACATTTGTGGGCCTCATTAAACATGTACAAAGTGCTGAAGCTAGAGGATTCAAAGTGGGCATACGAAAATTTAATTATATATTAATATTTTATTAAATTTTCTGCTTTGGTGTTCTAAGCATTTTCCTATAAATAGGGTGCTTAGGTTAGAATTGAAAATCACACCAGAAACTAAAGTTTTCTTTCTCTTTCTCTCTCGGTATATTGACCATATTCTTGTGAGTATTTTGATACTTTGAGTGTTGTTATACAGTGCAAGTTCCCTTCAGCACTATATCTAGTATTCCATCCAGAAGTACTATTCTTTCGAGGTAAGGGATATTATTTTTTTTAAAAATGATATTATTTCTTTCAATATCATTATGTCGGAGTATTGGTAAAATTTTTCTTGTGAAATTCTTGTCTTTTAGTGTCGGGGTTACTATTCACGTATCGGCCACTATTCACGATATAAGACTATTCACGATACGACCTTTATTCACGCGAACTAAGACTATTCACAGAAAAACTAAATTTTCATTTTTGTCCAAAATATCTATTATGGTTAATAGCTTTAATTGTATCCATGTTTTGATCATTCTTGAATTTTACTCCACTAAGATTATTATTGAGGTATTTTTGGACATGAATAAACCGAAATACGAATCCTTAATATTTATTCTTTTGTTTCACTGGATTCGTTTTCTTTAAAATATTTTTCATCATCCTCAGTCCTAAATGATGATATAATTAAATATCTTTGGCCCGTAGTGCAAAGATGAACAGGTGTTGAGATGAACATGACCGACTGATGAATATCTTTGGCCTGTAGTGGAAAGATGAAAATTTGATTTAAGATGAATACTGATTGATGTTACAAGGACAAAATATTGATGATAGACTTTTAAATTCATAGATAATAGTAGATTTCATTCTCTACATAACTCTTCTATGAATTATTATTTCTGCTGCGAATATTGATCTGAAACTTGTTGTCTATTGTATTTTAACAGATTTTTCCCTGTTGAAGACTAACAATAATTTGTTCTATATTATCTTAGTTATAATATTCTTTACTGGGCTAGTTGAGCTCACCCTTTTCCTTTTTGTTCCATTTTTCTTCTCAGGAGGCGAGAATGTAGCGAGTACTAGTCGGGGTATGGAATGAAGGTTCTAGAGATTTATTTTGAAGTCCTCACTATTTTTATAAAATAATGTATCAATAATTGTAATAAGGACTTATTTGGGTATGGATATTGTCTAGAAGATAATATTTGTATTTAAACTCACAGTTTAAGTGCTGTCGTATTTTGCACGACAATTGTATTAATAAAGTTATAGTTGTTTCTGTACCATATTATTGACGACTCAAAATGGGTGATGTATACCTATTTTGGGGGCGTCATAGTTGGTATCAGAGCTTAGGGATATGATCTCTGGCGGAGATCGGGAAATAGAACTAGGAGGGGAGAGACGAGTAAATCCTTCGCTGGTGTGTCCTACCTAAGCTTATTTGTTGGTCGGTCATAATATAAGGATATTATGTTATATGTTAATTTGTTAAATTAACCCTTGTTTTATGGCAGTATTTGAGAATGTCGACTGAGAATGTTAACAGTGGAGTAAATGAGACTGTGGAGACACCTTTACTCACCAACGAGGAGAACGTGCAACAAGCTGGCAATGTTCCTCCTGTGAACAACACCACTGAGCAGATGATGAACACACAGACAGGATATTCCAACAGAATAATAAAGACGGAACCAGGTCCGGTGTAAAACACACAGAGAGGATATTCCAACAGAATAATAAAGACGGAATAATAGAAGAATGTCACCAAGTATAGGGTATTCCGCGTATACAGGTTATTCCAACAGAATAATAAGGAAAGGAATAACAGAAGTTCTCTTCATGAATACAAAAGAATAATATACCTTACGGGTACAACAAATAATATCTCTTACCGTAAAAGAAACTTGATATCGGAGTAGTGAAATAACAGAATACTCTTTTTTTTTCTCTCTATAATTTCTCTCTTTAGAGTTTCAGTGAGTTCGTAAGAAAATAATGAAGGAATGAGCTTCTATTTATAGAAGAATGAATTGCATAGTAACTAACTCATGAACGGTCCAGATTGATTTACTTTAATCGGACGGTCCATAATTAAAGCAAAAATTTTTAAATAAAATATAATATATTTTAATTATAATCTAATAAAACGAAAAACTTTATAAAAAGATTTTAATATGCAAAATACTATGCAACACTATGCATAATAAAATATAATATAATCTAATTATTATCAAATAAAACAAATAATTTTATAAAAGTATTACATTTTTATATAAAAAGATTTTACTATTAGCCTAATAAAATGAATAACTTTATAAAAATATTACATTTTATATAAAAAGATGTTTCGCTTTTATTACGTTAATAATACTAATAAAATAAAACTTATAAATCAACAATAATTGAATCAAATAATGTGAGATCTTATCGTGACTATTGTAGCAATAATTGAACAAAAGCGAGTGACTTCTCACATAAACATCAATAATCAATCAGGTATTGCTCTTATGCGATATACGCGCATATTCTTTGTACTTTTACTCTGAAGTAGTTCAGCGGTATTAACGATAAAACTTCCGTCGTTATTTTAATAAAAATATTTTATCGTTTTCTCGATCGACAATAATTGGTTGTAGGGTCCTTATGATTGTCTTAGTTATGCGAATATTCTCGACAAAAAAAATATTTCCCGACCAATCGAATATAATATGATAACTTGCATACTTTGTAAAATTTGTAAATATTACCCACAACTATAACATTATCTCAAATTTTAAAAAATATTTTGAGATAATTAAATATTTATTTATAAAATCTGGGGTCTCATAGTAGTGCAAATGTAAGACCCCAACTTTTTGAATAAAGATGAATTTTCTATAAATATCATTTTTAAATATTAAGGTATGAATTTGAAATAATATTTTAGTTGTAGGTAATATTTATAAATTCTGCAAAGTATGCAAGTTGTTATATTATATTCGATTGGTCTGGGAATATTCGATTTAACAGGGAATATTCGTACAACGGCTCAATCATTGGTGGACCCCACAACAGAATTATTGTCGGATTAAGAAAACGACAAAAATATTTTATGAAAATAATAGCTGAAGTTTTACCGTTAATACTGTTGAACTACTTGGTAGTAAAAGTATATGAATACGTGGTTCGCATAAGAGCATTACTGCAGATTGATTATTGATGCTTACATGAGAAGTCATTCAGTTTTGTTCAATTATTGCAATATTATTATTTGCAATATTAACGATGTCTAGAAGTTCTGTCAAGGAGAGGTTAGATAATCTAATTGCACTTGATAGGAGAAATCCTTATTGGAAAGCCCCCTCTTTCCTGGGAACGACCTGGTCGATTAATATTGTGAATTATAATAAAGATGATAAATGTTGTTAAAATTATTAAGGTGATTTTTATGAAGTTTGCTTATTTTATGGATCTCCATTTACCCATTTTTCAAAAATAATCGGTAGAAAATTTTTAAAAGTGGGGCCCACATATGGGGCCCATATGTGTTGGAAAAATAATTTTGGAATTAGAAGAGTATATGTATGGAAGTATATGTATGTATTGAGTATATGGTTGGAGAAAATGATATGCGAAAGTGATAGGTATGTGATGTGTGTGTGAGTGGAAAATGGTAGAAAAGTGGTAGTATGATAGTGATGTGTAAGAGTGTAGTGAAATTGATTTTTGGGTGGGTGGGGGATTGATGTTGGTTATGGGGGAGAAAAATTAAGTGGTGTATATATAATATTGATATATATATATATATAATTTGAAAACATGTGTTATATATATATATTATATTTTTATTTAAAAGATTTTGCTTTAAATATGGACCATCAGATTAAAGTAAATCAATCTGGACCGTTCATGAATTAGTTACTATGCAATCCATTCTTTTATAAATAGAAGCTCATTCCTTCATTATTTTCTTACGAATTCACTGAAACTCCAGAGAGAGAAATTATAGAGAAACTATAGAAAAGTATTCTGCTACTTCCCTACTCTTATATCCAGTCCTTTTACGGTAAGGGGTGTTATTCTTTTATATTCAAGAAGAGAACTTTTGTTATTCCACTTTATTATTATTCTGTTGGAATAACCTGTATACGCGGGCTACCTTATACTTGGTGGCATTCTCCTATTATTCTGTTGGAACATCCTGTTTGTGTGTGTTTTACTGGGACTAATTCGGTTCTTTTTATTATTATTCTTTGGAACATCACATCGTGTGTTTTACACGGACTGGTTAAAATCTTTATTATTATTACGTTGGAACATCACATGCGTGTGTTTTACATTGGACTGGTTAAAATCTTTATTATTATTACATTGGAACATTCATGCATGTGTTTTACATCGGACTGGTTAAAATCTTTATTATTATTCTCGTTGGAACATCACATGCGTGTGTTTTACACCGGACTGGTTCCGTTATTATTATTCTCGTTAGAATAACACATCATCGCAATCCGCATGCATGGTGATTTCTTTTGTTATTCCATTCTTTGTTATTCCATTCTTTGTTATACTCAGTTGGTTAAATTTTTGACTTCTATACTCCATGAAATTAGTAGAATATCCTTGATATTTGTGCTTTATCCAGTATCTTTTCATGGAAATATTCTTCTGAGCATTCTTAAATTTTACTCTACACAGAAGTATCATGTTTTTAATTTGGACATTATTGGTTCTTGGACAAACTAATTCATAAACTTGTTTTATTGAATTCTTATATCATTGTCATCATCCTCATGTTTATATTTTGTTGAAAGTCATCTGTGGCCTGTAGTGCATAGATGGACTTGGTATGATTATGACCAGGGATTATTCGGTATAATCATGACCGTAATGTTACAAATGATGTGATAAAAGTCATCATTGGCCCGTAGTGCATTGATGGACAGTTGTTGGCATGATCATGACCATTAATGAATACACGAATGTCCTTGGCCCGTAGTGCATGGATAATTTGTGGTCGTGATACTAAAGAATATCTTTGGGTCGTAGTGCGAGGGGTGATTCGATGATGTGGATTATTTATTGTGAGTCCCAATGATAAAAGTGATGAAAACCTTTTAAATCATAAAAAGGATGAGATTTTATTCTCTACTTGACTCTTTTAATGGATTACATGTTCATTACCGATTAAACTTGATGTCTATTGTATTTTATCGGTTTAACATTGTTGAAGGCTAATGATAATTTATTACGCATTATCTTAGTCATAATATTTCTTCTTTGGGCTAGTTGAGCTCACCCTTTCTTTTCTTTGTTCTCTTGTGAAATGAGAGCGTGGTTGGGGACGAGTCGGGGAGCGGAGTGATGGTCCGGATGATAGTAATAGCTAGTAGTCCTCACTATTCTGTTAAATAGTGTAATAATAAATGTAATGAGGACTCCATTGAGAGTGGATATTGTCTAGAAGGCAATATTCTTGTTTAAACTCTTAGTTTATGTTTTGTCGTATTTTACATGACAGTTGTATAATTATGTTGTATTTGATTTTTGTACCATGTATTTGGCGACTCAAGATGGGTGATGTATACCTATTTTGGGGGCGTCACAGCAAAGATGATTTAATTAGTATGATTATGAGCAGAAATTATGATTTGGTATAACCATGATTTTTGATGTTTTAGGTGAAGATAGGTGATGAAAATTATCTCCGTCCTGGGTGTGAAAAGGAATTTAGAATCACAATTATGATTATGAGTTATTCATATGATTGTGGACAGGAATTGTTGATTGATGTTACAGGGATAAAACATTATTGGTGGACTTTTAACATGGAGAAGATAATAGACCTGATGGTCTATTTGACTCTTTTAATGGATTGCTCGTTCCGCTGCAACTATGGTTGAAAAGTTTTATCATCTACCATATGTTCTAAATCTCTGATTTATTATTGACAAAAGCTATTGATAATTTAATTATATTTAGTTATGATATTCTTTACTGGGCTAGTTGTGCTCACCCTTTTGCTTCACAATTTCTTTCAGGTAATAAGAGTGTAGAGTGTAGCTGGGTCGAGCGGGGATAACAGAGGAATATAACGATGGTCTATAGCTGTTGAGGTTCTCCCTAAATAGTATGGAAATAATTTTATTGAGAACTTTAGATAAGTGTGTCGTTTTGTATATGTCATTTGATATTTAACTTTGGTGAACCAAATAGGGTGAGGTGAACCCAACTTTGGAAGGGTGTTTTGCCACTATCATACAAGATGTCTAATGACATACAAACTCGTGTTATCATAAGATAGGGTTGTGCATATCCACTTGCTGAGTATATCTACGAGCACTACCTATATGATCTTGGAGTTTATTTGAAATATAATTTCCACTTGGAGATAGTGGAGATAGTTATATACCAAGAGAAGACTCACCATTGGAAAGAAGATGATATTAATCTTCTCGTTTTTCTTTGGGGTCTATTGGGTCAACCAAGGATAATTCTGTGGACATATGATATCTATCATAACCTAGACGCATGGCCTTCCATGTGTACGAAGGTTTCCTTGAGCACTTCCCAAAGATTTTAATTTCTAAAACAGTTTTTGACTGTACCTTTATGTAAGGTGCAATCATGACATGAGTCAGAGTTGGTATATGTTTTTGTATTTAAACTCACAGTATACATGTCGTTTCATTTTGCACGACAGTTGTATAAATGAAGTTGTATTTGACTTTTATAGTGTATTTTCTGGCGACTCGGAATGGGTGATGTATACCTATTTTTAGGGGCGTCACAATATCAGCCCAAACTGTCCACAACAGTTTAAGGTATATTATAATTGTGGAAAGGAAGGGCATATCGCTCGAGATTGCACTGTAGCGAAACCAAGTCCAGCGGGGATGGTGACTCAAAAGGCTGTCCCAGAAAAGTCAAAGTCAACGGTTCCTGGAAGAGCGTTTGTCGTGACTGGTCAAAATGAGAGGAACCCAAACGAGGTGATCACGGGTAAGCTAATCATAAACTCTTGCGAAGTTTATACATTATTAGATACCGGTGCTACCCATTCATTTATCTCTCCTACTTGTGCTCAATGTTTAAACTTAACTCCGGAGAAATTAGACTTTGACCTATCTGTGGAAACTCCGTTTGGAGAAACTTTCATCATATCCACTATTTATAAGTCTTGTTTGATCCAAGTTGGCACCATCACATTACCTGTTGACCTTATCTCTTTAAAGATACTTGCTTTTGATGTGATTTTAAGGATTGATTGGTTAACTACTCATCATGCCAAAATTGATTATTTTCGTAAGGTTGTTAGTTTTCATATTCCTAATCAACCTGTTATACAAATCCAAGCAACTAAACCACTAAAATCAATCACTATCATATCAAGTCATAAAGCTATTCATTTATTAAAAAACGGATGTCAAGCTTTCTTAGCCCATGTTATTGATTTGAATAAAGACACGTCAAATTTGAATAATATTCCTGTTATTATTGAATTTCCTGACGTATTTCCTGAAGAACTTCTCGGTCTACCCCCAGAACGTGAAGTTGAATTCTTTATTGATCTTGAACCTGGTACAAATCCCATTTCTAAAACCCCATATCGAATGGCTCCTATTGAACTTCAGGAGTTAAAGGTCCAACTACAGGAGTTATTGGACATCGGTTTTATTCTTCCTAGTACATCTCCTTGGGGTGCTCCTGTTTTATTCGTAAAGAAGAAAGATGGGAGTATGCGACTTTGTATTGACTACCGAGAATTAAATCATGTCACTATCAAGAATAGGTATCCGCTACCTCGTATTGATGACCTGTTTGACCAGTTATAAGGAGCATAATTCTTTTCAAAGATCGATCTTCGATTCGGATATCATCGGTGAAGATTAGGCGAGGATATTCAAAGGCGCCTTGAGAACTCGGTATGGGCATTATGAATTCTTAGTCATGTCTTTTGGATTGACTAATGCTCCTGTGGCTTTCATGGATATGATGAACCGAGTATTCAAGGAATATTTGGATCAGTTCATTGTTGTCTTTATTGATGACATCCTCATATATTCCAAAAGTCGTGAAGATCATGAGCACCATTTGAAGCTGGTACTCCAAAGGCTTCGTGAAAACAAGCTATATGTCAAGTTGAAAAAATGCGAGTTCTGACTTGAAGAAATAGCATTCCTTAGGCACATGGTATTAAAACACGGAGTATCTATGGACCCGGCGAAGATTGAAGCGATACAAAGTTGGGAGCAATAGAAGGCGGTGGCCAGAAATACGTAGCTTTTCGGGCTTAAATTGGTTATTATCGGAGATTCATGGAAGGATTTTCTCGAATCGCTACTCCATTAACTCAGCTGACTCGGAATGATATAAAATTCGTATGGAGCGAGGAATGCGAGAAGAGTTTTCAAGAGCTCAAGAGGAGATTCATTTCGGCACCTGTTCTGACAATACCATCTAGTTCGGATGGATTTGTTATCTACAGCGATGCTTTGGGCAAAGGGTTAGGATGCGTTCTCATACAACATGGGAAAGTCATAGCCTATGCCTCGCGACAACTTAAAGAATATGAGAGGAATTATCCTACTCATGATCTAGAGTTGGAAACAGTCGTTTTGCGCTAAAGATCTGGAGGCACTATCTATACGGGGAGAAAGTCGAGATATATTCAGACCATAAAAGCCTCAAATATTTCTTCACCCAAAAGGAACTCAACATGCGGCAACGACGTTGGCTCGAGCTATTGAAAGACTACGACCATACCATTCAATACCATCCTGGAAAAGCGAACGTGGTAGCTGACGCATTAAGTAGAAGATCTTATGCAGGAACGAGTGCGATGCTGTCAACACAAAGGCCCATTTTGTGTGACTTACAAAGGTTGAAGATAGAATTCAAGACTCCGGGGACCCATGCAATGATGTCAAGTATACGCATAGAACCAACTTTAATCGAAAAAGTTAAAGTTGCTCAAGCCACAGACCCGGAGCTGATGCATATGAAGAAGAAAGTGCAAGAAGGTGTTATTCCAGAAGTAAAAATCGATGAAGAAGGAATACTTCGAGTCCACTCCAGACTTTGTGTTCCTAACCATCCTGAAAGTACCAAGATGTATCGTGATCTTCGACATACATTTTGGTGGAATAATATGAAGGGAGAGATTGCGAAGTTTATCTCGAGGTGTTTAACTTGTCAACGTGTAAAGGCAGAGCATCAAGTGCCTAAGGGTCCATTGCAACCACTTGAGATTCCAAAATGGAAGTGGGAACACATTACAATGGATTTCATTACGGGTTTTCCCACGGTTTCTCAAGGCATAAATGCTATTTGGGTTATTATTGATAGATAAACCAAGTCTGCACATTTCTTGTCGATACGGGAGACTTATTCCCTTGAACGTCTTGCTCGTATGTACGTAAATGAGATTGTGAGATTGCATGGCATGCCAGTATCCATAGTTTTGGATCGTGACCCAAGATTCACTTCACGATTTTGGGTTAGCTTGCAAAAAGCTATGGGCACGGATTTACGATTCAGTTCGGCATACCATCCTCAAACAGATGGACAATCAGAGAGGACTATTCAAATTCTTAAAGATCTATTAAGACTCTGTGTCCTAGACTTCAAAGGGAGTTGGGATAAGTATTTACCATTGGTGGAATTCTCCTACAACAACAGTTATCAGGCAAGTATAGGTGTGGCTCCATTCAAAGCATTGTATAGACGGAAATGTCGCTCTACAATATGTTGGGATGAGGTGGGTGAAGCAACATTGTTGGGACCCGAGTTGGTACGTATGACTACGAAAAAGATCCGAATGATTCGACAACGTATACAAACGGCACAAGATCGACAAAAGAGTTATGCGGATCTTCATCGAAAGGACGTAGAATTTAGTATTGGGGATCATGTATTATTGCGTGTAGCTCCATGGAAGGGAGTAACAAGATTCGGGAAGAGAGGAAAGCTCAATCCACGATTTATTGGTCCATTTCAAATTCTTGACCGAGTAGGTAATGTAGCCTATAGACTCGCGTTACCTCCGAGTATATCTCATGTTCATAATGTGTTTCACATATCTGTACTTCGTAAATATGTGAAAGACCCAAACCACGTTATTGACTTAGAACCAGACGAGATAGCCGAAGACTTAACATCCGAAGAGGTACCTGTCAATATCTTGGATAGGAAGGAGCATGTCCTACGCACAAAGGTCATACCATAAGTTAAAGTTTTATGGAGGAACCATGCTATAGAGGAAATGATCTGGGAGTTAGAAACGGAAATGAAAGCGAGGTATCCTCACCTTTTCGAAACACCAGGTACGTACGTCAATTTCGAGGACGAAATTTCATAAGGAGGGGAGGTTGTAAGACCCCAAATTATTATTAATGAAATTTAATTTCCTTTATTTATTATGTTGAAATAGTAAGGGTTGATTTGATTAATGTGATAAGTTATAGGTAGAATGCGCAATTATTTCAAACAAGCAAGTGATTTTAAAATATTCATTGTTAATGGGGAATATTCGTTTGGTTATGGAATATTCAAATTTGTAGGGAATATTCGCGACGGCCTTGACCTTGTGTGGGCCCCATGTGAAAGCAATTAGATGAAGAAAATGACAAATATAAGTTGTTTATAAATAGCTTGGCGTAGTTATTCTTTGTAAGACCTCAAATTTTTAAATAAAAGGAATTTCCTTTATTTATTATTTTGAAATAGTAAGGGTTGATTTGATTAATGTGGATAGTTAAGGGTTAAATACGCAAATATTTCAAAAAATAAGAGTGGTTATAAAATATTCATTATATCGCTTAGGGAATATTCGTTTGGTCGTGGAATATTAAATCTTTGTGGGAATATTCGTATGCGACGGCCTTGACCCATGTGTGGGCCCCATAATGGAAAGCGATTGGATGAAGAAAGCGACAAATATAAGTTGTTTTTAAATAACTGGCGTAGTTATTCTCAATTATCATTGTTGGAATACCCGTTGGTTAAAACACACTAATACGCGTTGTTGAACAAGAAGACACCAGTATTGCACCAATTATTGATTCTTACGTGAAAGAAGGCATTACTCAATAATGGTTACGATAATTCTTATTCGGTATTTTATTGAGTTAATAATTCTTTGCGTTGATATTTTATATTGTTTGTTGTTTGATAATTGTCATTACACAGTATTTTTCATTATCGAAGCAATAATTCATATTATCTGAATAATATTATTAGATAACATTATTGGAAATGTCTAGAAAGTTACATACAGGAGAGGTTTGGTCACCTAATCAATTGCGCCGATGAAGAAGAAATTCTTATTGGAAAGCCCCTCTTTCTGAGGAACCGCACGGTTATCAATATTGTGATTACGTAATATTATTTGTGAATAATTAATTATTGATTTATATGATGAGGAAAATATTGATTTTATGTGGATATAGATGGAGAAAATTTTAAAATGACAATTGTTGAAAATTAATATTTTATCTTTTTACGATAAAATAATTCATTTAAATATATTATTTTAATAATATATTAACGGTGATATTTTTACAACGAATGTGGGATATATGAGTATACGAGGAGGAAGAGTATTTTGTTGCAATAAATGTTTAAAACATGCTCATGGACCCCATTTATCGATTTGAAATTTGATTATAGCATGTAAAATCGCTTGTTTGTGGATTTTTTACGATTTTGTTTGGAATTTGGAAAAACTTTTTCCGCAAAGTTGTAGAGAATTGAATTTCCTATAAAAATTCGCGAGATTCGAATTTTCTGACAAAAGGGCTATTTATTGTGAATTATTGAAGTTCGAAGCTCAAAATAATTAATTTTGAAGTTTTAAATATTTTTAATAAGAAAACGTTTTTTTTTGAGTTAGGCAAGGTGAGTCACTCTTGGTGGCTGATGGTTTGAATCAGATTTTGGGTGCGTAGGAATTTAATAATTATATATTAATATTTTATTAAATTTTACGCTTTTGGTGTTCTAAGCAATTTCTATAAATAGGGTCTTAGGTTAGAATTGAAAATCACACTTTAAATCGAAGTTTTCTCTCTCTATATTATCGAGTTTATTCTTGTGAGTATTTTGAGTTTACTTTGAGTATTGCTAGGCGGTGCAAGTTCCTTCAAAGACTATACCGGTATTCTAGCTAGAAGTATTGATCTTTTCGAGGTAAGGGATATTATTTTTTTCGTAATGATATTATTTCTTCAATATCATTATCTTTGAAATGTTGATCCGAAGTTTTATCAAATTTGGAACTTTTTCATGTGGGGTTACTATTCATGAGTTACTTATTCACGAGTTCTTATTCATGAGTTCTTATTCACGAGTTCTTATTCACGAGTACTATTCATGAAAGCGTGAAGATGTTTTTGTGGAATTTCTATCTTTTGGTGTCGAAGTTACTATTCACGATATCTGGACTTTATTCACGATATCTGAGACTATTCACGTATATCACGGATTATTCAATAGAAAAATAAAATTTCTTCTTTTCGTCCAAAACATCTATTCTGGATACTAACTCTGATTGTATCCATGTTTTGATCATTCTTGAATTTTACACCACTATGATTATTTTTGAGGTATTTTTGGACGTGGATAAAACCAAGTACGAATCCTTAATCCTTAATCCTTGTCATTTTGTTTCACTGGATTCGTTTCTTTAAAAAAAAAAATATTTTTCATCATCCTCAGTCTTAAATGATGATATTATGGAATATCTTTGGCCTGTAGTGCAAAGATGAATGATTTCTTAAGAATATCTTTGGCCTGTAGTGCAAAGATGAATGATTTCTGAAGAATATCTTTGGCCCGTAGTGCAAAGATGAATATTTGATTCCAGATGTATATTGATTGATGTTACAGGGATAAAAGATAGACGATGAACTTTTAAATTCATACATAGAAGATAGTAGTTTGCATTCTCTACTTAACTCTTCTAATGAATTATTATTTTCGCTGCGAATATTGATTTAAAATTTGTTGTCTATTGTATTCTATTAGATTTTTCCCTGTTGAAGACTAACGATAATTTGTTGTATATTATCTTAGTCATAATATTCTTTCTCTTGAGCTAGTTGAGCTCACCCTTTTCCTTTTGTTCCATTTTTCTCGTGGAGGCGAGAATATAGCGATAATGCAGAGTGGGGTATGGAATGAAGGTTTTAGAAAGGATTGTTTAGTAGTCCTCACCATTTTGTAAAATAATGTATCAATAAATGTGATGAGGATTTAATTGAGTATAGATATTATACAGAAGATAATATTTGTATTCAAACTCACGATTTCTTGTTGTAATAATAAAGTTGTAGTTGTTTTGCATCTACGTATATGACAACTCGGAATAGGTGATGTATACCTATTTTGGGGGCGTCACATTAGTATCGAGCTTAGGGATATGATCTCTGGCGGAGATCGGGGAATAGAACTAGGAGGGGAGGCGAGTAAATCCTTCGCTAGTGTGTCCTACCTAAGCTTATTTGTTAGTTGGTCAAGTATATAGGGATATTGTGTGATATATTGATTTCCTTAATTAACCCTTGTTTTATGACGATGATTTGAGAATGTCGATCGAGAATATTAACAATGTAAATGAGGCCAGTGGAGATGCTGTACTCACCAACGAGGAGAAGCGTGGCATGGAGTTGGCAATGTTCCTCCCGTGAACAACACCATCGAAAGCGAGATGATGAGCGAGGGGATGTTTAGAAGTTTTTGTAGTTCATGCAAAATCGCACGAGGAGACTCGTGTTCAAAATCTGAGGAGGAAATGATAGCAATTCACGGGTTGTCACGCAAAGCAAGTTCAAAGAGTTGGGACCACGAATTTAAGGAAAGCCAGATCCGATCATGGCGGAAACATGGGTCAAGCAAATTACCAAGATATTCGATGTCTTGGGATGCACGGAGAAACGAAGGTTCCATTCGCCACCTTTATGTTCCGTGGCGAAGGCGAGACTATTGGTGGGAGTCGTGAAGCGTACTCCATCCACCGCAGACTTTTCAAGATGTCTTGGGAGACGTTTGAAACTATTTAATGACAAATACTTTCCCGAAAGTGTTCGTCGTATGAAGGAAGTGGAGTTTATTAGACCGAGCGTAACAACATGGCGGTGTCTCGATGCGAGGCAAAGTTTGCAGAGTTATCCGAGTTTGCACCTCATTTGGTGGAGAATGAGGAACGTATGACGCGGATGTTTCTTAGAGGTTTGAAACCCTAAGATACGTCAAGATCTCATTTCTCATAAATTTTCTCTTTATTCAGATGTTGTAAAGCAGGGCTCAATTATTAGAGCGAGATAACGAAAGTACGGTCAATTGAGGGACCACAACCAGGATCGTGATCGAGATAGCGATCAATGTAATAATGATAACTGCGGAGAAAGAAAGCAGATTTGACGAAATGGTAACCACTCTGGTGGTAATCATGGCCGTGAAAATAGAAGAAGCGAGTCGGGAGGAGATTTTAAAAGAGGAGATTTAACAACGACTATGTGAAGATAGCGATTAAGGTTTCGGCAAACAACCGGTTCTAAGTGGAGGAGAACGACCACCCGGTCATATGCTACAAATGCGGAAAAAGAGGACATATCGGTCAAAGCGCCCACAAACAGTTCAAGGTATGCTATAATTGTGGAAAGGAAGGACATATCGCTTCGAGATTATACGATGGCATGAAACCTAGTTCAATGAGGGACGGTGACTCAAAAGATCATCCCGTAAAAGTCAAAGTCAACGATTCGGGAAGAAGCGTTTGTTGGATTTGGTCATAATCGAAAGCAACCCAAACGAGGTGATCACGGGTAAGCTATTTATAAATTCTTGCGAAGTTTATACCTTACTTAATCCGGTGCTACCCATTCATTTATCTCTCCCTTGTGCTCAACGTTTAAACTTGACTCAGGAGAAATTAGACTTTGACCTATCTGTGGAAACTCCGTTAGAGAAACTTTCATCACATCCATTTGTTTATAAATCTTGTTTGATTCAAGTTGGCACCATCACCTTACTTGTTGACCTTATCTCTTTAAAGATACTTGCTTTTGATGTGATTTTAGGGATTGATTGGTTAACTACTCATCATGCCAAAATTGATTGTTTTCGTAAGGTTGTTAGTTTTCATGTTTCTAACCAACCCTGACTGTTATGCAATTCAAGCAACTAAACCATTAAAATCAATCACTATCATATCTAATCATAAAGCTATTCGTTTATTGAAAAAGCGGATGTCAAGCTTTCTTAGCCCATGTTATGGATTTGAATAAAGACACGTCAAATTTGAATAATATTCTGTTGTTATTGACTTTCCGATGTATTTCAGAAGAACTTCCGGTCTACCCCTTAACGTGAAGTTGAATTCTTTATTGATCTTGAACCCTGGTACAAAGCCCATTTCTAAAACCCCATATCGAATGGCTCCTATTGAACTTCAGGAGTTAAAGGTCCAACTACGAGAATTGTTGGACATCGGTTTCATTCGCCCCAAGTACATCTCCTTGGGGTGCTCTGTTTTATTTGTAAAGAAGAAAGACGGAGTATGTGACTTTGTATTGACTATCGGGAATTGAACCATGTCACCATCAAGAATAGGTATCCTCACCTCGTATTGATGACTTGTTTGACCCGATTTGCAAGGGCACAATTCTTTTCAAAAATCGATCTTCGATTACGGATATCATCGGTGAAGATTAGAATCGAGGATATTCAAAGACCCGCTTTTTAGAACTTCGATGACGGGCATTATGAATTCTTAGTCATGTCTTTCGGATTGACTAATGCTCCTACATGGCTTTCATGGATATGATGAAGCAAAGTATTCAAGGAATATTTGGATCAATTCGTTGTTGTCTTTATTGATGACATCCTCATATATTCCAAAAGCCGTGAAGATCATGAGCACCATTTGAAGTTGGTACTCCAAAGGCTTCGTGAAAACCAACTATATGCCAAATTAAAGAAATGCGAGTTCGGCGAGGAAGTAGCATTCCTTGGGCACGTGGTGTCGAAACATGGAGTATCTGTTGATCCGTGAAGATTGAAGCAATACAAAGTTGGGAGCAAGCAAAAGTCGGTGGATCAAGCACGTAGCTTTTGGGCTTAATTGGTTATTATCGGAGATTCGTGGAAGGTTTTCTCGAATCGCTACTCCATTAACTCAACTAACTTCGGAAGGATACAAGATTCATTTGGAGCGAAGAATGCGAGAAAAGTTTCCAAGAGCTTAAGAGGAGACTTATTTTAAGACTGTTTCTAACAATACCATCCGGTTCGGATGGATTTGTTATCTCAATGATGCTTCGAGCAAAGGGTTAGGATGTGTTCTCATGCAACGTGGGAAAGTCATAGCCTATGCCTCGCGACAACTTAAAAGAGTATGAGAGGAATTATCCTACTCATGATCTAGAGTTAGCAAAGTCGTTTTGCACTAAAGATATGGAGGCCTTATCTATATGGGGAGAAAGTGGAGATATATTCGGACCATAAAAGCCTTAAATATTTCTTCACTCAAAAAGAACTCAACATGCGGCAATGACGTTGGCTCGAGCTATTGAAAGACTACGACCACACTATTCAATACCATCCCGGTAAAAGCGAACGTGGTAGGCGTGGCGTTGAGTAGAAGATCATATGCGAGAACGAGTGCGATGATGTCAAGTATACGCGTAGAGCCAACTTTAATAGAAAAAGTTAAGGTTGCTCGCCACCCACCTTTGGAAGGGATGATGCGTATGAAGAAGAAAAGTACAAGAAGGAGCTATTAGGGCGAGAATTGATGAAGAAGGAATACTTGAGTCCACTCTAGACTTTGTGTTCCTAACGACTCGATTTGAAGTACAAGATTATGATGGAGGCACACAATACACCATTTGCAATCCATCTGGAAGTACTAAAATGTATCGTGATCTTGACATACATTTTGGTGGAACAATATGAAGAGAGAGATTGCAAAGTTTATCTCAATGTGTTTAACTTGCATAACGTGTAAAAGGTGAGCATCTTGTACCTAAGGGTCCGTTGCAACCACTTGAGATTAGGAATGGAAATGGGAACACATTACTATGGATTTCGTTACGGGTCTTCCTACGGTTTCTCAAGGCATCAATGCTATTTGGGTTATTGTTGATAGATTAACCAAGTGCGCTCATTTCTTGCCGATACGGAGACTTATTCCTTGAGCGACTTGCTAGTATGTACGTGAATGAGATTGTGAGGTTGCATGGCGCCTGCTGTATCCATAGTTTTGGATCGTGACCCAAGATTCACTTCAAGATTTTGGGTTAGCTTGCAAAAAGCTATGGGGCGCGGATTTTGCGATTTAGTTGACATACCATCCCAAAGCAGACGGACAATCGAGAGGACTATTCAAACTCATGAAGATCTATTAAGACTCGTGTCCTAGACTTCAAGGGTAGTTGGGATAAGTATTTACCATTGGTGGAATTCTCCTACAACAACAGATTATCGAGCAAGTATAGGTGTGGCTCCATTTGAAGCATTATATGGGACGAAAATGTCGTTCTCCAATATGTTGGGATGAGGTGGGTGAAGCAACATTGTTGGGACCCGGAAGTTAGTATGCGATATGACTACCGAAAAGATCCAAATGATTCGACAAGCGATACAAAGCAAGACAAGATCGACAAAAGAGTTATGCGGATATTCATCGAAAGGACGTGGAATTTAATGTAGGGAATCATGTATTGTTGCGAGTTGCTCCATGGAAGGAGTTACAAGATTTGGGAAGAGAGGAAAGCTCAATCCACGATTTATTGGTCCATTTCAAATTCTTGACCGAAAGTAGGAAATGTAGCCTATCGACTTGTGTTACCTCCGAGTATGTCTCGTGTTCATAATGTGTTTCACATATATCGTACTTCCGTAAATATGTGAAAGACCCGAACCACGTTATTGAGTTAGAAGCAGGACGAGATAGTGAAGACTTAACGTATGAGGAGGTACTGTCAAGATCTTGGATAGGAAGGAGCATGTCCACGCCAAGAAAGGTCATACCACAAGTTAAAGTTTTGTGGAGGAATCATGCTTAGAGGAAATGACACGGGAATTGGAAGCGGAAATGAAAGAGAGGTATCCTCACCTTTTGAAACACCAGTAGTCGCACGTCAATTTCGAGGACGAAATTTCATAAGGAGGGAGGTTGTAAGACCGAAAATTTTAAATAAAAAGGAATTTCCTTTATTTATTATTTTGAAATAGTAAGGGTTGATTTGATTAATGTGGATAGTTAAGGGTTAAATACGCAAATATTTCAAAAAATAAGCAAGTGGTTATAAAATATTCATTATCGTCGGGGAATATTCGTTTGGTCGTGGAATATTAAATCGTCGGGGAATATTCGTACGACGGTAGCTTGACCATGTGTGGGCCCCATAATGGAAAGCGATTGGATGAAGAAAGCGACAAATATAAGTTGTTTTTAAATACTTGGCGTAGTTATTCACGAATTATCTTGTTGGAATACCCGGTGGTTAAAAACACTAATATCGCGTTGTTGAGCAAGTAGCTGCAGTATTGCACCAATTATTGATTCTTACGTAAGAAGGCACTACT
This sequence comes from Panax quinquefolius, assembly GCA_020205615.1. Classification (NCBI taxonomy): domain Eukaryota; kingdom Viridiplantae; phylum Streptophyta; class Magnoliopsida; order Apiales; family Araliaceae; genus Panax; species Panax quinquefolius. The sequence continues at coordinate 20,055,405 of CM035157.1, forward strand.
CAATAATGGTTACGTAATTATCTTGCTTCGATATTTTATTGAGTTAATAATTGTTGCGTTGATATTTTATATTCTTTGTTGTTTCAATAATTGTCATTACGCAGTATTTTTCATTATCGAAGCAATAATTCATATTATCGAATAATATTATTAGATAACATTATTGGCAATGTCTAAAAGTTCATCTAAGGAGAGGTTTGGTCACCTAATTGCTGGGCTTGAGTAAGAAGAAATTCTTATTGGAAAGCCCCTCTTCCTGAACCGACGGCGGTTGTCAATATTGTGATTACGTAATATTATTTGTGAATAATTAATTATTGATTTATATGATGAGGAAAATATTGATTTTATGTGGATATAGATGGAAAATTTTTAAAATGACAATTGTTGAAAATTAATATTTTATCTTTTTACGATAAAATAATTCATTTAAATGTATTATTTTAATAATATATTAACGGTGATATTTTTACAACGAATGTGGGATATATGAGTATACGAGGAGGAAGAGTATTTTTGTTGCAATAAATGTTTAAAACATGTCGGTGGACCCCATTTATTGACTGAAATTTGATTATAGCCTGTAAAATTGCCCGTTTGTGGATTTCGGTCGATTTTTGTTTGTAATTTGGAAAAACTTTCTTCTGCAAAGTTGTAGAGAATTGAATTTCCTATAAAAACTCGCGAGATTCGAATTTTCTGACAAAAGGGCTATTTATTGTGAATTATTGAAGTTTCAAGCTCAAAATAATTAATTTTGAAGTTTTAAATATTTTTAATAAGAAAAACGTTTTTTTTTGAGTTAGGCAAGGTGAGTCACTCTTGGTGGCTGATGGTTTGAATCAGATTTTGGGTGCGTAGGAATTTAATAATTATATATTAATATTTTATTAAATTTTTACGCTTTGGTGTTCTAAGCAATTTCTATAAATAGGGTCTTGGGTTAGAATTGAAAATCACACGTAAACTGAAGTTTTTCTCTCTATATTATCGAGCGTATTCTTGTGAGTATTTTGAGTATACTTTGAGTATTGCTAGGCGGTCTGCAAGTTCCTTCAAAGACTATACAGGTATTCTAGCTAGAAATCTTGATCTTTCGAGGTAAGGGATATTATTTTTTTTTCGTAATGATATTATTTCTTCAATATCATTATCTTTGAAATGTTGATCTGAAGTTTTATCAAATTTGGAACTTTTTCATGTCGGGGTTACTATTCATGAGTTACTATTCACGAGTTACTATTCATGAGTTCTTATTCACGAGTTTCTTATTCACGAGTACTATTCATGAAGCGTGAAGATGTTTTTGTGGAATTTCTATCTTTTGGTGTCGAAGTTACTATTCACGATGATATCGACTTTATTCACGATATCTGAGACTATTCACGATACTGTGTATTATTCAATAGAAAAATAAAATTTCTTCTTTTCGTCCAAAACATCTATTCCGGATACTAACTCGATTGTATCCATGTTTTGATCATTCTTGAATTTTACACCACTATGATTATTTTTGAGGTATTTTTGGGCGTGGATAAAACCAAGTACGAATCCTTAATCCTTAATCCTTGTCATTTTGTTTCAGTTGGATTCGTTTCTTTAAAAAAAAAATATTTTTCATCATCCTCGGTCTTAAATGATGATATTATGGAATATCTTTGGCTTTGTAGTGCAAAGATGAATGATTTCTTAAGAATATCTTTGGCTTTGTAGTGCAAAGATGAATGATTTCGAAGAATATCTTTGGCACTGTAGTGCAAAAGATGAATATTTGATTCGGATGTATATTGATTGATGTTACTGAGGGGATAAAAGATAGAGCGATGAACTTTTAAATTCATACATAGAAGATAGTAGTTTGCATTCTCTACTTAACTCTTCTAATGAATTATTATTTCATTGCGAATATTGATTTAAAATTTGTTATCTATTGTATTCTATTAGATTTTTCCCTGTTGAAGACTAACGATAATTTGTTGTATATTATCTTAGTCATAATATTCTTTACTTAGCTAGTTGAGCTCACCCTTTTCCTTTTTGTTCCATTTTTCTCGGGAGGCGAGAATATAAGCGATACGCAGCCTGGGGTATGGAATGAAGGTTTTAGAAAGGATTGTTTAGTAGTCCTCACCATTTTGTAAAATAATGTATCAATAAATGTGATGAGGATTTAATTGAGTATAGATATTATCAGAAGATAATATTTGTATTCAAACTCACAGTTTCTTGTTGTAATAATAAAGTTGTAGTTGTTTACGTACCATGTATTGACAACTCGGAATAGGTGATGTATACCTATTTTAGGGCGTCGCGATTCACAGATTATCTTTGTTGAAATACTCGGTGGTTAAAACACGATAGACACCGGTATTGCACCAATTATTGATTCTTACTACGTGAAGGCACTACTCAATAATTGTTCTGATATTTCTTCATTCAAAAGTATTTTATTTTATTGATTCAATAATTGCTGCGTTGATATTTTATATTATTGTTGTTTCAATAATTGTCATTACACTGTATTTTCCATTATCGTATCAATAATTCATATTATTTGAATAATATTATTAGATAGCAATATTGGCAATATCTAGAAAGTTCTGTCTAAGGATAGTTTAGGTCATCTAATTGCGCGCCAGTAAGGAGAAATCCCTATTGGAAAGCTCCCTCTTTCCTGAGAACTGCCTGGTTGTCAATATTGTTATTCTGTAATATTATTTGTGAATAATTAATTATTGATTTATATGATGAGGAAAATATTAATTTTATGTGGATATAGATGGAGAAAAATTTTAATGTGACAATTGTTGAAAATAAATATTTTATCTTTTTCTGATAAAATAATTTATTTAAATATATTATTATATTTTAATAATATAATAATGGTGATATTTGTACAATGAATGTGGGATATATGAATATATGAGGAGGAAGAGTATTTTTGTTGCAAAAGTTATTTAAAACATGTTAAACATGTCTGTGGGCCCATTTCTTGATTGAAATTTGATTATAGCCTGTAAAATCGCCCGTTTATGAATTTCGGTCAATTTTTGTTTGGAATTTGGAAAAAGTTTCTTCTGGAAAGTTGTAGATAATGAAATTTCCTATGGAAAAGACATGTGGTTCAAATTTTTCTGATAAAATGGCTATTTATTATGAATTATTGAAGTTCCGAAGTTCCAGAATAATTGATTTTTGGAAGTTTTAATTATTTATATCAACAAAAATGTTTTTTACATTTGTGGGCCTCATTAAACATGTGCAAAGTGCTAAAGCTAGAGGATTCAAAGTGGGAGTAAGAAAATTTAATTATATATTAATATTTTTTTAAGTTTTCTGCTTTGGTGTTCTAAGCATTTTCCTATAAATAGGGTGCTTATGTTAGAATTGAAAATCACACCAGAAACTAAAGTTTTCTCTCTCTTTCTCTCTCGATATATTGAGCGTATTCTTATGAGTATTTTGATACTTTGAGTGTTGTTATACAGTGCAAGTTCCCTTCAGCACTATATACCCAGTATTCCAGCCAGAAGTACTATTCTTTCGAGGTAAGGGATATTATTTTTTTTAAAAATGATATTATTTCTTTCAATATCATTATGCCGGAGTATTGGTAAAAATTTTCTTGTGAAATTCTTGTCTTTTAGTGTCGGGGTTACTATTCACGTATACAATACTATTCACGTATACGGCACTATTCACAGAAAAACTAAATTTTCATTTTTTATCCAAAATATCTATTATGGATACTAGCTTTGATTGTATCCATGTTTTGATCATTCTTGAATTTTACTCCACTAAGATTATTATTGAGGTATTTTTGGACATGAATAAACCGAAATACGAATCCTTAATATTTATTCTTTTGTTTCACTGGATTCGTTTTCTTTAAAATATTTTTCATCATCCTTAGTCCTAAATGATGATATAATTGAATATCTTTGGCCTGTAGTACAAAGATTAATGATTTTATGATGAATATCTTTGGCCCGTAGTGCAAAGATGAACAGGTGTTAAGATGAACATGACCGACTGATGAATATCTTTGGCCTGTAGTGCAAAGATAAAAATTTGATTCAAGATGAATATTGATTGATGTTACAGGGATAAAATATTGATGATGGACTTTTAAATTCATAGATAATAGTAGATTTCATTCTCTACATAACTCTTCTATGAATTATTATTTCCCCTGCGAATGTTGATCTGAAACTTGTTGTGTATTGTATTTTATCAGATTTTTCCCTGTTGAAGACTAACGATAATTTTTTCTATATTATCTTAGTCATAATATTCTTTACTGGGCTAGTTGAGCACACCCTTTTCCTTTTTGTTTCATTTTTCTTCTCAGGAGGCGAGAATGTAGCGAGTACTAGTCGGGGTATGGAATGAAGGTTCTAGAGAGTTGTTTTGAAGTCCTCACTATTTTTATAAAATAATGTATCAATAATTGTAATAAGGACTTATTTGGGTATGGATATTGTCTAGAAGACAATATTTATATTTAAACTCACAGTTTAAGTGTTGTCATATTTTGTACGACAATTGTATTAATAAAGTTGTAGTTGTTTCTGTACCATATTATTGACGACTCAAAATGGGTGATGTATACCTATTTTGGGGGTGTCACAATAACCATTGATGAATACACGAATGTGTTTGGCCCGTAGTGCCTGGATAATTTGTGGTCGTGATACTAAAGAATATCCTTGGCCGTAGTGCAGGGGTGATTCGATGATGTGAATTATTTATTAAGCTGAGTCTTAGCGATAAAAGTAATGAAAAACCTTTTAAATCATAAAAGATAGTAGATTTTATTTTCTATTTGACTCTTTTAATGGATTATTTGTTCCGTTGCAGTTAAACTTGATGTCTATTATATTTTATCAGTTTAACATTGTTGGAGACTAATGATAATTTATTCTGCATTATCTTAGTCATAATATTTCTTGTTGGGCTAGTTGAGCTCACCCTTTCTTTCACCGTTTCTCTTGTGAAATGAGAGCGTAAATTTGAGACGAGTCGGGGAGCGGAGTGATGGTGGGATGATAGTATTAGCTAGTAGTCCTCACTATTACATTAAATAGTGTGACAATAAATGTAATGAGGACTTATTACGAGAGTGGATATTGTCAGAAGACAATATTTGTATTTAAACTCACAGCTCTCTTGTTGTATAATTAAGATTGTATTTATATTATGTACCATGTATTTGGCGACTCAAAATAGGTGATGTATACCTATTTTGGGGGCGTCACAGTTGGTATCAAAGCTTAGGGATATGATCCCTGGATAAGATGTGAGTCAAGAACTAGGAGGGGAGAGACGGGGAATTCTTTCACTAGTATGACCTACCTAAGTTTATTTGGTATTTAATTGGCCGGTCAGAGTATAGGGATAATATGTGATATGTTATTTAACTCTTGTTTTGTGGTAGTATTTGAAAATGACATCCGAGAATGTTGAGATTATCAATGGAGCACATGAGACCTTTGAGTCTCCACATATCAATAATTAGGATAATGTGCATCAAGAAGGAGACATTCCTCAGACAAACAACAACACTGACCAAATGATGAACGATGGAATGTTCAAAGGCTTTATGCAATTCATGCAACATCAGGCGAGAGCGGCTCCTGTCCAAAATGCAGGTGGAAACACTGACAACTCTCGGACGGTCACCGCGAAGCAGTTTAAGGAACTAGGACCACCGGAGTTTTTTGGAGAGCCAAAACCATTTAAGGCGGAGACGTGAATTATGCAAATCAACAATATATTTGATGTCTTGGGATGCTCCAAGGAGCAAAAGGTTCCCTTTACCACCTTCATGTTGCGGGCGGAGGCAGATTACTAGTGGGAATCTTTAAAGCGTACTCAACCTGCCGCACTGAAGATGTCTTGGGAATAGTTCCAAAAACTGTTCAACGACAAGTACTTTTTTGAAAGTATTCATCACATGAAAGAGGTAGAGTTCATTAAGCTGCAACAAAACAACATGACCGTATCGCAGTACGAAGCCAAGTTTGCCGAGTTGTCCCGGTTTGCGTCCCATTTGGTTGATAATGAGGAGAGAATGACGCGAATGTTTTTAAGAGGTTTGGCGAGATACGTTAATATCTTATCTCTCATAAAGCGTGTTTATATTCGAGATGTTGTTAATAGGGCTCGATTATTGGAGCGTGATAATGAGTCAATGACAAAAAGAGAAGCGGTGGCAAAATGATAATACCAGTGAGAACAGTCATCGGAGCGGTGACAACAAGCGCGGAGGGAATCAACAGGCCAGAAATGGTAACCACTTCGGTGGTAATCAAGGCTAAAATAGTATGAATGGACATTTAAAGAAGAAAACATTCAACAATGATGGAAAGACGTCAGCACCAGCACCCGTTGTTAAAGAAGGAGAACTTCCACCTATCATATGCTTCAAATACGGAGGGGAGGGACATATTAGTACAAACTGTGCGATGTCGTCCAAAGCATGTTATAATTGTGGAATAGAAGGTCACCTAGCCCGATTTTGTCATTCACCGAAGACAAGTTCAGCTAGGATGGAGACACCAAAGGCCGTCCCAGAAAAGTCAAAGCCGGTAGTGCAAGGGAGAGCGTTTGTTGTGACCTCCCAGAAAGCAAAGAACCCGAACGAGGTCATCACGGGTAAGCTAATCATAAACTTTAGCGAAGTTTATACTTTATTTGATATTGGTTCTACCCACTCTTTCATTTCTCCTACTTGCGCTCAACGTTTAAATTTGACTCCGGAGAGATTAGACTTTGACTTATCTGTTGAAACTTCGTTGGGAGAAACCTTCATTACATCCACGGTTTATAAGTCTTGTTTGATTCAAATTGGTAACCGCACGTTACCTGTCGATCTTATTTCTTTGAAAATACTTGCATTTGATGTGATTCTAGGGATTGATTGGTTAACTACTCATCATGCAAAAATTGATTATTTTCGTAAGGTTGTTAGCTTTCATATTTCTAATCAACCTATTATACTAATTCAAGCAACCAAACCATTAAAATCAATCACTGTCATCTCAAGCCATAAAGCTATTCGTTTATTGAAAAACGGATGTCAAGATTTCTTAGCTCATGTCACAGATCTAAACAAAAATACGTCAGTTTTGAATGATATTTCTATTGTTAATGAATTTTCTGATGTATTCCCTGAAGAACTTCTTAGACTACCCCCAGAGCGTGAAATTAAATTTTGTATCGACCTTGAACCCGGTACAAAACCCATTTCCAAAGCCCCATATCGAATGGCTCCTATTGAACTTCAGGAGTTAAAGACCCAACTACAGGAATTGTTAGACATTGGCTTTATTCGTCCTAGTACTTCTCCTTGGGGTGCTCCTATTCTATTCGTGAAGAAGAAAGATGGGAGTATGCGACTTTGTATTGATTATCGGGAGTTGAATCATGTCACCATCAAAAATAGGTACCCATTGCCACATATTGATGACCTGTTTGATTAGTTGCAAGGAGGCAAATTCTTTTCAAAGATTGATCTTCGTTCTGGATATCACCAGCTGAAGATTAGAACCGATGACATTCCAAAGGCGGCTTTTTCGGAACTCGATGCGGGCATTATGAATTCTAGTCATGTCTTTTGGATTGACTAATGCTCCCGCCTTCATGGATATGATGAACCGAGTATTTAAGGAATATTTGGATCACTTTGTGGTCGTCTTTATTGATGACATCCTCATATATTCCAAAACCCGTGAAGATCATGAAAGCAACACTTGAGGTCGATACTCCAAAAGCTTCGTGAATATAAGCTTTATGCCAAGTTGAAGAAATACGAGTTCGGCTTGAGGAAGTAGCATTCCTTGGGCGCGTGGTATCAAGTCATGGAATATCATTGACCCAAAGAAAGATTGAAGCTATTCAAAGTGGGAGCAACCTAAATCGATGATCAAGTCACGTAGCTTTCTCGGTTTATTTGGTTATTAACGGAGATTCGTGGAAGGATTTTCTTGAATCGCTTACTCCACTAACTTTCGGTGACTCGGAAAGATACAAAGTTCGGTTGGGCGAGGAATGTGAGAAGAGTTTTCAAGAACTCAAGAGGAGACTCATTTATTTTGTTTTGACAATACCATCTTGTTAGGAGGATTTGTCATCTACAAAGTGATGCTTGAGCAAAGGTTAGGATGTGTTCTCATGCAACATGGGAAAGTCATAGCCTATGCCTCACGACAACTCAAAGAATATGAGAGGAATTATCCTACTCATGATCTAGAGTTAGCATTTGTTATCTTCAAGACTAAAGATTTGGAGGCATTACTTGTATGGGGAGAAAGTGGAGATCTTTTACGGATCATAAAAGCCTCAAATATTTCTTCTTCGAAAATGAACTCAACATGCGACAACGACGTTGGCTTGAAACTTGAAAGATTATGATCATACCATCCAATACCATCATGGAAGCGAACTTGGTAGCTGACGCATTGAGTAGAAGATCATATCCTGAGTCGGAGTGCGATATTGTCAACGCAAAGGCCCATTTTGTATGACTTGCAAAGGATGGAGATAGAGATAAAGACTCCAGGGACCCACGTGATGATGGCGAATATATGAGTAGAACCGACTTTAATTGATAAAGTTAAAGCTGCTCAAGTTATAGATCCGGAGCTGATGCGTATGAGAAAGAAAGTGCAAGAAGGTGTTATGTCGGAAGCAAGAATCGATGAAGAAGGAATACTTCGAGTCAACTCCAGAATTTGTGTTCCTAACGACCCTGATTTAAAGTATAAAATCATGATGGAGGCGCACAACACACTGTTTGCAATCCATCCTGGGAGTACCAAAATGTATCGTGATCTTCGTCATACATTTTGGTGGAACAATATGAAGAGAGAGATAGCGTTGTTTATCTCAAGGTGTCTAACTTGTCAACGAGTCAAAGCGGAGCATCAAGTACCAAAAAGTCCATTTAAACTACTTGAAAATCTAGAATGGAAGTGGGAGCACATTACCATGGATTTTGTTACTGGTCTTCCCAAGGTTTCTCAAGGCATAGATGAAATTTGGGTCGTTGTTGATAGATTGACCGAGTCTGCTCATTTCTTACCAATACGAGAAACTTATACACTTGAACGTCTTACTCGTATGTACATAAATGAGATTGTAAGACTGCATGGTATGCCAGTATCCATAGTTTCTGATCGAGACCCAAGATTCACTTCACGATTTTGGGTTAGTTTGTAAAAAGCTATGGGCACAGATTTACGATTTAGTTCGGCATATCATCCTCAGACGAACGGACAATCAGAGAGGACTATTCAAACTCTGAAAGATTTATTAAGACTCTGTGTCCTTGACTTCAAGGGAAGTTGGGATAAGTTCTTACCATTGGTGTGGAGTTTTCCTACAACAACAGTTATCAAGCAAGTATTGGCATGGCTCTATTCGAGGCGTTGTATGGAAGAAAGTGTCGTTCTCCAGTATGCTGGGATGAGGTGGGTGAAGCAACGTTGTTGGGACCGGAGTTGGTACGTATGACTACGGAAAAGATTCAAACGATCCGACAACGTATAAAAACCTCAAAAGATCGATAAAAGATTTATGCTGATCTTCATTGAAAGGACGTGGAATTCGATATAAGAGATCATGTGTTGTTACGTGTTGCTCCATGGAAAGGAGTTACGAGATTTGGAAAGAGTGGAAAGCACAATCCTCGATTCATTGTCCCATTTTTAATCCTCGATCGAGTAAGAACTGTGGCCTATAGACTCGCTTTACCGCCAAGTATGTCTCGTGTTCATAACGTTTTTCACATATCCATGTTACGTAAATATGTGGAAGACCCGAACCACATTATTGAGTTAGAACCAGACGAAATAGCGGAAGATTTAACGTATGAAGAAGTTCTTATTCAAATCTTGGATAAGAAGGAACATATTCTACGCTCCAATGTTATACCTCAAGTCAAAGTTTTGTGGAGAAACCACAATGTTGAGGAAATAACCTGGGAGCTAGAATCTGAAATGAAGTCAAGGTATCCTTACCTCTTCGATATACCAGGTACGTACCCTAATTTCGAGGGCGAAATTTCTTAAGAAGGGGAGGTTGTAAGACCCCAACTTTTTGAATAAAGATGAATTTTTTATAATTATCATTTTTGAATATTGTGGAATGAATTTAATATAATGTTATAGTTGTGGGTAATATTTACAAATTTTGCAAAGTATGCAAGTTTTCATATTATATTCGATTGGTCGGAAAATATTTTTTTGTCGGGGAATATCAAATGCGACGGTATAATCATTGGTGGACCCCATTAACAAAATTATTATTCGGATTGAAAAAACGACAAAAATATTTTATTAAAAATAACGACGGAAGTTTTTTAATTAATATTGTTGAACTACTTCGGTAGTAAAAAAATGCGATGTACGTGTGGTTGCATAGTAGCACGGTATTGATTATTGATGCTTATGTGATAAGTCACTCGGTTTTGTTTTATTAGTATTATTAACGTAATAAAGCTGAAAAAACTTTTATATAAAATAGAATACTTTTATAAAGTTATTCGTTTTATTAAGCTAATGATAAAATCTTTTTTATATAAAAGCAGAATACTTTTATAAAGTTATTCGTTTTATTAAATAATAATTAGAATATATTATATTTTATTATGATAGTGTTGCATAGTGCCTGCATAGTGTTGCATAGTATTTTGCATAGTAAAATCTTTTTATATAAAACAAAATACTTTTATAAAGTTTTTTGTTTTATTAGATTATAAATAGAATATATTATATTTTATTTAAAAGATTTTGCTTTAAATATGGACCGTCCGATTAAAGTAAATCAACTGGACAGCTTCATGAATTAATTACTTATCCAATCCATTCTTCTATAAATAAGCTCATTCCTTCATTATTTTCTAATGAATTGGTGAAACTCTATAGAGAGAAAAAGAAGAATTTTTCATTACTTTCACTACTCGATATCAAGTTTCTTTTTTACGGTGAGGGTGTTATTTCTTTTGTATTCATGAAGAGAACTTCGTTATTCCATTCTTTATTATTCATTGGAATAACTTTTGTATCTGTGAGCTACCCTATACTTGGTGAAATTCTTCTATTATTCCAGTCTTTATTATTACATTGGAATATCCTCGTCATGCTTTTACGTCGGACTGGTTCCATCTTTATTATTTTGTTAAAATATCTTGTCAGATGTTTTTTTCTTGGGACTGGTTCCGCTCTTTATTATTATGTCGGAATATCACATGCATGTGTTTTATCTTTGGACTGGTTACGTTATTTAGTATTACATTGGAATAACATGTATGCTATCAATACCGCATGCATGGTGATTTATGTTGTTATTCCATTCTTTATTATTCTCATTGGAACATCTTGTCGGTCTTAATTTACTTAACTTTGGTTCCGTTACTCATTATTCTCGTTGAATAACTTTGTACATCTTAAGCACCGCATGCATGGTGATTTCTTTTGTTATTCCATTCTTTATTATACTCAGTTGGTTAAAGTTTTGACTTCTATACTCCATGAAATTAGTGGAATATCCTTGATATTTACCCTTCATCCAGTATCTTTTCATGGAAATATTCTTCTGAGCATTCTTAAATTTTACTCTACAAAGAAGTATCATGTTGACAATTTAAACGTTATTGGCTTCTGGACAAATTAATTCGTGAACTTGTTTTATTGAATTCTTATATCATTGTCATCATCCTCATGTTTATATTATGTTGAAAGTCATCTGTGGCCTGTAGTGCATAGATGGACTTGGTATGATTATGACCAGGGATTATTTGGTATAATCATGACCGTAATGTTACAAATGATGTGGTAAAAGTCATTTTGGCTGTAGTGCATTGATGGACAGTTGTTGGCATGATCATGACCATTGATGAATACACGAATGTCCTTGGCCCGTAGTGCATGGATAATTTATGGTCGTGATACTAAAGAATATCCTTAGCCGTAGTGCAGGGGTGATTCGATGATGTGGATTATTTATTAAGCTGAGTCTCAGCGATAAAAGTGATGAAAAACCTTTTAAATCATAAAAAATAGTAGATTTTATTCTCTAATTGACTTGCTTGTTCCGCTGCAGTTAAACTTGATGTTTGTTATACTGTATCAGTTTAACACTGTTTAAGGCTTATGATAATTTATTCTGCATTATCTTAGTCATAATATTTCTTGCTGGGCTAGTTTAGCTCACCCTTTCTTTCACTGTTCTCTTCAAGAAATGAGAACGTAGCTGGGACGAGTCGGGGAATGGAGTGATAGTCCGGATGATAATATTAGCTAGTAGTCCTCACTATACGTTAAATAGTGTGACAATAAATGTAATGAGGACTTATTTCGAGAGTGGATATTATGCAGAAGACAATATTTGTATTTAAACTCATGACTCTCTTGTTGTATAATTAAGATTGTATTTATATTCTGTACCATGTATTTGGCGACTCAAAATAGGTGATGTATACCTATTTTGGGGGCGTCACATTATTATTATTAATTAATTATTAATAATAATAAAAATTAAAATTTCAAGACAAATTAGGTTGATCGGGTTTATTATAGAACCAAGAAAACAAGAAACCAAACCTAGATTTTAATCCCAGATGCGTATCGGTTTTTTAAAATCTAAAACCGAATCGCATGATATTTATACAAAACCGCCGATTCGCATCAGGTCAGGTTCATCCAAAAACTGAAAAAACTGAAAAAATGCACACCCCTAACTTCAGTAGCTTCAATCTTTTCCCTTGTCTCTATGGTCCACTATAGGGGGAGGCTGAAAAAGTAAGTATTTAAAATTCATCCTTCTACTCACTTTGTTTTTTTCAACAAAATTTTCCCTCCTAACAAACAAAAGGAAATTTCTCCAATTTTGTCTTTTCCCTCTTTTTGGTGTACTACTTTTGTAAGACCCCAACTTTTTGAAAAAAAAATGAATTTTCTATAAATATCATTTTTGAATATTATGGAATGAATTTAATATAATGTTATAGCTGTGGGTAATATTTACAAATTTTGCAAAGTATGCAAGTTGTCATATTATATTCGATTGGTTGGGAAATATTCTTTTTGTCAGGGAATATCCGTACGATGGTACAATCATTGGTGGACCCCACAACAGAATTATTGTCGGATTGAGAAAACGACAAAAATATTTTTATTGAAAAGAACGGCGAAAGTTTTATCGTTAATACTGTTGAACTACTCGGTAGTAAAAGTACAGTAATACGCGTGGTTGCATAGTAGCACACGATATTGATTATTAAGGCTTACGTGATAAGTCACTCAGTTTTGTTTTATTAGTATTATTAACGAAATAAAACAGAAACATCTTTTTATATAAACCAAAATACTTTTATAAAGTTATTCGTTTTATTAGGCTAATAGTAAAATCTTTTTATATAAAATAGAATAGTTTTATAAAGTTATTCGTTTTATTTGATAATAATTAAATTTTATTAAATTTTATTATGCATAGTGTTGCATAGTGTTTTGCATAGTAAAATATTTTTATAAAGTTTTTTCGTTTTATTAGATTATAAATAGAATATATTATATTTTATTTAAAAGATTTTGCTTTAAATATGGACCGTCAGATTAAAGTAAATCAATCTGGACCGTTCATGAATAAGTTACTATGCAATCCATTTTTCTATAAATAGAAGTTCATTCCTTCATTATTTTTTTACGAATTCACTGAACTCTAGAGAGAGAAAGTTATAGAGAGAAATAAGAAGAGAAGTCTGCTAACTTTATTTTCCTATATCCAGTTTCTTTTACGGTAAGGGGTGTTATTCTTTCTTATTCATGAAGAGAACTTCTGTTACTCCATTCTTTATTATTCTGTTGGAATAACCTGTATACGTGAGCTACCCTATACTTGGTGACATTCTTCTATTATTCTGTCTTTATTATTTTGTTGGAATATCACGCTCATGTGTTTTACAGGACACGGTTAAAATCTTTATTATTACATTGGAATATCACATGCGTGTTTTTACAGGACTGGTTAAAATCTTTATTATTCTATTGGAATATCACATGCTCGTGTGTTTTACAGGACTGGTTCCTCTTTATTATTCTCGTTGGAATAACTTGGTGCATATGAAGTACCGCATGCATGGTGATTTCTGTTGTTATTCCATTCTTTATTATTACATTGGAACATCCTGTGCTGTCTTGAGTTTTGCTCGACTGGTTCCGTTACTTATTATTACATTGGAATAACTTTGTCATACATCTGCAATACCGCATGCATGGTGATTTCTTTTGTTATTACATTCTTTATTATACTCAGTTGATTAAAGTTTTGACTTCTATACTCCATGAAATTAGTAGAATATCCTTGATATTTGCGCTTCATCCAGTATCTTTTCATGGAAATATTCTTCTGAGCATTCTTGAATTTTACTCTACACAGAAGTATCATGTTGACAATTTGGACGTTGTTAGTTCTTGGACAAATTAATTCGTGAACTTGTTTTATTGAATTCTTATATCATTGTCATCATCCTCATATTTATATTATGTTGAAAGTCATCTTTGGCTTACGTGCATAGATGGACCTGATATGATTGTGATCAGGGATTATTCGGTATAGTTATGATTGTGACCAGGGATTATTCGGTATAGTTATGACCGTAATGTGACAAATGATGTGGTAAAAGTCCTCCTTGGCCTGTAGTTCATTGATGGACAGTTGTTGGTGTGATTATGACCAGGGATTATTCGGTATAGTCATGACCATTGATGATTACATGATTATCCTTGACTGTGATGTAGGGATAATTCAATTTTATTTATTAAGCTGAGTCTCAGCGATAAAAATGGATGAAAACATTTTAAATCTTAGAAGATAGTAGATTTTATTCTCCACTTGACTCTTTTAATGGATTGTTTGTTCCGCTGCAGTTAAACTTGATGTCTATTGTATTTTATCAGTTTAAATTGGTTGAAGACTAATGATAATTTATTCTGTATTATCTTAGTCATAATATTTCTTACTGGGCTAGTTGAGCTCACCCTTTTCTTTCATTGTTCTCTTCAGGAAATGAGAATATAGCTGGGACTAGTCGGGGAATGGAGTGACGGTCCAGAAGATAGCATTAGTAGTCCTCACTATTCTGTGAAATAGTGTGATAATAAATGTAATGAGGACTCCATTGAGAGTGGATATTGTCCAGAAGGCAATATTATTGTTTAAACTCTCAGCTATGTTTTGTCGTATTTTACACGACTGCTGTATAATTAAGTTGTATTTGAATTTATGTACCATGTATCTGGCGACTCAAGATGGATGATGTATACCTATTTTTGGGGGCGTCATAGTTGGTATCAAAGCTTAGGGATATGATCCCTGACTGAGATGTGAGATAAGAACTAGGAGGGGAGAGACGGGGAATTCCTTCGCTAGTATGACCTACCTAAGTTTACTTGTTATTTAATTGGTCGGTCAGAGTATAGAGATAATATGTGATATGTTAATTAACCCTTGTTTTGTTGCAGTATTTAAAAATGGCATCTGAAAATGTTGAGATAAGCAATGGCGCACAGGAGACCGTTGAGTCTCCACAGATCAATAATCAGGACAATGTGCAACAGGATGGCGATACTCCTCCTGCAAACAACAACACTGATCAATTGACGAACGACGGTGCGTTTAGGAGTTTTTTGGAATTCATGCAACATCAGGCGAAGGCGGCTCCTGTCCAAAATGCAGGTGGAAACACTGATAACTCTCAGACGGTCACCGCTAAGCAGATCAAGGAGCTGGGACCACCAGAGTTTTTTGGAGAGCCAAAACCACTTAAGGCGGAGACGTGGATAAAGCAAATCAACAAGATATTTGATGTCTTGGGATGCTCCGAGGAGCAAAAGGTTCCCTTTGCCACCTTCATGTTGCGTCGAAGGCGATTCATCGATGGGAATCGTAAAAGCGTACTCAACTCCGCCTTGACTAAAGATGTCTTGGGAGAAGTTCCAAGAGTTGTTCAACGACAAGTACTTTCCTGAAAGTATTCGTCACATGAAGGAGGTAGAGTTCATCAAGCTTGAGCAAAATAATATGACCGTGGCGCAGTACAAAGCTAAGTTTGCCGAGTTGTCTCGTTTTGCATCCCACTTAGTTGATAATGAGGAGAGAATGACGCGAATGTTTCTAAGAGGTTTGAAACCTGAGATACATCAATATCTTATCTCTCATAAACTGTGTTTGTATTCGGATGTTGTGAATAGGGCTCAGTTATTGGAACGCGATAATGAGTCAACCCAACCAAGAGAGAGCAACCAACATGTCGATAATACCAGTGGTAGCAGTCATCGAAGCGGGGACAATAAACATGGAGAGAATCAGCATGCCAGAAATGATAACCACTTCGGTGGTAATCATGGCCAAGATAATAGGAGCGAAAAGTTCAAGAAGAGAAAGTTCAGCAAAGATAGAAAGACCTCAGCACCAGCACCCACTATTAAGGAAGGAGAACGATCGTCGGTCGTGTGTTACAAATGTGGAGGGGAAGGACACATAAGTCCAAACTGCACGATGCAGTCCAAAGCATTTTATAATTGTCGAAAAGAAGGCCACCTAGCCCGATTTTATCGTGCACCAAAGTCAAGTCCAACTGGGATGGAGGCATCAATGGGGGTCCCAGACAAGACCAAACCGGTAGTTCAAGGGAGAGTGTTCGTCGTAACCTCTCAAAAAGCGAGGAATCCGAACGAGGTGATCAGGGGTAAGCTAAACATAAACTCTAGCAAAGTTTATATTTTATTTGATACTAGTTCTACCCACTCTTTCCTTTCTCCTACTTGCGCTCAACGTTTAAATTTAACTCCGAAGAGATTAGACTTTGACTTATCTGTTGAAACTCCGTTGGTAGAAACCTTCATTACATCCACAGTTTATAAGTCCTGTTTGATTCAAATTGGTAACCGCACGTTACCTGTCGATCTTATTTCTTTGAAAATACTTGCATTTGATGTGATTCTAGGGATTGATTGGTTAACTACTCATCATGCAAAAATTGATTATTTACATAAGGTTGTTAGCTTTCATATTCCTAACCAACCTATAATGCGAATTCAAGCAACCAAACCATTAAAATCAATCACAGTCATCTCAAGCCATAAAGCTATTCGTTTATTGAAAAACTGATGTCAAGCTTTCTTAGCTCATGTCACGGATCTAAACAAAAATACGTCAGTTTTGAATGATATTTCCATTGTTAATGAATTTCTGACGTATTCACGAAGAACTTCACGGCCTACCCAGAGCGTGAAATTGAATTTTGTATCGACCTTGAACACGGTACAAAACCCATTTCCAAAGCCCCATATCGAATGGCTCTATTGAACATCAGGAGTTAAAGACCCAACTGCAGGAATTATTAGACATTGGCTTTATTCGTCCTAGCACTTCTCCTTGGGGTGCTCCTGTTCTATTCGTGAAGAAGAAAGATGGGAGTATGCGACTTTGTATTGATTATCGGGAGTTGAATCATGTCACCATCAAAAATAGGTACCCAACGCCACGTATTGATGACCTGTTTGACCAGTTGCAAGTTGCCAAATTTTTTTCAAAGATTGATCTTTGTTCAGGATATCACCAGTTGAAGATTAGAACCGATGACATTCCAAAGACGGCTTTCCTAACTCGGTATGGGCATTATGAATTCCTAGTCATGTCTTTTGGATTGACTAATGCTCCTGCTGCCTTCATGGATATGATGAACTGAGTATTCAAGGAATATCTGGATCACTTTGTGGTCGTCTTTATTGATAACATCCTCATATATTCCAAAACCCGTGAAGATCATGAGCAACACTTAAGGCTGATACTCCAAAAGCTTCGTGAATATAAGCTTTATGCCAAGTTAAAGAAATGCGAGTTCTGGCTTGATGAAGTAGCATTCCTTGGGCACGCGGTATCAAGTCATGGAATATCTGTTGACCTAGCAAAGATTGAAGCTATTCAAAGTTGGGAGCAACCTAAATCAGTGACCAAAGTACGTAGCTTTCTCGGCTTAGTTGGTTATTATCGGAGATTCGTAGTATGGTTTTCTCAAATCGCTACTCCATTAACTCAGCTGACTCGGAAAGATACAAAGTTCGGTTGGAGCGAGGATTGTGATAAGAGTTTTCAAGAACTCAAGAGAAGACTCATTTCAGCACCTGTTCTGACAATACCATCTGGTTCGGAGGGATTTGTCATCTACAGTGATGCTTCGGGCAAAGGGTTAGGATGTGTTCTCATGCAACATGGGAAAGTCATAGCTTTATGCCTCTTACGATAACTCAAAGAATATGAGAGGAATTATCCTACTCATGATCTAGAGTCATAAATTTGTTATCTTCGCATTAAAGATTTGGAGGCATTACTTGTATGGGGAGAAAGTGGAGATCTTTACGGATCATAAAAGCCTCAAATATTTCTTCACTCAAAAGGAACTCAACATGCGACAACGACGTTGGCTTGAACTATTGAAAGATTATGATCATACCATCCAATACCATCATGGAAAAGCGAACGTGTTAGCTGACGCATTGAGTAGAAGATCATATGCGGGTACTAGTGCGATATTGTCAACGCAAAGGCCTATTTTGTATGACTTGCAAAGGATGGAGATAGAGATAAAGACTCCAGGGACCCACGTGATGATGGCGAATATACGAGTAGAACTGACTTTAATTGATAAAGTTAAAGTCGCTCAAGTTCTGCATCGAGTCGATGCGTATGAGGAAGAAAGTGCAAGAAGGTGCTATGCTTAGGAAGCAAGAATCGATAAAGAAGGAATACTTGAGTCAACTCCGGACTTTGTATTCCTAACGACCACGATTTAAAGTATAAAATCATGATGGAGGCGCACAACACAATCGTTTGCAATCCATCTGGAAGTACCAAATGTATCGTGATCTTTCGTCATACATTTTGGTGGAGCAATATGAATAGAGAGATAGATACTGTTTATCTCAAGGTGTCTAACTTGTCAACGAAGTCGGCGGAGCATCAAGTACCAAAAGGTCCATTGCAACCACTTGAAACTCCGAGAATGGAAGTGGGAGCACATTACCATGGATTTTCAAGCATTGGTCTTCCCAAGGTTTCTCAAGGCATAGATGCTGATTTGGGTCATTGTTGATAGATTGACCAAGTCCGCTCATTTCTTACCAATACGAGAAACTTATACACTTGAACATCTTGCTCGTATGTACATAAACGAGATTGTAAGACTGCATGGCATGCCAGTATCCATAGTTTCTGATCGAGACCCAAGATTCACTTCACGATTTTGGGTTAGTTTGCAAAAAGCTATGGGCACGGATTTACGATTTAGTTCAGCATATCATCCTCAGACGGACGGACAATCAGAGAGGACTATTCAAACTCTTGAAGATTTATTAAGACTCTGTGTCCTTGACTTCAAGGGCAGTTGGGACAATTTCTTACCATTGGTGGAGTTTTCCTACAACAATAATTATCAAGCAAGCATTGGCATGGCTCCATTCGAGGCGTTCTATGGAAGAAAGTGTCGTTCTCCAGTATGCTGGGATGAGGTGGGTGAAGCAACGTTGTTGGGACCCGAGTTGGTACGTACGACTACGAAAAAGATTCAAACGATCCGACAACGTATAAAAACCTCACAAGATCGACAAAAGAGTTATGCTGATCTTCATCGAAAGGACGTGGAATTCGATATAGGAGATCCGTGTGTTGTTACGTGTTGCTCCATGGAAAGGAGTTACAAGATTTGGAAAGAGAGGAAAGCTCAATCCTCGATTCATTGGCCCATTTTAATCCTCGATCGAGTAGGAGGCGTGGCCTATAGACTCGCTTTTTCGCCAAGTATGTCTCGTGTTCATAACGTTTTTCACATATCCATGTTACGTAAATATGTGGAAGACTCGAACCACATTATTGAGTTAGAACCGGACGAAATAGCGAAAGATTTAACATATGAAGAGGTTCCTATTCAAATCTTGGATAAAAAGGAACATATTCTGTGACGCCCCCAAAATTAGGTATACGTCACCCATCTTGGGTCGCCACTTACATGGTACATAAATCAAATACAAACTTAATTATACAACAGTCGTATAAAATACGATAAAATATAAACTGAGAGTTTTAATAAGAATATTGTCATCTAGAAAGTATTCAAACACAATGGAGTCCTCGTTACATTTATTATTACACTATCTAACAGAATAGTGAGGACTACTAATGCTATCATCCGGATCATTACTCGCTCCCCGAGGCGTCATACGCGCCTATATTCTCATTTTTCAAGAGAAGAAAGTGAAAGAAAGCGTGAGCTCAACTAGCCCAATAAGAAATATTATGACTAAGATAATGCAGAATAAATTATCAATAGTCTTCAACAATGTTAAACTGATAAAAAATAATAGACATCAAGTTTAACTGCAACGGAACAAGCAATCTATTAAAAGAGTCAAGTAGAGAATAAAATCTACTATCTTTTATGACTTAAAAAGTTTTTCATCACTTTTATCATTTGAGACTCAACTTAATAAATAATCCACATCATCGAATCACCCCCTGACTACTGGCCAAGAATATTCTTTAGTATCACGACCACAAATTATCCATGTACTACGGCCAAAGATAATCGTGTTTTCATCAACGGTCCCGATCATGCCATAAAACAATTCATCTTTGCTCCAATGGTCAAGAGAATCCATAGCCATGATCATACCAAAATTGTCCATAAATGCATTTACGGGCCAATGAGGACTTTTTTCACATCATTTGTAACATTACGGTTATGATTATACCGAATAATCCCTGGTCATAATAACACCAAGTCCATCTATGCACTACAGGCCGCAGATGACTTTTACCACATCATTTGTAATATTACGGTCATGATTATACCGAATAATCCCTGGTCATAATCATACCAAGTCCATCTATGCACTACAGGCCACAGATGACTTTCAACAAAATATAAACGTGAGGATGATGACAATGATATAATAATTCAATAAAACAACTTCAAGAATAAATTTATCTAGGAACCAATAACATCCAAATTGTCAACAAGATACTATTTTGTGGTGTAAAATCCAAGAATGCTCAGAAGAATATTTCCATAAAACGATATTGGATGAAGCGCAAATATCAAGGATATTCCACTAATTTCATAGAGTATAGAAGTCAAAACTTTAACCAACTGAGTATAATAAAGAATGGAATAACAACAGAAATCACCATGCATGCGGTACTTCGCATAGACAGGTTATTCCAACAGAATAATAAATAATGGAATAACAACAGAAATCACCATGCATGCGGTACCAGATGTACAGACAAAGTTATTCCAATGTAATAGTAAATAATGGAATAACAACAAAAATCACCATGCATGCATGTATTAGCGTGACAGACGAGTTATTCCAATGTAATAATAAATACGAAATAATAAATAATGGAACTGTGTCGTGAAAATTGCAAACAGTGATATTAAACGTAATATTAAATGCGAGAATAATAAATAATGGAACTGTGTCGTGAAATTACATCGACATGAGGATATTCGACGTAATATAAAGACGGAATAATATAAGGATTTCACCAAGTATAGGGGAGTCTCACGTATACAAAAGTTATTCCAGCAGAATAAATAAGAATGGAATAACATAAGGATTTCACCAAGTATGTGGTACGCCGCTTATACAAAGTTATGTATAGGTATGTCATGGCGTGATACAAAGTTATTCCAATAGAATAATAAAGAATGGAATAACCGAAGTTCTCTTCATGAATAAGAAAGAATAACACCCCTTACGGGTACAAAAAATAATATCCCTTACCGTAAAAGAAACGTGTTATAAGAGTAGGGAAGTAGCAGAATACTTTTCTTCTTTCTCTCTATAGTTTTCTCTTTGTGGAGTTTCAGTGAATTTGTAAGAAAATAATGAAGGAATGAGCTTCTATTTATATAAAAATGGACTGCATAGTAACTAACTTATAAACGGTCCAGATTGATTTACTTTAATCTGACGGTCCATATTTAAAGCAAAATCTTTTAAATAAAAGATAATATATTCTATTTATAATCTAATAAAACGAATAACTTTATAAAAGATTTTACTATGCAAACACTATGCATAATAAAATATAATATAATCTAATTATTATTATTTCAATAAAACGAATAACTTTATAAAAGTATTCATTTTATATAAAAGTTTTTCCATTTTATTACGTTAATAATACTAATAAAACAAAATTTATAAATTAATAATAATTGAATCAAATAACGTGAGATACTATGCAGCAACTACGGTAGCAATAATTGAACAAAACTGAGTGACTTCTCTCACGAATATTAATAATAATTAATCTGGTGCTACTATGCAACCACGCCAGACATCGCAGACTTTTACTACCGAGTAGTTCAACCGTTTTAACGATAAAACTTCCGCCGTTATTTTCATAAAATATTTTTGTCATTTTCTCCATCCGATAATAATTCTATTGTGGGGTCCACCAATAATTGTACCGTCGTACGGATATTTCCCGACAAAAAGAATATTCACCGACCAATCGAATATTATATACCAACTTGCTTACTTTGCAAAATTTATAAATACTACCCACAACTATAACATTATATCAAATCCACACCATAATATTAAAAAAAATATTTTGAGAAAATTAAATATTTATTCATAAAATCTGGGGTCTCACAATCTCCCCTCCTTATGGAATTTCGCCCTCAAAATTTACGTACGTACCTGGTATGCCGAACAGGTGAGGATACCTTGACTTCATTTCAGATTCTAACTCTTGAGGTATAACCTTTGAGTGTTAAATATGATTCTTCTTATCCAAGATTTTAACAGGTACATCTTCATACGTTAAATTATCCGTTATCTCGTCCGGTTCTAAATCAATAATGCGATTCGGATCATCCACATATTTACGTAACATCGATACGTTACAAACGTTATAAACATGTAACATTTTTTGTGGTAAAACGAGTCTATAGGCCACAGTTTCTACTCGATCGAGGATTTGAAATGGGCCAATTAAATCGAGGGTTGAGATTTCCTCTCTTCAGCAACTCTTGCTTTTAAAATAACGTCCTCTTGAACCTTCTTCTTAGTATTCATCGCCTCGTCTCGTAGAGCTTGCGCTTGCGGCTTTAACTTTATCGATTAAAGTCAATTCTACTCGTATATTCGTTATCTTCATGTGGGTCCCTCGAGTCTTTAACTCTATCTTCATCATTTGTAAGTTATACGAAATGAGTCTTTGTGTTAACAACATCGCACTCGTAAACGCATACGATCTTCTACTCAACACATCACCTACCACGTTCATTTCTTCCACGATGATATTGAATGGTACTATCGTAATCTTCAATATTTCGAGTCAACGTCTTTGGTGCATTATACGTCCGTTTTAAGTAAAGAAATATTTGAGGGTTTAAGAAATGGGTTTTTGTACTGAGGTCAATACAAAATTCGATTTCACGCTCTAGGGTAGGCTAAGAATCTTCAGGAATACGTCGAGAAATTTATTAACAATAGAAATATCCTTCAAAACTGTGACCCTCATCCAAGACTTGGATAGCACGTCACATTGATACCTATCAACTTGCCATCGTCATTCATGACGTTGCCTACGGAAAGTCTGGCTTCGGTGCATTCCACACAAGGAAGTCAACAACGAAAGGATCGGGGCTCTTTACTTATGGCTTGATATGATAATGATTGTCTTTAGTGGTTTGATTGCTTGAATTCGCATAACAGGTTGGTTAGGAATATGAAAGCTAACCACCTTACGGAAAGCATGATGAGTAGTTAACCAATCGATTTCTAAAATCACATCAAAGGCAAGTATTTTCAAAGAGATAAGATCGACAGGTAACGTGAAAATGTCGATTTGAATCAACAAGATTTATAAACGGTGGAGGTAACGAAGGCTCCTACTGACGAAGTTTCAACCAATAAGTCAAAGTCTAACTTCTCCGGAGTTAAATTTAAATGTTGAACGCAAGCAAGATAGATAAAATAATGGGTAGAATCGGTATCGAATAAGGTATAGACTTCGTAATTTATAATTAACTAACCCGTGCTAACTTCGTTCGGGTTACTCGCTTTTTGAGAAGTCACGAAAAATGCTCTTCCTGAAACCACCGACTTTGTTTTGTCCGTATCCGCCTTTGGTGCCACTGTCCCAGCTGGACTTGACTTTGGTGCACGACAAAATTGAGCTAAATGACATTCTCTTCTTGAAATTTCTACTTCTATTATCTTGGCCATATTACCACCGAAGTGGTTACCATTCTTGGCATGATAATTTCTCCCACGAAGGTTATCGTTGTTCCGATGGCCGTTGCCACCGGTACGATTATTATCCTGTTGTTGGTCGTTACCTTTTAGTTAAGCTGACTCAACGGTCTCATGTGCTTCATTGCTTATCTCAATATTTTCAGATGTCATCCGCAAAACACTGTCACAAAACAAGGGTTAATTAACATATCACATATTATCCCTATACTCTGACCGACCAATTAAATACCACATAAACATAGGTAGGTCATACTAGCGAAGGAATTCCCCGTCTCTCCCCTCTTAGTTCTTATCTCACATCTCAGCCAGGGATCATATCCCTAAGCTTTGATACCAACTGTGACGCCCCCTAAATTAGGTATACGTCACCCATCTTGGGTCGCCAATTACATGGTACACAAATCAAATAAAAACTTAATTATATAACAGTCGTGTAAAATACGACAAAATATAAACTGAGAGTTTTAATAAGAATATTGTCATCTAGACAGTATTCAAACACAATGGAGTCCTCGTTACATTTATTATTACACTATCTAACAGAATAGTGAGGATTACTAATGCTATCATCTGGACTGTCACTCCATTCCCCGAGGACTACATCGCCTATATTCTCATTTCAAGAGAAAACGGTGAAAGAAAGGGGTGAGCTCAACTAGCCCAGTAAAAAATATTATGACTAAGATAATGCAGAATAAATTATCAATAGTCTTCAACAATGTTAAACTGATAAAATACAATAGACATCAAGTTTAACTGCAGCGGAACAATCAATCTATTAAAAGAGTCAAGTAGAGAATAAATCTACTATCTTTTATGACTTAAAAGGTTTTTCATCACTTTTATCGATGAGACTCAACTTAATAAATAATCCACATCATCGAATCACCCCTGAACTACGGCCAAGGATATTCTTTAGTATCATGACCACAAATTATCCATGTACTACGGGCCAAAGATAATCGTGTTTTCATCAACGGTCCTGATCATGCCATAAAACAATTCATCTTTGCTCCAATGGCCGAAGAGAATCCATAGCCATGATCATACCAAAAATTGTCCATAAATGCATTACGGGCCAATGAGGACTTTTTCCACATCATTTGTAACATTACGGTTATGATTATACCGAATAATCCCTGGTCATAATAACAAAGTCCATCTATGCACTACAGGCCACAGATGACTTTTACCACATCATTTGTAATATTACGGGCCATGATTATATCAATAATCCTCGGTCATAATCATACCAAGTCCATCTATGCACCATGAGCCACGAGATGACTTTCAACAAAATATAAACGTGAGGATGATGACAATGATATAATAATTCAATAAAACTACTTCAAGAATTAATTTATCTAGGAACCAATAACGTCCAAATTGTCAACAAGATACTGTTTTGTGGTGTAAAATTCAAGAATGCTCAGAAGAATATTTCCATAAAACGATATTGGATGAAGCGCAAATATCAAGGATATTCCACTAATTTCATAGAGTATAGAAGTCAAAACTTTAACCAACTGAGTATAATAAATAATGGAATAACAAAAGAAATCACCACGTACGCATGTATGTGGTGGCGTAAGACAAAGTTATTCCAATGTAATAGTAAATAATGGAATAACAACAAAAATCACCATGCATGCGGTACTTCAGCATAGATATAGTTATTCAATGTAATAATAAATCTGAAATAATAAATAATGGAACCAGTGGGTGAAATTCACATGCACGGGATATTAAACGAGAATATTAAATGCGAATAATAATAAATAATGGAACCGAGGTCGTCGTGAAATTACATCGATGACGAGGATATTCGGCGAGAATATAAAAGACGGAATAATATAAGGATTTCACCAAGTATAGGGGAGTCCACGTATAAAGGTTATTCCAACAGAATAAATAAGAATGGAATAACATAAGGATTTCACCAAGTACAGGGTATGCCGCTTATACAGGTTATGTATAGGGTATGCCGCGTATACAGGTTATTCCAATAGAATAATAAAGAATGGAATAACCGAAGTTCTCTTCATGAATAAGAAAGAATAACACCCCTTACGGGTACAACAAATAATATCCCTTACCGTAAAAGAAACGTGTTATAAGAGTAGGGAAGTAGCAGAATACTTTTCTTCTTTCTCTCTATAGTTTTCTCTTTGTGGAGTTTCAGTGAATTCGTAAGAAAATAATGAAGGAATGAGCTTCTATTTATAGAAAAATGGACTGCATAGTAACTAACTCATGAACGGTCCAGATTGATTTACTTTAATCGATTTATTATATTTAAAGCAAAATCTTTTAAATAAAATATAATATATTATATTTATAATCTAATAAAACGAATAACTTTATAAAAGATTTTTACTACGCAAACACTATGCAGTACTATGCAAACACTATGCATAATAAAATATAATATAATCTAATTATTGTCTAATAAAACGAATAAGTTTATAAAAGTATTACATTTTTATATAAAAAGATTTTACTATTAGCCTAATAAAATGAATAACTTTATAAAAGTATTCTGTTTTATATAAAAAGTTTTTCTATTTTATTACGTTAATAATACTAATAAAACAAAACTTATAAATCAACAATAATTGAATCCAAATACTATGCAGCAACTACTGTAGCAATAATTGAACAAATCTGAGTGACTTCTCACGTAAATATTAATAATTAATACTGTGTGCTACTATGCAACCACGCCAGACATTCTTGTACTTTTACTAACCGAGTAGTTCAGCAGTTTTAACGGTAAAACTTCCGCCCGTTATTTTCATAAAATATTTTTGTCGTTTTTTCTTCATCCGACAATAATTCCGATTATAGGGGTCCATTAATGATTTCGATCCATCATCTGAATATTCTCCGACAAAAAGAATATTCCCCGACCAATCGAATATTATATATCAACTTACTTACTTTGCAAAATTTATAAATACTACCCACAACTATAACATTATATCAAATCCACACCATAATATTAAAAAAATATTTCGAGAAAATTAAATATTTATTCATAAAATCTGGGGTCTCACATATTCTACGCTCCAAGGTTATACCTCAAGTCAAAGTTTTGTGGAGAAACAACGATATTGAGAAAATGACATGGGAGTTAGAATCTAAAAT
This sequence comes from Panax quinquefolius, assembly GCA_020205615.1. Taxonomy (NCBI): domain Eukaryota; kingdom Viridiplantae; phylum Streptophyta; class Magnoliopsida; order Apiales; family Araliaceae; genus Panax; species Panax quinquefolius. The sequence continues at coordinate 20,082,890 of CM035157.1, forward strand.
GAAGTCAAGGTATCCTTACCTCTTCGATATACCAGGTACGTACCCTAATTTCGAGGGCGAAATTTCTTAAGAAGGGGAGGTTGTAAGACCCCAACTTTTTGAATAAAAAATGAATTTTCTATAAATATCATTTTTGAATATTATGGAATGAATTTAATATAATGTTATAGTTGTGGGTAATATATTCGATAGGTTAGGAAATATTCTTTTGTCGTGGAATATCGTGACGACGCAAGTACAATCATTGGTGGACCTTAATTAATGTAATTATCATCGAATTGAGAAAACGACAAAAATATTTTTATAATAAAAAAAGAACGGCGAAAGTTTTACGATTAATATCATTGAACTACTCGGTAGTAAAGTATAGAATACGCTGTGGTCAGATAAGAATACATACCAGATATGATTATTAAGGCTTACGTGAAAAGTCACCAGCTTTTATTTTATTAGTATTATTAATCTAAATAAAATAGAAATATCTTTTTATAAAAAATGAATACTTTTATAAAGTTATTCGTTTTATTTGATAATAATTAGATTTTATTATGCATAGTGTTGCATAGTGTTTTTCATAGTAAAATCTTTTTATAAAGTTTTTGTTTTATTAGATTATAAATAGAATATATTTTATTTTATTTAAAAGATTTTGCTTTAAATATATGGACTGGTCAGATTAAAGTAAATCAATCGGACCGGATTCATGAATAAGTTACTATGCAATCTATTTTTCTATAAATAGAAGCTCATTCCTTCATTATTTTCTTACGAATTCACTGAACTCTAGAGAGAGAAAGTTGTAGAGAGAAATAAGAAGAGAAGTCTGCTAACTTTCTTTTCCTATATCCAGTTTCTTTTACGGTAAGGGGTGTTATTCTTTCTTATTCATGAAGAGAACTTATGTTATTCCATTCTTTACTATTCTGTTGAATAACTTTGTATCGTGAGATACCCTATACATAACCTCAGACACGCAGATACCCTATACTTGGTGAAATTCTTCTGTTATTCCATTCTTTATTATTCTGTTGGAATAACCTGTATACGTGGGCTACCCTATACTTGGTGACATTCTTCTATTATTCTGTCTTTATTATTCTGTTGGAATATCATGTCTGTGTGTTTTACACCGGACCTGGTTCCGTCTTTATTATTCTGTTGGAATATCCTGTCTGTGTGTTTTACACCGGACCTGGTTCCGTCTTTATTATTCTGTTGGAATATCCTGTCTGTGTGTTTTACACCGGACCTGGTTCCGTCTTTATTATTCTGTTGGAATAACCTGTCTATGCGAAGTACCGCATGCATGGTGATTTCTGTTGTTATTCCATTCTTTATTATTCTATTGGAACATCCCGCTCGGTGCAAGTAGTTTTGCTGGCCGAGGGTTCCGTTACTTATTATTACATTGGAATAACCTCGCTATGCGCAATCTTGCATGCATGGTGATTTCTTTTGTTATTACATTCTTTATTATACTCAGTTGATTAAAGTTTTGACTTCTATACTCCATGAAATTAGTAGAATATCCTTGATATTTGCGCTTCATCCAGTATCTTTTCATGGAAATATTCTTTAGAGCATTCTTGAATTTTACTCTACACAGAAGTATGATGTTGACAATTTGGATGTTGTTAGTTCTTGGACAAATTAATTCGTGAACTTGTTTTATTGAATTCTTATATCATTGTCATCATCCTCATATTTATATTATGTTGAAAGTCATCTTTGGCTTACGTGCATAGATGGACCTAATATGATTGTGATCAGGGATTATTTGGTATAGTTATGATTGTGACCAGGGATTATTCGGTATAGTTATGACCGTAATGTGACAAATGATGTGGTAAAAGTCCTCCTTGGCCTGTAGTTCATTGATGGACAGTTGTTGGTGTGATTATGACCAGAGATTATTCGGTATAGTCATGACCATTGATGATTACATGATTATCCTTGACTGTGATGTAGGGATAATTCGATTTTATTTATTAAGCTGAGTCTCAGCGATAAAAATGGATGAAAACATTTTAAATCTTAGAAGATAGTAGATTTTATTCTCTACTTGACTCTTTTAATGGATTGCTTGTTCCGCTGCAGTTAAACTTGATGTCTATTGTATTTTATCAGTTTAACTTGGTTGAAGACTAATGATAATTTATTCTGTATTATCTTAGTCATAATATTTCTTACTGGGCTAGTTGAGCTCACCCTTTTCTTTCAGTGTTCTCTTCAGAAAATGAGAATATAGCTGGGACTAGTCGGAGAATAGAGTGACGGTCCAGAAGATAGCATTAGTAGTCCTCACTATTCTGTGAAATAGTGTGATAATAAATGTAATGAGGACTCCATTGAGAGTGGATATTGTCTAGAAGGCAATATTATTGTTTAAACTCTCAGCTATGTTTTATCGTATTTTACACGACTGCTGTATAATTAAGTTGTAATTGAATTTATGTACCATGTATCTGGAAACTCAAGATGAGTGATGTATACCTATTTTTGGGGGCGTCGTAACTTTGATGTTGGAGTTTTGGACAGTAGACAAATCTATGTAAGACAGGACAGGACATTCCCATTCTATTGGGGGAACTTTCTTTTCTATGTACGTTTGTCTACTTAATTGGATTTCCCACCCACACAACTGTTAGGCATGTTTGATGCGAACTTCGTACTTGATGTGGGTTCATATAGGCCTTAGCCTCTCCTCTTTTCTTGGTAGCTAGCTTTTCAAGGTGGGTCAAAAAAGCTAAAGTTTATATCATTGGTGCTTTTTTTGAGAGTCTTACTTGCAAGTCAGGACTCGTAAACGGTGAGACCTATGGAAAGGGCTATACTGATAGGTGCAAAAAGGTGACCTATGGAAATGACAAATAAAAAAAGACAAATTAAAATATTATTAAGTGCAAAAAGGTGTCGATCAGTATCACAGTGTCATTAGGATGAAAGCCACCATAACTGGGTAGGCGGGTGTATTGATGCGACTAAACAATTGTAAAATGAAAAGGGTTGAAAAAACAAGAGGATAATAAGATGGAAAACAAAAAGCTCATGAAAGCAATGCATGAATGAAGAAAAACCCCAGAAGACAATTTATCTTCATAATTACTTGGAGTAATCTTCTCTATCAAAGAACCCTATATACATTAATCCTCTTTCTTTCTTTCTTCAGAATCCATGCATAACTGCACTCTCCTTCATTAATTCTCTTCTCTCTAAAAGCCACGTATAATTAGACCTGGAAATATAGTTGGTTAACTGTCAGGTCAACCCATATTAACTAGAACCAAATGGGTTAATTAATTATTTTTATTTATTTGGGTTGGATAAAGTTTGGAACCATATTTTTAAAAAGAAATATAGTTCCAACCCGATTAACCATTTTTCGACTCATATTTTATTCCAAATCTAAATCAAAAGTTCTTTCCACCCATATTTAAATATTCAAGAAATTCAACCACCCACTCACCCACTCCACCCCACCCCACCCCACACCACACCAACCCACCCCCATCCCACCCCACCCACCCACACCACCCCCACCCCCACCCAAAAAAAATAATGTGTACATAATATTATTATTTTTGGTTGGATTGGGTTAGGGTGGGATGGGATGGGGTGGGGTGGGGGGTAAGGGGTATATACATAATCACATAATATTATTTTTTTAGTGAGGGTGGGGTGGGGTTCAAAGCGGGTCAGTAAGTGGGGTGGATTGGGGTGGGTTGGGGGTAAGGGGTATATACATAATCACATAATATTATTTTTTTAGTGGGGGTGGGGGTGGGGTGGGGTAGGGTGAGGTGGGGATAAGGGGTATATACATAACCACATAATATTAGTGTCAAATTAGGCCTTCATAGAACCCATAACCCATGACAATATTAAAATAGTTAATATGGTTAATATGGTTTTTAACCATAACCATATGGTTCCAACCCACATTATCAATATTAAAAATGGTTAATATGGTTTTAGTTCTTAAATGGAACAATAACCATATTTTGAAAACCAAAATCAACCCATAACCATATTTTGCCAGGCATGCGTGTTTTATCAAACGAGTCCCATTCTTGATTTTTCATTCGGCAGCAGTCGATTTATATTTCGCAATTCGTTTTCTTCTCTTCATGTCACGAGAATATAACCAGGATTTTTTCCATCTTGATGACGATGTAGGCCTAGGCCTGGCCACCTCGCCGGAGAAATCTTAAATCCCCTCTCTCTCTCCTTCTCTCCTCTTCTAGTGCACGTTTGAAGGAGAGAGAACAAGTAAATTCCTTACTGGAACAGTTAGTTAGGGATGCAGAATGAGTTAATATTATGCATGTGACGCCCCCAAATCCGGGTTAACTGAACCCCGAGTTTGGTGCTCACGAACCACAAAAAATATAACATCTAACTACCCATTCATTTATAAATAGGAATACATTACCACATTAACATATGTTGTTAATACATTGATCCCAGGTCTACTAACCTTAACATTACAAATATACCCCTTAGATATACAAAAAGGGTTTACAATATAATACAATATAAATAATATTGTTCATCATAGCTAGTTTATTACTATGCCTTTGCCTTTATTCTTCTTCGCAGCACCTTCTGCAACTTCGTCCCTAGCTAAAAAGTTTTATTTATAGCAAGGGTGAGTAACAAGTTTGCCCCGCAAGTTAAGATATACGATAAAGATGTAGAAATCAATATCAAACCTTCTCACATTCTATGCAACAATAATTCGATAATGAAAGAGTACAACGCTTTCAAAGGTTTCTACGATATTCAAGTGAATAATTAAGAATTAATTCTACGATATAGGAAAGTGGAATATTTTTCAAATTTATCTTTGAGTGATCCATTGGATCTTGAACTTTCTTCTCGAGTAACTATCAAAGTTATACTTTGATATACCCAGTGTATCGAGATAACCATAAAGATTAAATCATACCCTCCGCAAGTATATAAAGTGATCACTTTTAGTATACCCTATATTATGCATAATACTTAATCGCGCGCAAAGGCCGAATACACGACCGATAAAATTTTCCCTTTATATAAAAGGTTGTTCGTCTCAGTCTCAGAATCAAGATTTTGATTTAACAACGAAATACTGTGATTTCAAATTCTATTTACTTCTCGATCTAGCCGAAATAATTGGCATCGATCTGTCAATAATAATTGAATTCTCTTCTCGAACCTATCAAGTTCTATCAAATGTTCGTCTTGCCAGAATAATTAGCTAAGACATTTCTCAGTATAATTTGACAATAAACAGGAATTATCTGTACTGTCAATTCTAACTTCTACAGATATGAATATCCAACAACAGTTATTTTACAAATGTATATTTCTGAATTAGTAATTCAATTTGAATTATTAAACATGCACTAACTGCGAATAATCAACAATAAATTCCCTGGATGTGGTGTAATTAGCAATAATTAACCACTATAATAATTGAATGAATATAACTCAAGGTTGAGTTAGAAAACTTGTCTCTTCCATCGATTACAAATTTATCTGATACAATTTATCTGCGTTAGTAAGACCTATAATCAACGAAATGCTCGGTCTCACAATTAGCAGCGATCATTTATAACACACAAAGATTTGTAGTTTCTGGTCAAACCTTCTCCTAAACACATTAGCACATAGTCACATCAGTGTTTATAACCTAGATAAACACTTATCAAGTCTAACTATTTTGGTCTGGTTGGACTTTGGTCCACTCTCGGTGTTCTGGTCACCCTATTCGACAATTAACACAGTCATTGTCAAGCAAAATTGGTTTCTAAGCTTCAATATTAATTTAGATAAGTCCATTATCATTTCTAATATTTTTCAGAAGCTTTTAGTAATTATCAAGCAATTATTATAATTTATAATAATTTTTCAAACATCGGAATCATTTTTAAATGATTTAATTATCAAATAATCTTATCATTATTAATATTTAATAATATCAAAATATTAATAACATACTTGTCAAAATATTAAAGTTATTATTAATAACTTAAAATATTTTTAAATCAACAATATTCTCTTTAAATGATTTTTAAAATAATTAAAATCATTTTTAAATTATCACCATTAATATTAAAATATTAATGAAATTATTATCCAAATATTAAAAGTCATTAATTATAACTTAAAATATTTTAATATCATTTTCTCATTTTAAATGATTTTAAATCAATAAAACCATTTTTAATTCATTTATTCAATATAACAATTAAATAAATCTAACATCATTATTATTAATTTATTAATGAGAATTCTCCAAAAATATTAAAAATTATATTTTATAATTTAAAATATTTTCTAACACTTTCTTCTTATTTAAAATGATTTTTAAATCATTTAAATCATTTTATCTTAATTATTTAATTTAATAATCAAATAAATCTAATATCATTAATATTAAATTATTAATAAAAATTCTCCAAAAATATTAAAAGTTACATTTTATAACTCAAAATATTTTTAAATTCATTATTCTTATTTAGAATGATTTTTCATAATATTAAATCATTTTCTCTAATGTATTTAATATACTAATTAAATAAATTAAATATCATTTTATTCAAATAATTAATATTTTTAATGAAAAATATTTTAAATAGTCAGAAATTATTTTCATAATTTAAAATAATTTTTAAAACTATTTTAGTAATTTTATAATTTATTTCTATTTTTAATTATTTTCTAGAAATTAGGAAAATAAAATTAAACAAATCGTCATTATAGGCCTATAGTGACACATTCTCGTAGCCTTAGTGTTCTTAGCTCAAGAACACCGACAATCTCGTGGTTCGAGAGGCAAGGTTCAATTCTTTATTAATCTCAGATTAAGTATGTTCGGTGGTTTTCTTAAACGTTTATCTTGTAGACAATACGCACCACTACAACAATCAACCACTATAAAAGTAATACATCAACATAATATAAAGATTCGAGCTCTCAAACATACTGTCAGATGGTTTCTGGGTTTTCTAGAAACCCAGGCTGTTTCTTGTCATCTAAATGTTTTAGGTTATAGTCCTTATGTAAGACTCCAACTTTTATGAATAAAGATGAATTTTCTATAAATATCATTTTTAAATATTAAGGTATGAATTTGAAATAATATTATAGTTGTGGGTAATATTTATAAATTCTGCAAAGTATGCAAGTTGTTATATTATATTCGATTGGTCGAGGGAATATTAGGTTTAGCGAGGAATATTCGTACAACTACTCAATCATTGGTGGACCCTAAAATGTAATTATTGCCGGATTAAGAAAGCGACAAAAAAATATTTTATGAAAATAATAATTTGAAGTTTTACCATTAATCTTGTTGAACTACTTTCGGTAGTAAAAAATGCGATGTCTGGCGTGGTTGCATAGTAGCAATACGGTATTGATTATTGATGCTTACGTGAGAAGTCATTCGGTTTTGTTCAATTATTGCTATATTAATTGTTGCATAGTATCTCACGTTATTTGATTCAATTATTGTTGATATTCTTTATATTATTAAATCAATAATTGAGACGACAAAGTTATTAATATTATTATTTGCAATATTAACGAAGTCTAGAAGTTCTGTCAAGGAGAGGTTAGATAATCTAATCACTTGCGCGCCAATAGGGAGAAATCCTTATTGGAAAGCCCCCTTCTCGGGAGCGACATTCGGTCGATTAATATTGTGAATTATAATAAAGATGATAAATGTTGTTAAAATTATTAAGGTGATTTTTATGAAGTTTGCTTATTTTATGGATCTCCATTTACCCATTTTTCAAAAATAATCGGTAGAAAATTTTTAAAGGTGGGGCCCACATGTGGGACCCATATGTGTTGGAAAAATGATTTTGGAAATGGAAGAGTATATGTATGGAAGTATATGTATTGAGTATATGGTGGGAGAAAATGATATGTGAAAATGAGAGGTATGTGATATGTGTGTGAGTGGAAAATGGTAGAAAAGTGGTAGTGTGATAGTGATGTGTAAGAGTGTAGTGAAATTGATTTTTGGGTGGGTGGGGGATTGATGTTGGTTATTGGGGAGAAAAATTAAGTGGTGTATATATAATATTAATATATATAATTTGAAAACATGTGTTATATATATATATATATATATTATATTTTTATTTAAAAGATTTTGCTTTAAATATGGACCGTCAGATTAAAGTAAATCAATCTGGACCGTTCATGAATTAGTTACTATGCAATCAATTCTTCTATAAATAGAAGCTCATTCCTTCATTATTTTCTTACAAATTCACTGAAACTCCAGAGAGAGAAATTATAGAGAAACTATAGAAAAGTATTCTGCCACTTCCCTACTCTTATATCCAGTTCTTTTACGGTAAGGGGTGTTATTTCTTTTGTATTCAAGAAGAGAACTTCTGTTATTCCATTTCTTTATTATTACATTGGAATAACTCAGATCATGAGCTACCCTATACTTGGTGACATTCTTCTATTATTCATCTTTATTATCATGTACATGTGTTTTACAGGGCCCGGTTCCGTCTTTATTATTATTACATTTGGAACATCACATGCATGTGTTTTACAGGACTTGGTTAAAATCTTTATTATATTTCGTTGGAACATCACATGCATGTGTTTTTTACACGGACCTTGTTAAAATCTTTATTATTATTATTACATTGGAACATCGCATGCAGTGTTTTACACGGACTGGTTTCTGTCTTTATTATTATTACATTGGAACATCACATGCATGTGTTTTACAGGACACGATTCTGTTATTATTAGTCTATTGGAATAACCTGTCTATGCGAAGTACCGCATGCATGGTGATTTTTTTTGTTATTCCATTCTTTGTTATACTCAGTTGGTTAAATTTTTAACTTCTATACTCCATGAAATTAGTAGAATATCCTTGATATCTATGCTTCATCCAGTATCTTTTCATGGAAATATTCTTCTGGGCATTCTTGAATTTTACTCTACACAGAAGTATCATGTTGACAATTCGGACGTTATTGGTTCTTGGACAAATTAATTCGTGAACTTGTTTTATTGAATTCTTATATCATTGTCATCATCCTCATGTTTATATTTTGTTGAAAGTCATATGTGGCCTGTAGTGCATAGATGGACTTGGTATGATTATGACCAGGGATTATTCGGTATAATCATGACCATAATGTTACAAATGATGTGATAAAAGTCCTCATTGGCCCGTAGTGCATTGATGGACAGTTGTTGGCATGATCATGATCATTGATGAATACACGAATATCCTTGGCCCGTAGTGCATGGATAATTTGTGGCCGTGACCCTAAAGAATATCCTTGGCCGTAGTGCAGGGGTGATTCGATGATGTGGATTATTTATTAAGCTGAGTGATGGTCCGGATGATAGTATTAGTTAGTAGTCCTCACTATTCTGTTAAATAGTGTGATAATAAATGTAATGAGGACTCCATTGAGAGTGGATATTGTCTAGAAGGCAATATTCTTGTTTAAACTCTCAGTTTATGTTTTGTCGTATTTTACACGACAGTTGTATAATTATGTTGTATTTGATTTATGTACCATGTATTTGGCGACTCAAGATGGATAATGTATACCTATTTTGGGGGCGTCACACCTTATGTCAAGAAACAACACTAAACCAACAAATCTGTCCAACAATAAATCAATCTCGATATATTAAGCGGTCAAAGCATGTCAGAACGTTCCTTCTTAAAATTTCGGAATTTCGAAAAATAGCAAATCATACCGAATGGTCTACTTTGACCATCCACTACATCCGATTCTTTGATGTTTTAAGGGATCTAATGGTCGGGAACTAGGGTCCATATTACGGACTATGATTCATTATAACAACATCAACAAACATCACAAAATCGACAAATGTAGAAGTCGGAAATCATTGTTAGAAGATGATTTAGCCTTTACGGGTTACCCAGATTCGGCTCGATCATGGGTCGGTCAACGATCGTTGGCCGTTAATAACATGCAATCTAGCTATTCAAACACCGTGATTCCACTTCAAGATAAAAGACCACATACCAAACTACAAATCCAATACTTGAAATAACAAAATTATAAACACATAACGATCTAGAACGCCTAACATTTACTTGTAGGACGACTTTGGTATTCTTGAGCGCTTTTTGAAAAACACCCTTTTTATCCACTTTGATGCTATGGATCCATCATGGAATAACATAGATCAACTTAAAACAACTTTTAACACAAACATAAACACAAAAACACAAAATTTAACCGAGCATACAAGATCAAATGGTGAGTTAGGTTTTATACCTTTCTAATTCAATCTTTGATTCTTGATCTCCTAACTGATCTTGGTTGATTTATGGGTTGTTTAAGGGACTGATCTAGCTTATAATTTCGGAGGTTTTTGTTTGAGAAGGAGTTGGTAGGAGCTTGGAGAGAAAAATGAGCAAATGCTAGACTTTCTCTCTCTTGCAACTTATATAATAACAAGTTCAATGTATATTGATGAAATGGCTGGCAATATAGGCTGATATGTTGTGTTTATAGGCTATACAAAGTCAAAATTAGGTTACCAACTAAAGTTGCTAGCCAATTTTACAAGTTACATATATAAATATACTAAAAGGGCAATTTTATCATTTATAAAATACAATTAATGGTATACTTGACATTTGACCAGCCCTTAGGGTTTAACCCTAAAGTCCTAATCTTTAGGTTTTAAAGCACTAACTTCTAGGATTTTCAAAATTAGGGTTTAACTTAGAAAAATAAAATTTCTAAAATATAATTAGGGTTTCAAAAATAGAAAATTAATATACTAAAATATAATTAGAGTTTTCTAATTATATTTAAGTTTAATAAACCCATTAGGTTTACCAATTAGAATTAGGGTATCCTAATTTAGGGTTTACAACTTCTGATTTTGCAATTAAAGTCTCTCAGCTACCGATTAGGGTTTCTAATAGCACATTAGGGTTTATAATCCCGAGATTAGGGTTTCTAATCTCTTAATAGGTTTTATTAACATTAAAACTTATCCAGTCAAACATTGGTCAACATCCCTATACAGTACAAACACGTATTTATCAAAATAATTATTTTAAATTGAATTTTCTATCGAATCCCTTTCTAGAAATTAGGGTTAGGGTTTCTAAAGTTGTTAAGCACAACTCTACTCTAATTTCTCTGTCAAAACACATATTAACTAATTCTCGAGACTTGTCTCACAAATTCTCAGTACAATATTAATAGTCAATGTCAATATTAAATATAAAAAAAATTATTCATAAAATCTTGATTATTTGAAATCCCGAGTTATCACATTCACCCCTCCTTAAAAGGATTCCGTCCTCGGAATCACCGCTTTCTTATTCTCTACAATCTTTTAAAGTTGTATCATCAATTCATTTTTATCAACACAATATTAATTTGTGTTTCAAATTCTAACCTATGACTTGAATCTATAAAAGAAAATTGTGACCAACTCAAAATATTCATGTATTAAAGTTTCTAAATAAAATCGTTACCTGCTGCCACCTTCTGAACAGTTACTGGCTCCTGCGCCGTCATGTTAAATGTACGGGCGGTTGATCTTCCTGGCTGTGCAGGTCCTCGAATCGCCAAGGTTCCACCACCGGGTCCCTTGTTGACACTTTCCTTTTCAGCATTTCTCTTCGGACAGTTTCTTACCATATGGTCAGTTGATCCGCACGCAAAACAACCTTGTATCTTCTTCGGGTTGGGACAATTGGTAGACATGTGCCCCTCTTGTCCACAATTATAGCAGACTCCTTTCTTCTTTAAACAAACACCAGCATGGTTCTTTCCACAATTTGCACATGGCTCCCTCCCTTGCTTGTTTCCTTCAGTCTTACTACCCGATTGGGTATTCTCGCTCCACTTCCTTTTGTTAGGGTTACTACCACCACTACTTCCACCCTCATTGGTCTTCTTCTTCTTCTCCTGATGAAAACGAGATACAGCCTCGCTTCCTCCTTCAGCAATTAATGCTTTCTCCAGTAAAGCCGCAAACGTGTTGATCTGCAATACTGCCACCTTGTTGAATATCCCCGGTTTCAGTCCGTTCTCAAATCTTCTTACTTTTCTTGCTTCTATGTCCACCTGATGAGGTGCAAATCGCGCCAATTCGTTGAATTTAGCAGCATACTCTGAAACAGACATATTTTCTTGCTTCAGTTCCAAGAACATAACTTCCATCCGAGCTTGCATACTCGGTGAGAAGTAGTTCTCGAAGAACAGTTCCTTGAATCTGGTCCACATCACCACCGCTGTACCAGCTCTCGCTTGATTGGTTTTCCACCAGTAATTGGTTTCTCCCTTCATCAGATATGTAACAAAAGCTGTCTTCTACTCTTCTGCCACTCGCGCAATGACGAATGCTTTCTCCATCTCCTTCACCCAAGTTTGGGCTTCAATCGGATCCGTGGTTCCCTTAAATTCTGGCGGTCCTACTACTTTAAAATCCTTGAAATTAGCCAATCTGTTGGCTGGCTGATTCCTTGCTCTTCCCTTGGCTGGAGCCCTATTTTCCATAGCTTGGGCCAGCATATCCATAAAATTCTGCATCGGGTCCGCTTGACCTCCTTCGTTATTCACTGATCGTTCTTCTCGTTGGTTTCGATTCTGTCGTCTAGGCGGCATGATCTGATTTAAATAAAAATCTTATATTAATTCTCTTTCTCTATACAAATTCTTAACACAATAAGAATTCAACACATAATTCTCATATAATCGCATATTTATTCAAATAGCACATAGTACACATAGTACTTAACACATATTACTATCCTTTTAAAAATATTTTTAGGATTAACGTATTCAACTTTACAAAAGCTGTTATTCTCCAACTTTACATAAAAAGTTGGCATTTTCCATTATCACAATACTATTTCCAGTTCATCATACTTACCACACTTATGAGTTCAGTAACTTGCCATAATTATATGAGTGTATGAACTTATCCTAGTCAGACCTTTGACGTCCATTCGCTGAGGGGTTCAGAATATTTCATATAATTATGAGTCATGAACATACCATAGGTATGGGTTTTAAGAACACACAACTTAATCTTAATCTTATATTCATATAGAAAATAAAATTTTCATTCATAAAAACATATATATTTACATATGTTCAAACATCGTTCTTGATATTACATATCTTAATATCAGAAACTTCTACCAAAAGATGCTAACACTTATATCTAAGTTGTCTAACGACCACTCCCTTCACCAGTCTTCTTCTTGCTAGGACACTTGTTGAATTCGTGCCCCGTTTGCCCACAGAAAAAATACTCCTCGTATTCGGCTTAGGACAATGCAAAGAGATATGTCCTTCCTGCTTACAGTTGAAGCACACGTTCTTCCACATCATGCATTCTCCCACGTGACTCTTTCCACACTTGCTGCAAGCTTGTCTCTTCTTCGGGTTTGAATTTCCAGAGTTATCGCTGTCGTTGTTCCTCTTTCTCTTCTTCTTGTCCTTCTTGCTGGTTCCTTCAGATGATCCACCACCTTCAGTCTTCATTATTTCCACCTGCGCTTTCAGCTCGTTTCGTTCTTCAGTCATTTCGCGTAATGCCCATTCCGTCTTCCAATATTCCTCTAAGAGAAATACCTTACTTCGGAGTTCCTGGACTTCTGTAGATAGCTGATCTTGTTCACCAACCTTGATCTTATTATTTAACTCCACCTTAGCTTCTTTAGACTCCGTCTCCTCATCACTACTCAGATACATCTCGGGATAATCATCATGATCACTCCCGAGATTAACCATGGGTTCATCTTTTCCTACCTCTTCAACTGATTCGCTCTGTGCTGGTACCTCGGCTACTGGCACTGGTGGGACAGCCGCTGGCATCTCCGTACTCATCTTATCGTCACCCGACATCCTACAATCAGTTTAAACAACTTGATTAGTACTTCACCAGCACAAACTTCTCTCACTATGTGTCTACATATCTTACTATCGATATGCTTCAGCAATCCCTCACTTAGTACTCTAAATGAGTATTCTCTATCTCGCTTATGTTTATAATCCTAGGGTTTTCCCCACCCCACTTAAGGTTTATAACCTACAGCTCTGATACCAACCTGTGACGCCCCCAAATCTGGGTTACCTGACCCCCGAGTTTGGTGCTCACGATCCACAAAAAAATATAACATCTAACTACCCATTCATTTATAAATAGGAATACATTACCACATTAATATATGTTGTTAATTCATTGATCCCAGGTCTACTAACCTTAACATTATAAACATACCCCTTAGATATACAAAAAGGGTTTACAATACAATACAATATCAATAATACTGTTCATCATAGCTAGTTTATTACTATGCCTTTGCCTTTATTCTTCTTCGCAGCACCTTCTGCAACTTCGTCCCTAGCTAAAAAGTTTTATTTATAGCAAGGGTGAGTAACAAGTTTGCCCCGCAAGTTAAGATATACGATAAAGATGTAGAAATCAATATCAAACCTTCTCACATTCTATGCAACAATAATTCGATAATGAAAGAGTACAACGCTTTCAAAGGTTTCTACGATATTCAAGTGAATAATTAAGAATTAATTCTACGATATAGGAAAGTGGAATATTTTTCAAATTTATGCTGAGTGATCCATTGGATCTTGAACTTCTCTTCTCGAGTAACTATCAAAGTTATACTTTGATATACCCAGGTGTATCAGATAACCATAAAGATTAAATCATACCCCTCTGCAAGTATATAAAGTGATCAGCTTTAGTATACCCTATATTATGCATAATACTTAATCGCGCGCAAAGGCCGAATACACGACCGATAAAATTTTCCCTTTATATAAAAGGTTGTTCGTCTCAGTCTCAGAATCAAGATTTTGATTTAACAACGAAATACTGTGATTTCAAATTCTATTTACTTCTCGATCTAGCCGAAATAATTGGCATCGATCTGTCAATAATAATTGAATTCTCTTCTCGAACCTATCAAGTTCTATCAAATGTTCGTCTTGCCAGAATAATTAGCTAAGACATTTCTAAGTATAATTTGACAATAAATGGAATTATCTCATCTCATCGATTCTAACTTTCTGAGATATGAATATCCAACAACAGTTATTTTACAAATGTATATTTCTGAATCAGTAATTCAATTTGAATTATTAAACATGCACTAACTGCGAATAATCAACAATAAATTCTCTGGATGTGGTGTAATTAGCAATAATTAACCACTATAATAATTGAATGAATATAACTCAAGGTTGAGTTAGGAAACTTGCCTCTTCCACTGATTACAGCTATACAATACAATTTACTGCGTTCGTAAGACCTATAATCAATAATGTCGGTCTCACAATTAGCACAGTCATTTATAACACGCAACACTGTAGTTTACAGTCAAACCTTCTCCTAAACACATTAGCACATAGTCACATCAGTGTTTATAACCTAGATAAACACTTATCAAGTCTAACTATTTTGGTCTGGTTGGACTTTGGTCCACTCTCGGTGTTCTGGTCACCCTATCCGACAATTAACACAGTTATTGTCAAGCAAAATTGGTTTCTAAGCTTCAATATTAATTTAGATAAATCCATTATCATTTCTAATATTTTTCGGAAGTTTTTAGTAATTATCAAGTAATTATTATAATTTATAATAATTTTTTAAACATCGGAATCATTTTTAAATGATTTAATTATCAAATAATCTTATCATTATTAATATTTAATAATATCAAAATATTAATAACATACTTGTCAAAATATTAAAGTTATTATTAATAACTTAAAATATTTTTAAATCAACAATATTCTCCTTAAATAATTTTTAAAATAATTAAAATCATTTTAAATCATCACCATTAATATTAAAATATTAATGAAATTATTATCCAAATATTAAAAGTCATTAATTATAACTAAAAATATTTTTATATCATTTTTCTCATTTTTAAATGATTTTTAAATCAATAAAACCATTTTAATTCATTTATTTAATATAACAATTAAATAAATCTAACATCATTAATATTAATTTATTAATGAGAATTCTCCAAAAATATTTAAAATTATATTTTATAATTTAAAATATTTTCTAACACTTTCTTCTTATTTAAAATGATTTTTAAATCATTAAAATCATTTTATCTTAATTATTTAATTTAATAATCAAATAAATCTAATATCATTAATATTAAATTATTAATAAAAATTCTCCAAAAATATTAAAATTATATTTTATAACTCAAAATATTTTTAAATTCATTATTCTTATTTAAAATGATTTTTCATAATATTAAATCATTTTCTCTAATTTATTTAATATACTAATTAAATAAATTAAATATCATTTTTATTCAAATAATTAATATTATTAATGAAAAATATTTTAAATAGTCAGAAATTATTTTTCATAATTTAAAATAATTTTTAAAACTATTTTTGGTAATTTTTATAATTTATTTCTATTTTTTAATTATTTTCCAGAAATTAGGAAAATAAAATTAAACAAACCGTCGCTATAGGCCTATAGCGACACATTCTGTAGCCTTAGGTGTTCTTGGCTCAAGAACACTGACAATCTCAGGGTTCGAGAGGCAAGGTTTGACCGGCTATTAATCTCAGATCAGGCATGTTCAGGGTTTTCTTAAACGCTTATCTTGTAGACAATACACACCACTACAACAATCAACCACTATAAAAGTAATACACCAACACAATATAAAGATTCGAGCTCTCAAACATACTGTCAGATGGTTTCTGGGTTTTCCAGAAACCCAGGTTGTTCAACCAGCAACTTTCATGCTCGATTTTATATACAATCTGGTAATGTTTATTGTCATCTAAATGTTTTAGATTATAGTCCTTATGTCAAGGAACAACACCAAACCAACAAATCTGTCCAACAATAAATCAATCTCGATATATTAAGCGGTCAAAGAATGTCAGAACATTCCTTCTTAAAATTTCTGGAATTTCCAGAAAATAGCAAATCATACCGAATGGTCTACTTTGACTATCCACTACATCCGATTCTTTGATGTTGTAAGGGATCTAATGGTCAGGAACTAGGGTCCATATTACAGACTACAGATTCATTATAACAACATCAACAAACATCACAAAATCTGACAGATATAGAAGCTGGAAATCATTGTCAGAAGATGATTTAGCCTTTCTGGGTTACCCAGATTCGGCTCGGTCATGGCCGGTCAACGGTCCTTGACCGTTAATAACATGCAATCTAGCTATTCAAACACTGTGATTCCACTTCAAGATATAAGACCACATACCAAACTACAAATCCAATACTTGAAACAACAAAAATTATAAACACATAACGATCTAGAACGTCTGACATTTGCTTGTCAGACGACTTTGACTGTTCTTGAGCAGTTTTTGAAAAACACCCTTTTTATCCACTCTGATGCTATGGATCCATCATGAATCAACATAGATCAACTTAAAACAACTTTTAACACAAACATAAACACAAAAACACAAAATTTAACCGAGCATACAAGATCAAATGGTGAGTTAGGGTTTATACCTTTCTAATTCAATCTTTGATTCTTGATCTCCTAACTGATCTTGGTTGATTTATGGGTTGTTTAAGGGACTGATCTAGCTTATAATTTCGGAGGTTTTTGTTTGAGAGGGAGTTGGTAGGAGCTTGGAGAGAAAAATGAGCAAATGCTAGATTTTCTCTCTCTTGCAACTTATATAATCAACAAGTGCAATGTATATTGATGAAATGGCTGGCAATATAGGTTGATATGTTGTGTTTATAGGCTATACAAAGTCAAAATTAGGTTACCAACTAAAGTTGCTAGCCAATTTTACAAGTTACATATATAAATATACTAAAAGGGCAATTTTGTCATTTATAAAATACAATTAATGGTATACTTGACATTTGATCAACCCTTAGGGTTTAACCCTAAAGTCCTAATCTTTAGGTTTTAAAGCACTAACTTCTAGGATTTTCAAAATTAGGGTTTAACTTAGAAAAATAAAATTTTTAAAATACAATTAGGGTTTCAAAAATAGAAAATTAATATACTAAAATATAATTAGAGTTTTCTAATTATATTTAAGTTTAATAAACCCATTAGGTTTGCCAATTAGAATTAGGGTATCCTAATTTAGGGTTTACAACTTCCGATTTTGCAATTAAAGTCTCTCGGCTACCGATTAGGGTTTCTAATAGCACATTAGGGTTTATAATCCCGAGATTAGGGTTTCTAATCTCTAAATAGGTTTTATTAACATTAAACCTTATCCAGTCAAACATTAGTCAACATCCCTATACAATACAAACACGTATTTATCAAAATAATTATTTTCTATCGAATCCCTTTCTAAAAATTAGGGTTAGAGCTGTTAAGCACAACTCTACTCTAATTTCTCAGTCAAAACACATATTGACTAATTCTCGAGACTTGTCTCACAAATTCTCAGTACAATATTAACAGTCAATATTAAATAAAAAAAAATTTATTCGTAAAATCTTGATTATTCGAAATCCCGGGTTATCACAGTGCATGCAAATGAACATTCGATTAGATGCCCAGGAACAAACAGAATGGTTGCTCTGGGGACGTATGCTGAAATGGTTTAACGCAGTGAGATGAATAGTTAAGGCCCGACTCTTGTCTAGTCCTTGCCACCAAATCAATCTGATCACAGAAGAATTTATAATATATCACATTACTCCCTTCAAATTAAGTATAATGATCAATTGATGTCTGCAGTTGCCACCAAATCAATCTGATCACAGAAGAATTTATAATATATCACATTACTCCCTTCAAATTAAGTATAATGATCAATTGATGTCTGCAGATGGAAGTTTTAAGTCAGAACTTTTCTTTAAAAGGTGCTGTAAAAGTAAAAGGATCGTTTTTATGTACAAGTACCATATATTCACGGCAGAACAATTCATACATGATCTTTACTGAAATTTTTACAGATAAGAAACATGTGATGCAAGTAGAAAAGAGGAGTGAGAAACCTAACTCTAACTTAATTCTGTAGGTTCATCAGTTCCAGAATCAAGCTCCTTTATATACTTTCTAGGCGTGTCCGTGTGACGTACCTGTATTGGTCCCAACATAAACCAATTTCAAACAATAGACATTATATGGTAATTTTAAGCAAATAGCATGTATAAGGACTTGATGCAACAGCCAACGATAAGTCAAGACCTTTGGCAGAATTAAAAGTAGTGTGTAAACACTTGCATATAGAGGTTAATGCAAATTTTAACAACTTACAATGTGCGATTTCCACTCAATTTTGGTTTTCCCAGCAGGTTGTGAATGGCCCCGGACATGTGAGAATATATGAATGAGTACAGCAGCGTCGAGAGCAGCATACTCTAGCTGCGTATCCATTCATAGCAAAAGAAAAAGAATTATTTTAGGCTTTGAAAATCAAGCAAGTTTTGTTATAGAGAATAAAAGACGAAAAAAAATTATATGTTCTAATGAACCCATCTATGACTTCATATTCAGGGGATGAGATTACTCTTATAGTTAGACTAAATTCCCTTGATACAAATTCTGACCAAAGCCTTTACAATTATGGGGTCCACATATTCCAACGCCTTGTGCTTAGAAAACTACATTTTTAAAGTTAAAGAATATTTTGTTAAAAGAAGAGACAATACAAGAGGTTCACAGTCCGCCATAACTCGGAGAAGAATAAAGAACAAAAAAACAAAGAAAACACAACCGCTCAAAAAGCACTGCATTTCAATACCTAGAATGAAGAAAGCTACCATGGCTGATGCACACAACAAGAATAATCGGTTCCTCAACAACTGTAGAGACGAATACTGCTCCATAAAAAATCTAGACTTCCATTTAGTCCATAAAACCCATAGAAATGTCATGTGTCCATGTGGCAATTCACTTGGTAGTTTTCTATTGTCCACACCAGTGTTACCAGAAAATGCTAATATGTTGGCGAATTGAGTTTCGATACGAACGATCCAAAACATGAAACATTTTCGTTCCGAAACATTAAATTTAGCGATTCAAAACTTATTTTCCTATCTAGTAACATGGGACTGAAATTTTTATTGCACAAGAATGATTACAACTATGTCATGTGTCCATGTGGCAATTCACTTGGTAGTTTTCTATTGTCCACACCAGTGTTACCAGAAAATGCTAATATGTTGGCGAATGAAACATTTTCGTTCCGAAACATTAAATTTAGCGATTCAAAACTTATTTTCCTATCTAGTAACATGAAATTTTTATTGCACAAGAATGATTACAACTATGTTTTATGATTTTGAAAATGAGAGGCATCTTTATATAGTCACTAGGCCGTGGCTAGGATCAAATCTAATAGAAGACTAAAATCGTCGATCTATAACATTCCTCCAAAATATCTAGTATATTTACAAGCTTAGTTATCACATAAATAAATCTAGAACGTTCTATCAAAAACCCTAATATTTATAAGAAAACTCTAAAATACATCAACTATTGTCAACAAGTTAACACCTTGTGGACATCCAATAAGGGTAATGTGATGCAGCTTCTTGAAAATGCACATGTTGCGACACTAACTTAACTAGATTTAATTATATCTTTAAGAAAGTTATTCCAACTTATCACATTTCGGATAAAGTATTTCGTACCAAATAACCCCAAGAAACTTACCCCTATCGTACTTCGTACCATGACATGTGATGTTTTCCATTCTTGTTTTCGTTATACATATCATATTGAGCCGCCATCCAGAGTACATTATTGGTCCACCCAGCTTTGTGGGCAATTATTTTAGTCAGGTTTAAACCGTTTTTAATTACATTGGTACTGACCCATAGATTCTTCAACCAGTCATGAAGTAATCCGATTAATATAAAATACCTAATGTCACATTAGTATAATTCATGTTTCTAGTTCATAAGTTTGTGAGACAACCTCCTTTTGAGAGGTGCTCTCTTGCACACATCCCAACATCTTTCAAAGAGCAACGAGAGACCACCTAACTAGCATCCATTTATAAACTGTAAAATCGCATAATGATCTCATTCAATATTTTATTTCTCTAGGGGATAAACTATTGATTTCTTAATTGACATTTACATGCTTGGAAGCAGGGGTGGAGTCAGACACCAATTGAAGGTGGTCTATATAAGTCCATGTCATTATTTCCGAAGCAATTATAAAATCTAGCATATAAGAAAATGACATAACACCACCTGATTTGGAGTTAAAGGTCGTTGCTCCCAGTTGCTACTTCGTCTTGTCTTGTTTAATTCAGCTCCCAAGATTTTCTGATTCATTAAAAAACACCAAAACAATGACAGAAATTACATCTGGTATCCATATGAACATGAAGCTAGCCGAATGGAAGAAGAAGATATAAAGATTTGAAGTGATCAGGAAATCCAAATTAACTAATGACTTTAAGGAGTGACTACCCAAAGTAGCTGTTACATTTCTAAGTTACCTTTGCCAGACCAGAAAGACCACCCCGAGGTTCATTGAATAAATTCTGAATATCCAGCAGCATCTCATAGTGCTTGAAACACTCCAGATCTCCATAAGAAAGAGCTAGCTGCTTCACATCACACCGGAAGTTATAGCCTACAAGTTGTGAAATTACAAGGATCATAAACTGTAGCGCCAAAAGATATCGACCCATTTTCCAATCAATACCATATATAACAAGACATGCAATAGCCTGGACTCTGGCCTTATTTCTAACAAGTAATTTTGGAAACTTTTCTCCCCTCCACCCACCCCTGCCCCTCTCCCAAATAAAAAGGCAAAAGTTAGCTGACAAAGCGTTCCATATTAACTTAGCAAAATTATATAATTTTACAAGAGTGACTTATCTTATAATTACTATATCATACCAAGCTTTAAAATTCTAGGGGAATGAAATATGCGAGTCAGGCAGTTGTCCAAAATATCAGGTACATCTTCAAACAACTTTATCAGGTCAAAGATATGGACCACCTTTTCAGAAGCAATTTGCATGATAGAAACCTTTAGCATGAAAAATAATGTTGTTAATGGGAGTTGAAAACAAATAAACAAGAATGATAATTGTAAAGGAAAAACATATAATCCCGATCAAGCATGTTCAAGATACCTATATGCTATTATGGGTCTTTAGTTCGCAAACAAAGTTCTTCAACTAAACTCTACTGATAGAAATTATAAACAACTGTTTGCAGAAGAAAACTCCATAGAAACCAAAAACACCACAAATTTTCAACTTTGAAATCCGGGATGTACTGAAGATTATTGGATAATGGTCGAACATAATACTCAATACACTGGAATGTAGGCTATTGGGAGTGGCCTTTTTGTGTCATTATATCAACTTGTGCTAGAACTTTTAGTAAGGCAGCGATAAGGTTACAGTGTTTAATATGGTTAAGGTCATTGGTATTCCTTAGAAAGTGGGATAATTATTAACATAAGATTAATTCATAACAAATTAGCTAGGCCATGAACCATGAGGAATCCACTGGGGCATCACCACATTATATATACATAATTAAAGAAATGAAAAATTTTACATGTATAAAGAGCTTATCGACTCTGATGTTATTTAAGTTAGACAGACACTATTTATAATTAACAGAAAGGTAAACCATCTCTATTCTTTAAATAAGTGAAAAGAGATAACAATAGGTACCCTGCCAAAAAAAGATAATGCATCTAGACAAGATAAAAAATCATTTACACGCAAAATACATTGAATGAGGTAGGTAAACTTGAAATTTAGGAAATCGCGAACAATGTGTACGGTTATGTGCTATTGAATTCCTTTTCTTTTCCTACTTAAATAGTCCTTTTATAGTTTTTGTTATGAGTCACTATGGTGTAGTTGATATGAAGAAACTATGGAGAAGGCACAAGACCTTTAGTGAGATTCAGTTAATGAATCAAGCAAAGACAAAGAAAATAGATAAGGAAAAAATTAACTTTTAATATTTAGGGACTGGAGATTGATTAATAAAATATTTACCTTGGGCTTCTTGCCCTTCTCACAAACAGGTTTCCATTCACAATCAATGCCCACAACTTTGCACCCCTCAATATGGCATGTTGCATAACGCAAACCACTGATCTCATCAACCCAAATTATGTCTTCCAAAGCCAATTCATTAATATTTAAAAATCGATTTTCTTGAAGGCTTAACTGAAGGTCTGCATAACATCAAAACATAATGATTAAATGTGTTTCTGTTTTAATGTCAATAATTAATTCAATATTTCTAAATTAGAAAAACTTTTAAAATGAGAAATGAAAAGTAAAACAAAATGAACTTTACATATAACTTTTGATATGAACAGTTGGTGCATAATTTACATATATCTTGAGAACCATTTGGGCTCAATAACAGGATATATAAACTTAAGTGCACTTGAGAACAAAAACCTCATCCTTCCTCCTACTAACAAACGGAGAAAATAAAATATAAATAATTAAGAGCACGCAGGAATTTGAGGAAGGCCAGGCCCATAGTCCAAAATGCTAGTAGTACAACATACTAATTTCTTTTTCTTTCCTTTTTTTCCAATTACAAGCCTTTCATGAGATGAGAACAAACCCAGTTAAGATGATGTATGCACTGCTACTTTGAAAAATGTAAAAGCTCAAACCCGTTTTGTAAAATAAATAAATAATGCAAAAAGGGAGGGAGGAGATTTTTGTCACGGGACCCAATATTCACTAATCAAACTAGGTCCACAGGAAAATTGCCATATCATACCGTAAGAACTTTTTTTCTGAACTACGATGGAAATTATATTCCTTTTTTTCGGATATGACAAACCGATTCAACATTAATTTAATAATTTTCTATTAAAGTATCTCCTGATAACTAGAAAAATTATTATAATGATACCGATAGAAACTCATCTGACTAAATATTCAAGTCTTGGAAAATACACAATTATATTAAAATTACAATCATAAATAAACATTAACATACATGTGAATTAAAAAAGTGTTGACTAATTATTAAATGTTGACTAAATTAATGTGCAATGCAAGTGTTGAAGATGCAGGTAAGACATGAAAAAGGAACATCCAACACACCTTTCACATTCACAAAACCTTTGAGGGAGTAACAATCACAAAGCTCTTCAACCTTCTCCAAGTGGCCAGCTTCCATTGCTAAATAAACCTTAAATTGTAGTTTTTTAATGGAAAAGAGTGAGTCACTCATCCATGTATAGCACACTTTGTTTATAAAGGGAAAATTGATGTCTTAATTTCAAATACCATTCCAACTGATAGAACTGTTAATAGTGGTTCTGATGTTTATATGTGTAGAACACCAACACATTTGATTAAACACTCCAATTTGTTCTCCTTGGAATTGAAACAACAATGATATAATGCAAGTATCAATCAATGTTCATGAAGGCACTTGGGGCTTGAATGAAGATAAATTGATGAATTGACAGCAGGAATTAAGTTGGGCAGCTTATGACCAGTCTTAACATTGAAATGTTCAACAAATTGATGCTGAAAAAAGAATAATGCTAGGGTTCCAAATACTCTGTCAAATTTGACATAAAGATGTGTGTTATTATTGCATTGGTTGACTACATCATTAATGATTGGTCAAGTAATAAAAGTAAAACTAAGTGTGAATTAAAAAAAAACTTATTTCGATAGCATTACACCTGAAAAAAGAAAGAAAAATATAATAAAACTACTAATCCAGGATGAGTGACCAAGAAGCATTAATTCCATTACAACCATGTAAATAACAACAAATGAATTGACTCATGATAAAAAAAATTGATAGAAAAAATTATATTTTAGTACCTTAGTAGAATAGAGAGATTACAAGGAGTCCACCCACCTTATAACAAGCAGATGAATTGACTATCGACCAAAGCTTAAAGATGGCAACAGGGCAAGTTAACAGATTGGGCACTTGGGCAGCCTCAGACTAATCTGTCTGAATTTTGACATGTTCAACAAAATTGACGCCGACAAAAAGTAATAAAACCCATCATCCAGGCCAGGTGACCAAGCAGAAAATATTGCCAGACTAATTATACAGTATTGATAATTTACTTTCTCTATTTAAACTTATGATGTCTTGTGGCCAATTCAATATTATGGCATCACTGTAACACATTGAAACTAATACAACACGTCGTCAATCCCATTGTAGCTTATATTGCAGTATTTTCACAAATAACTACCAAAATCGCCAGATGTTTTTAATAATATTTATATATGACCTTGTAACGATAAACACAAACACAAATCTGATGGAAATTCTGGAACAAATTTAAGTTGCTTTTAGTCTTTTCAAACTACTATGCACTTGTTCTCAGTGAATCATTTAAGGATAGACAATGCCAAATAATTATATGTTTCTAAGACCAGATACACACCTGCTATATCAATGGCATATTGAATTATTTCGATGAGTGCTTTGACATCTACACCCTCTAATCTAGGTGTTAAAATAAAAATAAAAAAGGATTCCAGATTTAATTGAGAAGTAATGCAAAGTGGTTCTGGTTCTAACTTCTGGCCACAAAAATGTCAACGGTAGTGGTTGCTCATGTTCAAAGCTACTTACCAAATATTCAAGAAGTTGTTTATTTCTGTTTGCTTTTGCCTCTGCAATGTCCCAGCATCCCTTTTCAACTAGCTTCTTTAATGAGCTGCAATTGGATAGATACTTTCACTTAGGGCTTGAATAGAGAACGTCTGAAACCAGTAAGGGTACCAGCAGGTGATGAAACATGGAACAGAACATAACTTAAAGATAAATATAAGACATCAAAGTTCACCTTTCTTTACCCTTATGATACACTCCTGGAAATTCATTTTTCAGATTGTTTTTCTTTATAACATCATAAGCATATTTCAACAGCAACCTATCAATATATTGCTGGACAAGGACACACAACATTGGCTTTCCCATAAAAGTTGCCCACTTTTCTGCTGCTCTATATTCTTTAATTTCCATCATTCTAAATAGAAAAGCCTCTCCAGACTGGCGGAGAGAGAAGTGTTCTAGCAGAGTGACTGCTGTCATATATGACTGGGACTCTATCAACTCAAAAATATATTGCTCAACAAATACTTTTGCTGTGTCCAAATCATTACCATTCTTCACATGTAAGTTGCGCATAACATTCTCAATATTTTCCAACCTGATATCAAATATTTCAAGTATCTTTATAAGAATCCTTTCATCATGGCCATTTCCCCCAACAGTGTTAAGAAATAGTTGTGCAGCAACGGACTTTGCTTCTACTATATCTTCTTGGGTAGTTCCTGTTTTTAGAAAACGACGAAGAGCAGATATTATCAAGTGACTGAATCCTTCACAATATAATTCGAATATAGGCAAGACATAGAGGCAGCGAGCAACAAAAAGAACTGGTCCAGGTCTTGGAGCATTATATAGAACTTGATGGACTGTTTGCTGAAGAGAACGAAATTTTGCTGTTGCCTTGCGCGTACCTATCAGAAAATCACATGTATATATAAATGTGAGCATGTGTACTCCTGTAAGTACTATGTACGAGAATAAAAGGAATAATTAGAAAACTATGACCAGAGTGAAACAAAAAACAGTTATTTAACGAATCTGTAATAGTTGTTTGATTGTTTCTTCATTTATACTTTATTGCATTCAAGTTTTCACCTTGTATGTGCTGGAATTTGACATTAAAAAGGTTTGCTCTATTCTGCTGCAGAATCTAAAATAGTATTAATAAACAATTTATCCAGTATAGACCATTTAAATTCAACAAGCAGTCAAAATACCACAATGTCAAACAAGCCATTGCGGACATCCACGCAAACATACTTGTGAAAATATATATCATGCATGAAAAATATATGGCTGATGCAATCCAAATAATATTATAACACTGATACAGATATATATAATCCTATGTAAATACCTAGTTAAATTTCTGTAGAAAGTAATTGGTTCAAGGTATCTCTTCTCATTCCTCTCAGACTGACAATGCATCTCAACTCTTTTCCCTCATTAGTACCCTAAATGACTTGCCATATAGCCCATATCCACGAGTCAAATAGAAGACATTATCGAATATATTGACTATACCCAAAAAAAAAAAACACATAAGATGGTACAGGAACTATATTCCTTGTGCACTCCACCATAGGTAGGTTCCACGTGCCGTTTACGTTCATGCACCCAGTAGTTGTTTCCTGTTAACCATGGTGTTGACCCATGCGTCTTTTATTGGTTTATATGTTATTAGGTCTTTAATTAGATCTTTAGTAAGTGTCTTGGAGGATTCCTAGTAAGAGTCAATTAGTTTACTAACAAGAATTTAGGATCTTCTACACTTAAGATTGCTAGAACTCCCAGGTTTGATGCTTATGCTAGGTTCTCTTTTCTTTCTTTATTTTTTGTAGTTAACCTTGTGCTCAGAGCAGAAACTATTTGTTTTCAAACCTAAATATCATAATCTACAAAAACCCCAAGCCAGCCCACCATGATCATAACAATTTACTATGCTTCCACACAAGCTCAGGTTTCCAGCGACGATGACTTCTCACTCCGGAGGCTTTCTTTAGCAAATATAGCCCTTTCCACATGTCACAGCATACAAAACTTGAACTGTGAACATGGTGATTTCTCTAATACCGCATGTCAGGGACATTCATCTCTATGTCAAAAACTAATTGAACAAGTCAGGTCAAAGTTTCTTAAACTTGAATCTCAGATCCCCATTCAGGATCATAACACATCCTAGAATCAAAAACTGTTCCCACGCCTTCAACAACAGTACAACACCTAAGCATACCATCTTGTCCCCTAGTTCAATCCCGATACGTTTACCCTTTTATTATACAATCAACAAACCATGAATCCCAATATCTTTCTTGCTATTTAAACCCCCAAATCCCAGTAAACAAGCCCCTACAGTCCTTACATTTTTTCCCACTGCACAGATTTTAAATTTGCATCGAAATCTCATAGGTGTCCCACACCACTGAAATATTACAACAGCTTACATGCTAAAACATTTAATAACTACTTCGATGCTTCACATAACAGACTAATAAAATGGAACAAGACTAACATAGTGCACACACAACCCAGCATGTTGCACGTCCAACAATCATATAATACCAACAGATAGCCTAATATGCCTAGATGCAGCCAGCTCCATGTCAAAACTACACACAAATCTTTTACTTTTTTTTTCTGGACAGAGTAGAGAAATATAAAAAAGAGGTGTTTCACTTTCACTAATATAGAAAACAGTACAAGAAAATAAGTAAACATATAAAACAAACAAACAAAAAAATCATAAGTACATAAAAATCAATTTACCAAAAACTGCATAAATAACTTGGAATGTAAAGGAAATCTTAGAAGTCTAGAGGCCTAGAGATTTGTTCTACATTTAACCCTCAAACAGTAAATAAATTGCCAACTACAAAAACGAAAACATTAAAATATCATGTTAATCCAACTAAGCATGAAATCAAAAACTGAAAACTTTCTAGACACTTCCAATAGAATCAAAACGATATGGACTTTTGCTCAATTGTCAATAAAACTAACAAAACAACCAGCATAGACAACTGCTTCACTATTTGACTTTTCATTTATTATCTTTGTTGATAATTAAGAGAGCAAACGAATTAAATTTGTGTATAATAAAATCTACAGTGGGAAAAATTGTACATAAATATAACATTCTTTTAATAGGTACAGAAACACCACTGGTGAAACATGGGTAAGATCAGAAAAGGCATGCAGGGATATAGTCCATGCTTGATGAGTTGTTTCACTTTTGTGCTCTCGAACACTTCCATCCGAATCCATGGCAGACAGTGGAGAACCTAAACAAACAAACAAAAAGAAGCATGTTGAGAAGTAAAATACTGTACCCCATCAATTATGTAAATGCTCCAATGGGAAGTGAACATTTTATCAGTAGTGTGATTAAGCAACAGTTACTCAACATTAGCCTTATGTAAATTACCATTAAAAAAACATTTTAACGAACGGTTTCCAACTCACAATTCAAAATAATACCATTGAAATGGTAGAGTTATGTGAAGAAAAGATATAATACTATCACACAAAAACAGAAAATTTCCAGGTAAAGCGTACATTCGGTCCCAATGGGTAAGTGACGAAAAGAAATATATTGAAATAGAAAATGTGTTTTAAGTCTTTCTTCTAAAAATTGAA
Organism: Panax quinquefolius; assembly: GCA_020205615.1. Taxonomy (NCBI): domain Eukaryota; kingdom Viridiplantae; phylum Streptophyta; class Magnoliopsida; order Apiales; family Araliaceae; genus Panax; species Panax quinquefolius. Next base: position 20,112,095 of record CM035157.1, read on the forward strand.
AAGTGCAAATACTTAATAAATCTTGCAGTACAATAACTATAAGATGGAGAGAAACCAATATTATTCTGCTTGCAGCTATATCACTTTTCTCCTCTTTCACATTCTTGCTTTCTCAGCAACCCTAATTTAACTGAAGCCAGTATAAACTTAGTTCTACAGTGTGGAGATCACTTTACAGCTGAGAGGAGTAACTGTCATAATTTCGTCAAACCATAAATGTCAAGGCAAGTTGGCTTGGTTATTATATAACCTCATGATTATTAAGCATGGATGTTGGAGCTGGCTGGCCAATGCCAACATGAAACTGCTAATGAAGCAACATATAGTAAACAAATATTACTCTACAGAGTTCTTTTTTTTGCTTCTTGCGGGGGTGGGGGTGGTTATTGAGAAGAGATTGGCTCCCTTAAGTATCATTAAATTTCCCTTGAAGTTCTTGGTGAAATGTTGACATACTATAGGAAACTCTTTTCCACTGATAAATTCAGCAACCTCATAATTTTACAGCAATATCTAAACCTTTTTCAAGATTTCAGGATTTGAAAAAAACATAAACCGCTTTAAAAAGCTCAGAAGTAGTTAATTTTTTATGCACAAATAGAAAACACATGAGCAACATGAGATTTTTAAAACCTCATATTCCAAGTCAGGTGATTGACAACTGATGTTGTTTCCCAGAGGCACACTAGAGATCTAGAAGAGGGGGTTGAATAGATCTCTAAAAACGTTTCAATTAATTAAAGATGTATTACCAAGTAATTAATTAATCAGATTGATTAAGCACAGAGGAATATTCTTTTATAAAATCCCCTTAAAAGATTATGAAAATCACATAACTAAATTAAGTCTTGTGGATGTACAAACACATTGCAGATATATCAGTTATAAAGTGCATAATGTAAATGACATAAAATAAAAGTCACAAGAGGTTTAAGTGGTTCGGAGACTGAATAACTCCTAGTCCACTCTTGTACTACACTGATTAAGAAATCAACTATGACTTTAGTATGAGGACACTCTGTCCTTTCAAGCCCATGAGACTTGGATATTTAGTCACTAAGACAGGACACTAAGACCTCTTCAACCTTGATAGACTTGGATATTTAGTCACAAAGACAAGGATCCTCTGACCCCAATTTGGTCACTAAGACCAGGATCCACCAACCCCAATTCGGTCACTAAGACCAGGATCCACCGACCCTAATTTCTAATTGTTGAAGTGTGTTGGAGGTGCTGCTAAGATGGCATGTAAGTTCTTCATCTTATGGTACTTAGTAGCATGGTTGTGATCTTCCCTTTAATGTTTGCTAAACTTTATCGTTGAAGTTCGATCTCTTCTAGTTGTCAGCAACTACATATGATCATAGTTGACTTACTGCTAGGTTGTTCGATTCAGCTTTACATCTTCTTTTGCTTAGCAGCTTTGAGCACTTGTAGGGTCGTAGACTTTTGCTCTACTAACGCACAACGGCTTTCGCACGTTGGCGCTCAGAGTGGAAAAGGGGGGATTCTTGAACGCGGAAAGGGAAGGGGGGATCTCCCCCTTTCAAGTAAGCGAAAGGGAGTTCAAATAAAAACCGCATTGGCGCCAAGCATGAGGGGCTTAGGACAATGAGCGTCCGTGGGTACCTTTACTCTAGTTTCGAGGATCAAGATACTGTCATTTCTCTCAACGCCTGAACTCCTTAGATCCATTTTGCAAGTTCGTTATTACGGGTAGTTCCGGGGAACGCATTAAATATTTACCTACCCCTAACGGTCTGGAATATAATTCCGTAAAAAGAAAGAAGAAGGTCCTACATCACCAACATCAGCTCAGTCATGTCCTACATCATCTTGGCACACAGGCTTTGACTACTTGGCTCTTTGGCTCTTCTACCTTCTGGCACATTGTTGCACTTCTTGGCATTGCAACGTAAGCTCTACTGCAAACTGTTGCACGTTTCTTTTAAGCTCAAGCCTGCACTTTCGATCTTCATTATGTGCTTCGGCTCTCTATTTTAATGCAACAGCCTTTTACATGTGGTTGGGATGTTCAACTCTTTTTGTAATCGTAGTGTGTTCTTGCATTTTCTTCTTTGATCTTACACTCTACATTTTTCAATGTTCGTCCACCATCCTGCCAATCATCAGTTGAGTTGAGTTGTTGCTGAGCATTGCATTTGAGGCTTGACTTCTTCAAGTACTCAACATCTTCTCATGATCTTCTAATGTGCTGCCAAGTTGACGTTTAATCTCCTTCTATTTGTTCTTGACAGCCATGACACATCTTCACTTTTAGAGTGATACTTACTCTACGTTTTCATTTGTTCGGCTCTATGTTCTTTTTGATGATAGATACTTTACTTGTATTTGTTGTTCAATACCCGTAATCCTCTCTTTCCATTTTAAATGATATCTCCTTTTATAGTCCTTTTGAAATTCCCATTACAAAGTGTCCGTTGGAGCATTTAATGCCCAGGTACTTTGATATCCCTGATGTTGACTTTCTGGAGCTGTTGTGTCAGTGTACTTTCTGGCTTAGGACTTGTCCATCAAGTTGCAGCTTTACCTACTTCCTTGACAGGTAACTTTCAGCAAACTAGCCAGTAGATACATCTTTGATTTCTATCAAGGATATATAGTTTAACACCTCGGGATCTTCAACTTGCAATGGAAAGCTCAACTTTCTATTCTTTTGTTTGTTGATAGTAAAGTGATGCAAATCGTAGACTTATACTTTGTATTATCACTACAGTTATAACTTTGGCTTCTGTTCTACTATCTGATTGCTTTATGCTGCTTGGGCTTGATGTGCAGACTTCTTTTTGTTCTTCGAACACTTTAGCAGCTCTTCGATACAGAAGACGACTCTTGATTTTGCTGTCTCTTGATCCTTTACTTCTCCTAGGTTGTCTGCTTCACCACCCTTGATTTACTCTGAGAAGTTGAAGACAACTCTATGATTTGTTTATCTCCCAATGCTTAACGTTACCAGTTGTTGCTTTACAAACTTCAGATTAATCTGACAACTGTCTTAAGCTTTATGACCAGTCAAAGTATATTTATAATGTAACCTTTAAAGAGACCTTCTGGAGAATCCTTTTGTGAGGACTAAGATATTTTCAGAGTATATCCTTCTGCTATCAACTTCTTGTTTGGCCTTCAACTCATATCCATGGCATGTAGGTAACCTATACAATCGCCTTTAGATCAATGGTCAGTTTTATAAATGTTGCTTTATGATTATGAGGCTAACTTTACGATCTTGACTTTACTGAATGATCTTGGAGTTTCTGTATGATATGACTTTCATTCAGCATCTTATTGGAATATTCCATGATTAGCCTTTTGCTATACGAGCTTTACTTGACTTTACGATTTACTGATCACTTTGTACGTTGGTCATTACTTAGCGAAGTGCTCTTTACAATAATCGTAATAGCTCTGTGATTCCTCCTATAGCTCTGTGATAGCTTTGCACCTTTGTGATTCACTCTACGAACTGTTCTTCGCCATACGAATTAAAGTGAGTTCGGTAATCCACCTAATGCTATACGAACATGAGTTGACTCTGCAATTCATCTTCATACTACTACGAAACTGGCAGAGTAACTCAATGGAACCTTATCAGCTATACATCAGATCAACTTCAATGAGATCAACCCAACATTATTTGATCTTTCTAATTTAAGTCACATCAAATCATTTGTAAAGACTTTACAAAACTTGTACAAATATACATTAATCATATTGTTCTACAAACATCTAGATTACTCTACTAACAACATTTACACTACTAACATGCAGAGTAACTTTTACAAATGATCCTATCTATTACATATACAGTCAAGTTAAAGATCAACCTAACAAGTTTGATCTCTATTCTAATTCTTTGTACATAGATGTGAGTTAAGGGCAGTACAAAACTTATGTATACAAATATACTTTGTGTTTTATCATCAAATCATATACATTTGGAATCTTATCAATTTTCTGATCAATCTCCCCTAAATAAAGCAACCTCTAATCTACATATAGATTCCTAGCAGATGATACTTAAGAGCAGATTCTTGTGTGTGGGTCATGTGGGATTAACTACCTCGTGATGAATGAAGTTGAAGCTTTTGAAGTGATACCTAATGCTTTAACTTTCTTAAAATTTGTAGTGAAGGAGATAGATCAGCACCGCATAAACAGCAAAAAACCAATATGTTAGTTGTGGTGAGGGGTACGGGGATTTTGCAGGGGAGAAAGAGAAAAAGTGGACGAGGAGCAGGAAGAAAAATCATTGGATGTATAAACAATGTGGTTGCATTCGGATAGTTACAGCTGGCAATAAATGGTTCAAAAATTTTCGGTTCCTAGTTAAATGCAGGAAATATTATTGCAATCTACTTGGTCCACTTTCAATTGAAATTATTGATTATGATTCTTTTTATTAAGTAAAAATATAATAAAAAGAGGCACCAAAAGGAAATGTCGTCCCAGTACTCGTGGCACATACAAAAATTATGGACATTAGCCCAGCAACCCCAGACACCAAAAAACCATCTCAATCAGCTAGGGATTATGAATATAATGAATTTTTGGAAGTACTACTATTTAATGTTAAGCCGGCTAGTTTAGAAACAAATTGTCAGGCTTTTAATGTTAGCCACCAGCAAATTCACTAGAATGCTGAAAAGTCAATAAAACTATGCCAAAGAAGCTAAATTATGATTATTCAATTTTTAGTTTTTTGACCCTGAAGATAAGTTAAAAGAAGCAACAAAGGAGGCTGCAACCCTTGTATGCATATTCCATAAAAGCAGAGTAATGCCACCCCAACCTACAAAAACACTCAGCAAGGAGACCTAAAAGAATATTCACATCTCGCCCCAAAAGCCAAAAGTAGGCCTCAAAAAGCACAAAGCCTGTCATCTAACACTGGTCTAACTTCATCCACAAAGTCATCAAAATTATCAACAAATTCCTATATAAGTCAACTGTCCTAAATATAATGTGTACAGGAAGGAAGTCCTCAACTTAGCAACTGCTGTTCGACGCCCTTGAAGTCTCTCATATTCTTTCACTCCCAAAGCACCACATTAAGCACAGGTATATTCAATTAGTTCAACTCTAGGAGTAAGATATTTAATATCACGTACACGGCCTCCAAATACTAATTTCATTTTTTTAAAAGACTAGTATTAAGAACTTGCAAACCTTATGCTTCACATAAACAATATCTCAGAATTGTTGGGTCATGATATTTCCTCTCTTTAAGGAGGTAAATTGGGCTTACTCATTTAATTAATCCATTGGGCCTTTATTATTGAATTGTGGAAGTCATTGAGCCCAATCACCATATTATTTCCATTTTAACCTATAAGATCGGGTCGGTTCAGTGGATCGACCCCTTAGACATTTTAATATCTATTATTTTGACTTGCAATGATGAAAAAGTATGACGGTTGACTAAAACTCCTGCCATGCATTAATGTGGATGGGATCATAGCTTAACGACGATAGAAAGCTTGACTAAAAGCGGTGGATGACTACATGCGATCGGGCAGGACCCATCGAGTCGAGGGGGTGTGTCGAGACGAAAGTGGGTGGCACGGTAATCCGGGCGAAGAGAGTATAACCTAGCCAGGAAGTCTTCACAAAGAGGTACTTTTCTCATACACATTATCATTCATAATCACAGACACACAACCAAGAATTATTATCTCTCTCAATACACTAGACATTACATCCTCCATTGTTAACCTTGTGAACACGTATACTGACTCTCACGCTCGAAGCTATCCCAAGACGGAACAAATTCGCCAAGCTTGTGGTGTTTATCGTGTTTACTGTGCAGGATCAGGGCGTCTTACGTGATTGGGACGTGGCAGAAGATCTTGGCGTTAACATTGGCGCTAGAAGGAGGGGGAGTTCTAGTGTCATTAAAATTTTCAATCACAATTATTTAACCTACTTCGGAAGATGATGAGGAGTAGAGATGGTACACCAGAAGGGCAGGCGATGGCTGTTAGCTCATCACTGCCTCGTGTTTCGGTAAAGGATCGTCTGGGTCCTTCTAAAAGTGCTCACGAGAGCACGGCCTCTAAGCATAATTCAGGAGAACTCCGTCCGAAGATCCATGGTGGGGCCAGACGAAAGTTGGTTTTCAATGCTGATAAGGAGCGTGATCATGGTCAGGGGCGGGCGGAAGGCTCACCGACCAAGACTCATCGTCGAAGTGGTCAGGAGGACAGAGCTGCCAAATTGGCGAGGATGGCAGACGAAGCAGATAAAGCCTTGGAGGTTCTGTTAAAACAGAGAGAAGATATAGCCGAACAGATGCTTCGGGTGGCGGAGTTAAGGGACGAAGCATCTAGCCATGTTCAGTCCGAGAAAGCGGAGTAAGCATAAGGAGATGCCACGGCGAGAGGGTAAAGAACCGGAGCATTCTGTGCATGTGTCTAGAGATCGTTCCCGCAGTAGGAGGAGATCGAGGAGCAGAACTCCCGTGGCCTCAAGAAGGCAATCGATGGTCGTTGGTTCTCAAGATCGCGACGACGATAGACGAAGAAGCGTGTCGAGGGAGATCGTGCGTAAACCGGAAGAAGAGAGTACCGCATGACCATTCTCATCATGAGGATAGAATTACACGTCGAGTAGATCAAGAAGTCCCACAAGCGGCAAATGGGATCGGCAGAAGAGGTCGATCCACTCAAAGGCCGAATGTCGCTCAGAGAGAGAGGTCTCCTCGCGACGAAGGTGTTGATTTTTACGGTGAAGGAGTTGAAAGAGCTCTCGAAAGCGGTGGCCGAGGTCCAACAGTGAAGGACACTCCGGAAAGAAGGCATCCCTTTTTCCTCGAGATATTCTCAAGGAGAAGGCGATATCACCAAAAGTTGCCTCAGATGGAGAGTTACGATGGGTCCGGAGATCCTTATGACCATAGTCAGGCGTTCAACCGGCTGATGGACTATTATGACTTCACTGATGCTGCCAAGTGTCACACTTTTGTCACAACGCTGAGAAAAGACGCGAGACAGTGGATGGGGACTTTACCATCGGATTCGATATCCTCTTGGACCGAGCTTTGTGATAAGTTCCACGCTACGTTTTGGGAGCAACCGAAGAAGGGAAAGCCTACGGGTTCTTTAGCACAGATCCGGCAGTTCACCAGTGAATCTTTAGGCCAATATGTAAAGAGGTTCAGAGAAGCGGTTGGTCAGGTGTCCGACCTTAATGATCTCCAAGCTGTGGGTTTGTTCCAGAACGGGCTAGATCTGGTGAAGTCCGAGAAGTTGGTGAAGAAGTTGATGTTCCACCATCCGAAAAGCTCGCGAAGCCTTTGACAAGGCGTATAGGCTATATATTGTTGTAGAAGAGGCTATGAACGACTGAAAAATCCTTCTTGGGCCAATTAAAGGAGATAGAAGTTCCCAAGACCGAAGTTGATCGAGAGAAGAATGGGGGTATAATGATCGGTCGAGGCGGTTCAAGAAGTACAATAACTTTCGTGGCGTAAAGGCAAAGCGATCGTCCATTGCTTCTCGCCTAAAGGTTAATAAGGTCTACACCAAACTGAACACAGATAGGTCGGTGATTTTGGATCAGATCAGAAACCAACCTTTCTTCGAGCCACCTCGTGATAATTATAGGATAAGACAAGGCAACTCTCGTAAATACTGTGGCTATCATCAAGCTGCTGGCCATGACACTAATGAGTGTTGCAATTTAAAGGATTTCGTGGAGAAGAAGATTCGAGGCGGCTTGCTGGTTCAATATGTGGCCGAGAAGGACCGCCAGGATCAGCAGACTATCAACCGTACTGTTCAGACGGTTCAAATGGTTCCATCCATCCAAAATGCTCCAGTACCACCGCCAAGGCACGTCATCGATGTAATAACCGGTGGATCCGTAGGGAAGTTGGTAGGGAAGAAGAGAAGGGCTTACCTTGATTCGGTCATGTCTGTGACAGATGCTCCCCTGAAGATTGACAGACCATTCCCAGGAACCGTCATATCATTTACGGATGCAGATTATCCTTCGGAGCCCATCGAGCCACATGAAGGGGCATTAGTGATCACAGCACAAGTGGGCTCGGTGGATGTGAAACGCATGATGATAGACAACGGGTCTTCGGTGGATATTCTATATGCCCATGCTTATCAGAGGATGCATCTTGATGGGCAAAAAATGGAGGTCGGGCAGGAGGCTCCTCTATACGGTTTTGGCAACGATCCAGTCAAAGTTGCAGGCACTATTGAACTCCCAGTTATCTTCGGCACAGCACCTCAGCAGGTAGAAATAACGTGTAAATTCTATGTTGTGCATGTAGATTAAACCATACAACGCCATTTGGGAAGGCTACATTGACGGCTCTCCAGGCTGTGACCTCCATCCCTCATTTCAAAATCAAATTCCCTACGGCGCATGGAGTAGGAGAGGTGGCGGGAGACTTAGATCTCGCCCGACGATGTTATCGGAATGCTGTTATTTCGTCCGGGAATGGGGTCGCAAACGTAAAAAGACAATGGCAATTGAGATCGAACCTTCATCGAGAGGAATTTCGAACCGTTGGTAATCCCCGCGGGGGACGGAGGAGATTGAGTTGGTCATTGGAAAACCGGACAAGAGCGGTGAGGATTGGTTTGGTCTACCGTAACCTCTTGGACAAACCTTATGGAACTTCTTACGCTATACGGATATTTTTGCATGGGAACCACAAGACATGCGTGGGGAGTTAGCCGAAAGGTAGCCGAGCATAAATTGGAGATAGATCCTTGAAAGAAGCGTTTCGTCGGAAAAGGCGGATCTTCGCGCCGAAGCGACGTAAGATCATTGATGAAGAGATTGTAAAGTCGCTGGCTGCGACTTCATCTATGAAATTGATTACCCAGTGGATAGCGAAATGTGGTGTTAGTGCGAAGCGAAATGGAAAATGGCGGGTTTTGCATCGACTACACCGATCTCAATAAAGCTTGTCAGAAGGACTTTATCCTCTCACCCATATCGATCGACTCATCGATGCCACTGGGGTATGCATTACTAAGCTTTATGGATGCTTTTTGAGTTATCATCAAATATCCATGTGCAAAGAGGACATTCCAAAGACAAAAGCGTTCATTACACACCGTTCGGTGTACGCCTATAAAAAGATGACTTTTGGCCTCATAAATGCTGGAGCCACCTACCAGAGAATGATGAACTTCATCTTCGACAGGCAGCTGGGGAGGAACATGGAGGTTTATGTAGATGACATGATCGTGAAGAGTATGCAGATTCGAAGCATTTGGGACGACTTGGAGGAATGCTTTCGGACCGTCTGTTATCGCTAATTGAGACTCAATCCCGGCCAAATGTACTTTCGGCCTTAGTGCAGAAAGTTTCGGGTTATCCGGTCACCGGAGGGCATCGAGGCCAACCGGAGAAGATCCAGCCATTCTTGATATGAAGACTCCTCGATCGTTCAAAGACGCCCAACGCCCCGAATGGTAGGATCATCGGCTTTGAGGAGGTTCGTCGCCAAATCTGCGGAGAGATGCCTTCCTTTCTTTGACACATTGAAGGGGCCGAAGAATGCGAAGACGTTCCAGTGGACTTCGGAGTGTGAAGACGCCTTCCAAGGCATAAAGACATATCATCTTACGCTTTTTCCTTTATTGGTGAAACCCATTCCTGTGAGAGACCTTATATTTATACCTTGCGTAAAGTTCGTTGGCGGTTGGAGCAGTGTTGGTTCGGGAGATCAGTGGGAAGCAGCATCCGGTCTATTATGTCAGCCACGTCCTGCGAGATGCTGAAACCAGGTATCCGAATATTGAGAAATTTGCCTTTGCTTTAATAATTGCTAGTAGAAAGCTTCGGCAATATTTTCAAGGTCGGCTCCTGGTCGTCTACACGGATCAGCCATTGAAGAAGGTGATGGGCAAGCCAGAGGTCTCAGGCAGATTAGCAGCATGGACTATGGAGTTGTCCCAATTTTTCATCGAATACCATCCCCGAACTGCCATCAAGGGTCAAGCCTTGGCCGATTTTATGGTAGAATGTTCATTCACCGGGCGAGATATTGAGTTGCCGGAGAGGTGAATCGTCCGATCGGAAGTTGCGATTCTTCAATGAGGTCGAGAATGTTTGGGACGTCAGATGCAGATGGATCCTCTACGATGACTGTTAGTGGGGCAGGAATTATTTTGACAAGTCCGGAGGGATTCAAGGTTCAGCAGGCCATCAGGTTCGGGTTTAAAGCGACGAACAACGAAGCTGAGTATGAAGCGGTGTTAGCGGGTGTCCGATTGGCAAGGAGTCTAGAAGTCCAGAAGTTGATCATTTATAGTGATTCTCAATTGGTCGTTAAACAGCTGTCGGGAGATTATGAAGCTCGTGGGACCCGGATGATCAAGTATCTGGCGGAATTAAAAGACCGACTTCAATATTTCGCTTCGTATGAGTTTCAGGGCATAGAGCGTAACGACAATTCCATTGCCGATGCACTGTCGAAGCTGGCCACTGCAGATGCAGATGTTTTCAACGGATCGGTTTATTTGGAAGTTTTGCGTTTGGTAGAGTGTTGTTCAAAGAAGCGGTGATGTGTATCGAGCGATCTAACTGCTGGATGACCCCCTACATCGAGTATTTGGCAGATGGCGTCCTTCCTTCGGATCAGATGCTGGCAAAGAAGATCAAGTACAAGAGTGCCAATTTTGTTCTTATTGATGGGGATCTTTATCGATTGGCATTTTCCTCACCATTGCTGAAATGTTTGGTTCCGTCCGAGGCCGAGTATGCTCTTCGGGAGGTTCACGAGGGTATTTGCGGTGATCATATGGCTGCCAAGTCTTTGGCTTATAAAGTACTTCGACAAGGATACTATTGGCCTACAATTTTCAAGGAAGCTACAGAATATGTCAAGAAATGTGAAAAATGCCAGCTCAATAGTCCGATCCCACATCAGCCACCGGAAGAGCTATATTCGATTTTATCTCCTATACCCTTCGCTGTCTGGGGGGTGGATATATTGGGTCCGTTGCCTAAAGCTAAAGGTCAGGTCAGCTTTGTCATAGTTGCTATCGATTACATGACTAAGTGGGTAGAGGCGAAACCACTTCGGTCAATAACGGAACAAGAGTGCTTGAAGTTCATAAAAGAGTCCGTAGTGTTTCGCTTCGGGATCCCTAGAGTGTTGATATCGGACAACGGACGCCAGTTCGTGGGTTCAAAATTTGAAGGATTTTTAAAGGATCTGGGGATTCAACACAAGAAGACTTCGGTGGCTCATCCACAGTCGAATGGGCAAGTCGAGGTGACCAACAGACGCTGCTGGAACGGAATCAAGCGCAGACTGGATGAAGCTAAAGGAAGATGGCCAGAAGAACTGCTGAGCGTGCTGTGGGCTTACCGAACTACACCGAGGACCACCACAGGGGATTCACCCTTTCGATTGGCCTATGGTACTGATGCCTTAGTCCCAAGTCGAAATCGGATCTCCAAGTCTTGGTCGGTCACCACCAAAGAGATCTACAATGACGAAGGACTAAAAGCTAACTGGACTCGCTAGAAGAAGTCGAGAGGTAGCTTTGCTCAAATTGGTCGCTTATCAACGAACGAAGAGTAGCCAAACATTACAACAAAGGGGTCAAACTTCGTAGATTCGAAGTAGGAGACTTCGTCCTTAGAGAAGCCGAAGCATCTACGCCTCAAAACACAGGAAAGTTAATGCCGAACTGGGAAGGGCCGTATGAGGTGATCGAAGTATCAAAGCCAGACACTTATCGGTTAAAGGCATTAGATGGTTCCGAGATCAAGAATACTTGGCATGCTGGCAGGCTTCGGAAATATTTTCAATAGAGATTAAGTCAATTTATCGGAAGTCTGTACACGATTGTTCATTATCAATAAAAAGTCACTTTTTCACAATTGATCCTGGTCCTATTTGTCCTAAGGTCACAATGGTGTAAGGAGGTATGGTAGGACTGCTTGGCCATTCGATGGCGCCCATAAAGGTCCTTATGATCCTATATTGATTTTACCAGGGTGGTAAATCAATGGTCACTATTGATCCTGGTCCTATTTGTCCTAAGGTCACAATGGTGTAAGGAGGTATGGTAGGACTCGCTGGCCATTCGATGGCAGCCCATAAAGGTCCTTATGATCTTATATTGATTTTACCAGGGTGGTAAATTAATGGTCACTATTGATCCTGGTCCTATTTGTCCTAAGGTCACAATGGTGTAAGGAGGTATGGTAGGACTTGCTGGCCATTCGATGGCAACCCATAAAGGTCCTTATGATCCTATATTGATTTTACCAGGGTGGTAAATCAATGGTCATTATTGATCCTGGTCCTATTTGTCCTAAGGTCCCAATGGTGTAAGGAGGTATGGTAGGACTTGCTGGCCATTCGATGGCAGCCAATAAAGGTCCTTATGATCCTATATTGATTTTACCAGGGTGGTAAATCAATGGTCACTATTGATCCTTATATCTTGGTCCTTATATACTTGTTATACCCCGAGTGGTAAGCAAGATTTTGATGGTGCAAGGAGGATCAGCCAAATTCACCTCACACATGATTGATCTCACACTTGATCATCGATGAGTATATATTACTTTATTTTGTTTAAGTGTTGAGTTCGGTTCATTCAATTCAATTAAGTTGAATCTCGTCCAGTAAAATTCAATTCACTTCATTTCATAAATTAGCTGTTATATGCCATATCCGATTCACTAGTTGGGTTCAGCTTTATTGACATTGAATTATTGACAAGAAATCGATCAAAATGTAAGTCATAATCAAGATAGTTGAAGATTTATCAATAATATATATAACATTCATTCATTCAAGTTGAGTAATATATAAACTAGTCACATGAATACAAAAAGTTTAAAGTAAGTTAAATTTTTACATAGAATAAAAACAGGACGGACATTCAGGTACCACCTTCGTCATCAGAGTTGAGTAAGGCCGGGTCTAACTGAGCAGCAGATAGCTTTTCTTTTCCTCGCTCTCGGAAATCTTCGTACCCCTCCGAATATACCTTCATGATTTCGGCATTGAGTTCGTCTCAGAATCCTCAGAGTCCACCTCGAATCGCTTCCCGAGCTCTTCTACGTAAGAGGACCCCGTCCCTCAAGATCCTTTATTTTGTGACGAAGTTTATGACGCTTGGCTTTATGTCTTCGTTCTTCGTCCTGGGCCTTCGTCTGAGCCTCGCCAAGTTGAATCGCCAAGCTTCGGTTGACTGAAGAAAACTCCTCATTTTTGGCCTTCAGGAGTAGGTTTTCTTCAACCAATCCGGCGTTCAGGTCAGTTAAAGCTTGTTGGCTAGCTTCGGACGTAGCCAACCCATCCCTTGTAGCCTATAACTCGTCATCAGATGTCTTCAGGTCTATCCTAGCCCGATCTAATTCTGTTTGAATGCCGTTGATGGTGTGAAAAGCATCTTCACGATCGGCCCTCTCTCGATCCAAGGTTGATTTCAGCATGTTAATCTCCTGCCTCATGAAATCCTCCTCGGCCTCCCCATTTATGTGTCTCGGACGCAAACGTCCGAAGACAGCGTTAGCCTGCATATTTTCAAAACATTCAGGTCAATGTCCAGATATCCAAATGAGAACAGAGAAATAGAAGATAAAGAAATTGTTATTTACCTTAGCTCGATAGCTCATCCCTCATCGAAGCGATTTTCGTCAGTATGATCACCGAACCGATGGTCGCCGTTGTTTAGGATAAAGCTCAAAAAAGGTCGAAGGGGAAATTTGATTGAATCTAGGCCACAAGGTCGGAGACCCCATACTTTCGGCATGATAACCCCGACCAAGGAGCCCGGGTCGTTCGTGGGAAGGTCTCGGCCTTTCGGGAGAAAGGGCTGGCTGTTCAAGAGGGGTAGGGTCCACATGAATGGTTTCAGGTGAAGGGGATTTATTTGGGACGGGTTCTCGAGGGGGTGAGGCAGAAGCAGAACTCGGATGGCTGTCAGGTGTGCGCTTCCTTTTCCTGGATAGCGTTGAACCCACTTCATCCTGGTCACTGTCTTCGGCAATCTGTATTTCTACAGGAGGCACGAAGGGTGGGATGATCGAGGACTGAGGCACCCTAAGCTCTTCGGCGGTTAGCGGGGTTATCTTGGTTTTTAATTTTTTGGTCCGGAGGACACTTCTTCGATCAGGACGATCGAGTAAACCTCCTCGTCGAGGGATAGATGTGGGGGTTGGCTCAGTTTCTGGAATGGATTCCGAAGGGGTAATAAGAGGTGTTGACCTGGGCTTTCTAGTGGCCCTCCTCTTCTGACGAGGAAAGAGGGTCTCTTCCGGTACAAGAGCCTCTTCGGCCTCTGGCTCTTCTGTTCGGAATTCATCCGTATGTATTTCGGCGGGTCGGACGGCCGGAGTAAATTTACATTGGTAGATTCTCAACGACTTCAAGACTTCCCAGACAAGAAATCTTCGAACTCCTTTATTTCTAAGGAGCTCGGTCTGATCAGAGATACTGCATGAAACAAACAGTCCTATGTTAAATCCCACATCATAAGAACATCTTTAAATATTCATATATAAAATAAACCAAGATTACTTACACTTATGGTCATATAACCATGCCTGCTTCGAGAGGAGTCCATATTTCCACTCCTCCTTAGGGAAATTGTCGAAAAGTTCCATCATTTCAACTTCCCGTTCTTCAGAAATGTCTCCGAAGTCAGCAGAGATCTTCTCGTCAGTTGCCCAGTTCGGTAAAGAAGAAATTTCGGGACCTTTGACGTAGAACCACTTCTCGTGCCATCCCCTATTGCTCGAAAGAGTGTTCACCAGCGAGCGCCTCTCGAATTTTTCTCCAGACTTCGGAGAATGTTTGCTAAGGGCCTTGAACCCCTTCTCTCTAGATTGGACTATTTTGTATACGGTGAAGAAGAAGTCAAGGGAGGGCTCAACGCCCAACTCATGGCAGAAGGCCACAAAGGCCAAAATGTGAATATAAGAGTTTGGTACCAACTGGGCGAACCCCACGCCCAGGAACCCCAGTATAGTCACTATAAAAATGTGCAAAGGGAAACGAACCCCTTCTCGAAAGTAAGGTCACAGGGACGGTAGTCAACCTTTCCGCCGTTGGTACATCTTTCTCACCGGATTGGGAACCCCGACCGCGTGGGTATCGGAATGTGGTACCGAGATCGAATCCTTTTAATTCAAACCTCTACCAATAGTAGGGAGTATTGGCGTCAAGAAGCGCCAGTGCTCTCTGTAGTATTCAGAGGGGTTTTGGGAGTTTTTGGTTTGGGATTCATGCTCGTGGTTCCTTCACGAGGTTGGGTTTGGTGGAACGATGGTGATCGGTGTTACGAAGATGGGCGAAGCCTTGTTGAGTTTTGGGAAGCCATTTTTGGTTTGCGAGAGGAAGAAAGAAAGTTCGAGGAGAGCGAAAGTTCAAAAGGCTTCAATTTCAAATGGGCGAAGTAAACCGCCAAATTTGGTAAAGTTATCTTTTATATTTGTACATACGGTGTTCAAGGCCGGTACATTAAATGTTAGTAATGATTTAGAATTTGAATGGGAAGCGTCCGGTTCTGGGTCCAGATATTTAATAGACAGGGCCTTTCTGATTTGGGCCTTTGTTCTCCTCTCATTTCATTTCGTGAACAGTAACTGGGTACACTTCCATTATTTCTTACTATGGATCTTTAGTAAAATATCATGGACCATTTATAGTTTTCTATTAAACATTCTGTTCAACAAAAAACTAGGGGGCAATGTTGGGTCATGACATTTTCTCTCCTTGGGCCGGGTAAATTGGGCTTACTCCTTTAATTAATCCATTGGGCCTTTATTATTGAACTATGAAAGTCATTGAGCCCAATCACCATGTTATTTCCATTTTAACCTATAAGACCGGGTCGGTTCAGTGGATCGACCCCTTAGACATTTTAATATCTATTATTTTGACTTGCAATGATGAAAAAGCATGACGGTTGACTAAAGCACCTGCCATGCATTAATGTGGATGGGATCATAACCGGCCGGCGGTAGAAACAGTGGCCAAAAGCAGTGGATAGACTACATGTAGTCGGCAGAACCCATCAGATCAAAGGGGTGTGTCAGTTAGTAGTGGGTGGCACAGTAATCCAGGCAAAGATAGTATAGCTTAACAAGGAAGTCTTCACAAAGAGGTACGTTCTCATACACACTATCATTGATAATCACATACACACAACCGAGAATTATTATATCTCTCAATACACTAGACATTACATCCTCCATTGTTAACCTTGTGAACACGTATACTGACTCTCACGCCTGAGCTATCCCCCGACGGAACCGCCGTCAAGCTTGTGGTGTTTATCGTGTTTACTGTGCAGGATCAGGGCGTCTTACGTGATTGGGACGTGGCAGAAGATCTTGGCGTTAACACGGGTCAATCCCAAAAAATTTCTAAAGATTTTCATTTAATGATTTTAAGGGAAATTCATTATGTGGGTCACCATTAGATTCTTGTCCTGAAGCAATAGTCAGAATTGTTGTCGGATCAATCAGTGCATTACTTTATGTTATATTACTCTTATTTCTTATGTGTAGAAAATATAGAATCTTACCTCAGGTTGATACGAGGCCATGAATTCCACATGAATCTCATTCATGGAGTTCAGAACAGAGTACAGAAAGAGAAAACAAGGGATTGGGTGATGGGCTTTCCGGTGCGGCAAGGCCATGAAATATTAAGGGAAATGATGGGTTAGTGTTTTTCAACGAAGGGAATGGTGGTTTTGGTTTTGAAGACTTGTTGAGGGCTTCAACTGAGTATTGGGAAATAACAGTGATTTAGGGTCAACAAATAAGGCATATTTGGGGAGTGGGAGTGAGGTGGTAGTTGTGAAGAGATTGAAAGATGTGAGTATTTCTGAAAGAAATTGAAAGATCTGAAGCTTCGAGTTTTTCCCCAATCCTTGAGGAATGCTTCCAGTGAAGTTATTCTCCCACACCTGCAATACTTCTAATATTGAAAGGATTTTCGACAACCGAATCCTTCCCGAGGTAATCCGCCATAGTCCCGATCCTGAAGTATCTTAGATTATTTGACATCTGCAATCTAATAATGCGGAGCCTAGAAAACTAAAAACGTGAAGCCCCCAAAACAGGTATACATCAACCATCTTGGGTCGCCAGATACAAGGTACTGAATACAAATACAACCTTAAATATACAACAGTCGTGTAAAATATGACCAAACATAAGCTGTAGGTTTTAATACAAATATTGTCATCTAGACAATATCAACAATCAATGGAGTCCTCATTACATTTATTATCACACTATTTCACGTAATAGTGAGGACTACAAATGCATCATCTAGACCATCATCACCTGCTCCTCGACTAGTCCCGCCACGTTCTCATTTTCAAGAGAATAGTGAAAGAAAGGTGAGCTCAACTAGTCTTAAGAAGAAATATTATGACTAAGATAATGCGTAATAAATTATCAATAGCCTTCAACAAAGATATAACAACCGATATAATATAATAGACAACAAGTTTTAGATCAAAATCGCATTGGAATAAGCAATCCATTAGAAGAGTCAAGTAAAGTATAAAATCTAATCGCCTTCTATGATTTAAAAAGTTTTTCATCAACTTTATCGCTGAGACTCAGTTTAATAAATAAAATCGAATGATCCTCGCTTCCACTACCAAGGATATTCATGTAATCATCAATGGCCATGACTATACCGAATAATCCTCGGTCATAATCATACCAACAACTCGCCCACCAACGAACCATGTGCCAATGAGGACTTTTACCACATCATTCGTCACATTACGGCCATGATTATACCGAATAATCCCTAGTCATAATCATACCAAGTCCATCTATGCATGTAAGCCAAAGATGACTTTCAACATAATATAAGCATGATGATGATGGCAATTCAATAAAACAGGTTCAAGAATAAATTTTAAAGATTTATAAGTGAATTTATCCTCGAACTCAATAACGCCCAAATTGTCAACATGACATCGCTTTGTGGAGTAAAATTCAAGAATGCTCTCTAAGAATATTTCCATGAAAAGATATCGGATAAACGCAAATATCAAGGATATTCCACTAATTTCATGGATTATAAAAGCCAAAGCTTTAACCAACCGAGTATAATGTAATATATGAAATCGTAAATGGATTTTCGCCGCCACGCAGTAATCCACGCATGCATCATTTCCACAATTTAATAAGGAATTAATACGAAGGATCATTCATCACGCATGTGGTAATCCACATGTATGTGTTATTCCAAATGTAATAATAAAGAATGGAATAACATAAAGATTCACCATGCGGCGCGATAGATCGCATATATGTTATTCCCAACAAAATAATAAATAATGGAATCAGTCCGCCAGAAACGCACGCATGTGATATTGACAAAATAATAAATAATGGAACTGTGTCCCGCCAGAACGCACGCATGTGATATTCCGATAGAATAATAAAGAACTAATATTAGAAGAATTTCACCATGTATGCAGATTGATGATAAACATGTTATTCAACAAAATAATAAGAATGGAATAATGGAAGAATTTCACCATATATGCAAAGATTAGACAAAAAAAGTTATTCAACATAATAATAAAGAATGGAATAATGTAAGAATTTCACCAAGTATATAGGTATCCCGCAGATACAGTCATTCCAATGTAATAATAAAGAATGGAATAATGTAAGTTCTCTTCATGAATAAGAAAGAAAGAATACCCCATACGAGTACAACAAATAATATTCCCTACCTTAGAAGAAACTGGATATGGAGTAAGTGAAGTAGCGAGTAATACTTTTCTTCTTTCTCTCAGTAGTTTCTCTCTGTAGTTTCATCAATTCATAAGAAATAATGAAGGAATGAGCTTCTATTTATGAAGAACCGAAAGTGGCTCTCGGTCTTAACGAAGGGTCAAAATGACTCTTGGTAATATGAAGAGGCAACTACTATTCATGCGAAGGGCAATTAACTCTTGAAACACTGAAGGGGCAAATAACTCTTGGAAAACTGAAGGGACAAATAACTCTTGGAAAACTGAAGGGACAAGTTACTTTTGAGACCCCAGATTTTTATGAATAAATATTTAATTTTCTCGAAATAATTTTTTGAATATTATGGTGTGGATTTGATATAATGTTATAGTTGTGGGTAGTATTTATAAATTTTGAAAAGTATGTAAGTTGTTGTATAATATTCGATTGGTCGGGGAATATTTTTTTTGTTGGGGAATATCCGTACGACGGTACAATCATTGGTGGACCCCGCAACAGAATTATTATCGGATGAAGAAAACGATAAAAATATTTTTATGAGAATAACGACGGAAATTTTACCGTTAAAACTGTTGAACTACCTTAGTAGTAAAAGTACGAAGAATACGCTGTGGTTGCATAGAAGCACACTAAGATTGATTATTGATGTTTACGTGATAAGTCACTCAATTTTGTTTTATTAGTATTATTAATGTAATAAAATGTAAAACTTTTAATATAAAATGTAATACTTTTATAAAGTTATTCTATAAATATAATATATTATATTCTATTATGCATAGTGTTTTGCATAGTTAAATCTTTTTATATAAAACAGAATACTTTTATAAAGTTATTCTATAAATAAAATATATTATATTTTATTATGCATAGTGTTGCATAGTGTCTGTGACGCCCCCAAAATTAGGTATACATCACCCATCTTGGGTAGTCAGATACATGGTACAGAAATTAAATACAACTTACTAATATAACTGTCGTGTACAATACGACATAAACTGTGAGTTTGAATACAAATATTGTCTACTAGATATTATACAAACTCAAAAGTAGTCCTCATTACAATTATTATCACACTATTTTACGATAATAGTGAGGACTACTAATGCTATCCTCCGGACCATTACTCCGCTCCCGACTCGTCCAGCCTATATTCTCATTTCAAGAGAACGTTGAAAGAAAGGGTGAGCTCAACTAGCTCAAGAAGAAATATTATGACTAAGATAATGCGTAATAAATTATCATTAGCCTCACAAATGTTGTTAAACCGATAAAATATAATGAACATCAAGTTTAACTACAATGGAACCAACAATCCATTAAAAGAGTCAAGTAGAAAATAAAATCTACTATCTTTTATAATTTAAAAGGTTTTTCATCATATTTATAAATGAGAATCGCCTTTAATAAATATTCCACATCATCGAATCACCCCCCGCACTACTACCAAGGATATTCTTTAAGTATCACGACCACAATTATTCACGCACCACGGGCCAAGAATAGTTGTGTATTCATTAATGGTCATGATCATGCCAATAATTGTCCATCAATGCACTCACTACTAATCGAGGATTTTTATCACATCATTTGTAACATTAC
This sequence comes from Panax quinquefolius, assembly GCA_020205615.1. NCBI lineage: Eukaryota > Viridiplantae > Streptophyta > Magnoliopsida > Apiales > Araliaceae > Panax > Panax quinquefolius. The sequence continues at coordinate 20,132,453 of CM035157.1, forward strand.
TACCATGATTATAACCGAATAGTCCCCGGTCATAATCATACCAAGTCCATCTATGTACTACGTGCCACGATGACTTTCAACATAATATAAACATGAGGATGATGATAATGATATAAGAATTCAATAAAACAAGTTCAAGAATTATTTTATCCAGAATTATTAACGCCCAAATTGTCAACACGATAATCGCTTTTGTAGAGTAAAATTCAAGAATGATCGTAAGAATATTTTCATGAAAAGATATTGGATAAACGCAAATATCAAGGATATTCTACTAATTTCATGGAGTATATAAGTCAAAGTTTTAACCAACCGGGTATAATAAAGAATGAAATAACAAAAGAAATCACCATGCACGCGATGTATCAAGACAGCAAAAGTTATTCCAATGTAATAATAAATAACGGAATTCAGTCCCGGCGTGAAACGCATGCATGTGATGTTCAAATGTAATAATAATAAAGACGGAACCAGTCCTGGTGTAAAACACATGCATGTGATGTTCCAATGTAATAATAATAAAGACGGAACCAGTCCAGGTAAAACACATGCATGTGATGTTCCAATGTAATAATAGAAGAATGTCACCAAGTATAGGTAAACCGCAGATACAAAGTTATTCTAATAGAATAATAAGCAATGGAATAACAACAGCTTCTCTTCATGAATAAGAAAGAATAACACCCTTTACTTAGTACAACAAATAATATTCCCTACCTTAGAAGAACCGAATATTGGAAAAGTGAAGTAGCAGTAATACTTTTCTTCTTTCTCTCTATAGTTTCTCTCTTTAGAGTTTCAATGAATTCGTAAGAAATAATGAAGGAATGAGCTTTCTATTTATAGAAAAACCGAGGTGGCTCTCTTGGTCTTAACGAAGGGTCAAAATGACTCTTCGTAATATCAAAGACAACTACTATTTCATGAAGGGTAATTAACCTTTGGAACAATCAAGAAGGCGCTTAACTCTTGGTAATATCAAGGGATAACTACTATTCATGAAGGGGTAATTACTATCGACGAAGGTAATTACTATCGACGAAGGTAAATACTATTGAATAAGGTAATTACTATTGACGAAGGTAAATACTATTGACGAAGGTAATTACAATTCACAAAGGTAATTACTATTCACAACGGTAATTACTATTCACAAAGGTAATTACTATTGACGAAGAGACTCTTAGATGATGACATATGGGCCCCCCATAAAATAATCAAACTTACCACAAATGTGACGCCCCCAAAATTAGGTATACATCACCCATCTTGGGTCGCCACTTACATGGTACAACTTACTAACATAACTGTCGTGTACTATACGACATAAACTGTGAGTTTGAATACAAATATTGTCTACTAGATATTATACAAACTCAAAAGGAGTCCTCATTACAACTATTATCACACTATTTCACGAATAGTGAGGACTACTAATGCTATCCTCGGACCATTACTCCAGTTCCCGACTCGTCCCTCGCAATGTTCTCATTTCTTGAAGAAGAGCAGTGAAAAGGTGGTGAAGCTCAACTAGCCCAAAGAAGAAATATTATGACTAAGATAATGAGAATAAATTATCATTAGCCTCAATAATGTTAAACCGATAAAATACAATTGACAACCGGCTTAATCTAAGCCGAATATCTAATCCATTAAAAGAGTCAAGTAGAAAATAAAGTCTACTATCTTTTAGGTTTTAAAAGGTTTTCATAAATTTTTATCACTAAGACTCCAGTTTAATGAATAAACCACAATATCTAATCATCCCGTACTCACTTGGCCAAGGATTTTCATCAAATTATCAATGGTCATGATTATACCGAATCACCCCCGGGTCATAATCATACCAAAAACTATCCATCACTGCATTACAAGCCACTGAGGACTTTTGTCACATCATTTATATCAAGCCATGATTATACCGAATGAACCCTGGTCATAATCATACTAAGTTCATCTATGCACGTAAGCCAAAGATAACTTTCAACATAATATAAACATGAGGATGATGACAATGATATAAGAATTCAATAAAACAAGTTCAAGAATTAATTTATCTAGGAATTATTAACGTCAAATTGTCAACAAGATACTGTTTTGTAGAGTAAAATTCAAGAATGATCAGAAGAATATTTTCATGAAAAAAGATCTTTGGATGAAACGCAAATATCAAGGATATTCTACTAATTTCATGGAGTATAGAAGTCAAAGTTTTAACTAATGGGTATAATAAAGAATGGAATAACAAAAGAAATCACCACGTAACGCAGATTGCTTGGCATGCATAAAAGTTATTCCAATGTAATAATAATAACGGAACCAGTCGTGAAATTCACATCGATAGGATGATCCAATGTAATAATAAATGCTTTGAATAATAAACAATGGAACCAGTGCAGTGTAAAAACACATGCATGTGATATTCCAACAGAATAATAAATGCGGAATAATAAACAATAGAACTGTGTCCTGTAAAACACAATCTACAGATATTCCAAATGTAATAATAAAGAATGGAATAATGTAAGAAGATCACCAAGTATAGGGATTCAGCGCACATACAAAGTTATTCCAACAGAATAAATAAGAATGGAATAATATATGATTTCACCAAGTATAGGGTATGCCATGTATACATACGGAGTTATGTATAGGTATACCACTTTTACTGAGTTATTCCAATGTAATAATAATGAATGGAATAACAAAAGTTCTCTTCATGAATAAGAAAGAATAACACACTTACGTACAACAAATAATACCCTTACCATAGAAGAACCGAATATCGAAAAGTGAAGTAGCAGAATACTTTTCTTCTTTTTCTATAGATTTTCTCTCTATAGCTTTCTCTATAATTTCTCTCTCTAGAGTTTCATTGAATTAAGTAAGAAAATAATGAAGGAATGAGCTTCTATTTATAGGAAAATAAAATGCATAGTAATTAATCCATGAACGGTCCAGATTGATTTACTTTAATCGACGATCCATATTTAAAAGCAAAATCTTTTAAATAAAATATCATATATTCTATTTATATAAAAACATTTTACTATGCAAACACTATGCAACGCTACGCAAAACACTATGCAATACAATGCATAATAAAATATAATATATTCTATTTATGTAATAACTTTAATAAAGTATTCTCGCTTTATATATAAAAGATGTTTCGCTTTTATTACGTTAATAATAACGAATAAACAAAACGTCATTATCGCTTATAATAATTCATATTATTAATCGACAATAATGGAATCAAACCGAGTGACTTCTCACATAAGCATCAATAATCAATACCGCGCTACTACGCAACCACACGACATCGCATTTTTTACTACCGAGTAGTTCAACAAATATCAACCAGTAAAACTTCCGCCGTTATTTCAATAAAATATTTTTGTCGCTTTTTTCAATCAAATAATAATAATTTCGCTAGGGTCCACCAATGATTGAGCCGTTGTATTTAATATTCCTTCGCTAAACCGAATATTCCCCACCAATCGAATATAATATAACCACTCAGATACTTTGCAAAATTTATAAATACTACCCACAACTATAATATTATCTCAAATTCACACCATAATATTAAAAATTATTTCGACAAAATTTAAATCTTTATTGATAAAATCTGGGTCTCACAACAAACGCCTCATATAAGACTCTTTATATACATCAAGGATTGAATAAATATTACCACAAATCATTTTATTTTTAATCAACACATTTTTAATCTTTCAACAATTATTAATCATTTATAACTTGTCGTCTCAATTAATAATATAACATATTATACGTATGATCTTTGTGACAATAATTGAATTAATAATATAAGAGATATGATGCAAAGAATTAATGTAGTAATAATTCGAGTATAGCTAAGTGACTTCTCACGTAAGCATCAATAATCAATACTGGTAGTGCTACTACGCAACCACGCCAGACATCGTACTTTTACCACCGTGTAGTTCAACAGCTTTTAATTGCAGTAACACCGCCGTAGTTATTTTTATGAAAGATAATTTTGTCGCTTTTTAACTATGATAATTCTTGGTTGTAGGGTCCACTAATGATTGAGTCGTCGTATTTAATATTCCCCCACAAAAAGAATATTCCCACCAAACGAATATTTTATAACAACTTGCTTACTTTGCAAAATTTATAAATATTACCCACAACTATAACATTATATCAAATTTATTCCATAATATTCAAAAATAATATTTATAGAAAATTCATCTTTATTTATAAAAAGTGGGGTCTTACAACCTCCCATTTATGAAATTTCGCCCTCGAAATTGGGGGGTGCGATTACTGGTATGTCAAGAGTAAAGGATACCTTGATTTCATTTCGATTCTAACTCCCAAGTCATTTCTCAACATCGTGGTTCCTCCACAAAACTTCGACTTGAGGTATAACCCTCGAGCGTAGAATATGTTCCTTCTATCCAAAATTTGAACAGAACCTCTTCATACGTCAAATCTTCCGCTATTTCGTCGGATTTCTAACTCAATAATATGGTTCGGGTCTTTCACATATTTACGTAACATGGATATGTGAAAAACGTTATGAACACGAGACATATTTGGCAAAAGAAAGCGAGTCTATAGCTACGATTCCTACCGATCGAGGATTAAAATGGACCGATGAATCGAGGATTAAGTTTTCCTCTCTTTCCAAATCTTGTAACTCCTTTCCATGGAGCAACTCTTAACAACACACGATCTCCTATATCGAATTCCACGCCCTTTCGATGAAGATCAAGATAACTCTTTTGTCGATTTTGTGAGGTTTTTATACGTTGTCGGATCGTTTCAATCTTTTCGTAGTCATACGCATTAACTCCGGCCCCAACAACGTTGCTTCACCCACCTCATTCCAACATACCGGAGAACGACACTTTCTTCCATACAACGCTTTGAATGGAGCCATGCCAATACTTGCTTGATAACCTGTTGTGTGGGAAAACTCCACCAATGGTAAGAACTTGTCCCAACTCCCTTGAAATCAAGGACACGTAGTCTTAATAGATCTTCAAGAGTTTGAATAGTCCTCTCCGACTATATCCGTCCGTCCGAGGATGATACGCCGAGAGCTAAATCGTAAGTCTGCGTCCATAGCTTTAATCTAACCCAAAATCGTGGAAGTGAATCTTGGGTCTCGATCGAAACTATGGATACCTAAGATACCATGCAGATCTTCATAATCTCGTTTATGCATATACTGAGCAAGACGTTCAAGTGTATAAGTTTTCAGACGGTAAGAAGAAATGAGTAGACTTGGTCAATCTATCAACAATGACCCAAATCGCATCAACGCCGGTGAGAAACCTTAGGAAGACCTAAGTGAAATCCATAGTAATGTGCTCCCCACTTCCATTCGGAATTTAAAGTGGTTCTAATGGACCTTTTGTGAGACCCCTGATTTTATCAATAAAGATTTAAATTTTTGTTTAAATAATTTTTAATATTATGGTGTGAATTTGAGATAATATTATAGTTGTGGGTAGTATTTATAAATTTTGCAAAGTATGCAAGTTGGTTATATTATATTCGATCGGCCTTGGGGAATATTTGATTTAGCAGGAATATTCGTATAACTACCAATCATCAGGACCCTATTAATGTAATTATCATTTGATCGAGAAAACGATAAAAAATATTTTATCGAAATAACTACGGAAGTTTTACCGCTGATATCGCTGAACTACTCCTAAGAGTAAAAGTACAAGAATACGTGTGGTCGCATAAGAAGACACCAGACGATTATCGATGCTTATGAGAAGTCACTCATTGATTCCATTATCACGATTAATAATATGAATTATTATAATGATAACGACGCTTTTGTTTTATTCGTATTATTAACGTAATAAAATGTAAACATCTTTTATATAAAATGTAATACTTTATTAAAGTTATTCTATAAATGTAATATATTATATTTTATTACGATAATGTCGCAGATAAGATTTTCAGATAAAGTGTTGCATAAATATTTGCATAAGTAAAATGTTTTTATATAAATAGAATATATGATATTTTATTTAAAAGATTTTGCTTTAAAATATGGACCGCCGATTAAAGTAAATCAATCTCGACCGCTCATGGATTAATTACTATGCATTCTATTTTCCTATAAATAAGCTCATTCCTTCATTATTTTCTTTTTAATTCACTAAAACTCTGAGAGAGAAATTATGTAGAGAAGTTTATGTGAGAGAAAATCTATCATATATAGAAAGAAGAAGAGTATTCGCACTTCACTACTTTGATATCCAAAGGTCTTTTTACTTAGTAAGTGGATATTATTTGTCAGACTCGTAAGGGTGTTATTCTTTCTTATTCACGAAGAGAACTTCGTTATTCCATTCATTATTATTCTCTGAATAACTCGTAAAAGTGGTATACCCTATACATAACCTCGATACGCCAGATACCCTATACTTGGTGAAATCCTTATATTATTCCATTCTTATTTATTCTCATTGAATAACTCAGATAACGCTTAATCCCCTATACTTGGTGATCTTCTTCGTTATTCCATTCTTTATTATTCTCATTGAATATCCTCGTCTGTGTGTTTTACACCGATTCGGTTCCATTGCTTATTATTCGCATTTATTATTCTCGTTGAATATCCTCGTCTGTGTGTTTTACACCCGACCGGTTCCATTGCTTATTATTCAAAGATTTATTATTCTGGTTGATCATCCCGTTTGTGAATTTCAACCGAATTCGGTTCCGTTATTATTATTCTATTGAATAACTCGTCATGGCAAGTACCGCACGCACGGTGATTTCTTTTGTTATTCCATTCTTTATTATACCCAATTGGTTAAAACTTTGACTTCTATACTCCATGAAATTAGTAGAATATCTTCGATATTTCGTTTCATCCAAAGATCTTTTCACGGAAATATTCTTCCGATCATTCTTGAATTTTACTCTACAAAACAAAGATTCGTCGACAATTTGACGTTATTAATTCCTCGGATAAAATAATTTCGAACTTGTTTTATTGAATTATTATGTCATTGTCATCATCCTCATGTTATATTATGTTATCTTCGCTTACGCAAGCATAGATGAACTTAGTATGATTATGACTGTGGATCATTTGCAGATAATCACGGCTTGTTATAAATGATGTGATAAAAGTCCTCAAGGGCCTGTAATGCAAAGTTGATGGATAGTTTTTGGTATGATTATGACTGTGGGTGATTCTTGCAGATAGTCACGACTATCGATAATTTGATGAAAATCCTCGACCGCGGTATGTGGATGATTAGATATTGTGGTTTATTCATTAAACCGAGTCTTAGTGATAAAAATTTATGAAAACCTTTTTAAAACCTAAAAGATAGTAGATTTTATTTTCTACTCGACTTTTTAATGGATCAGATATTCCACTGCAGCTTAAACCGGTTGTCTATCAGATTTTATCGCTTAACATCGTCAAGGCTAATGATAATTTATTCTCGCATTATCTTAGTCATAATATTTCATCGGGCTAGTTGAGCTCACCTTTTTTTTCACCGCTTTCTTCGTGAAAAAGAACATAGCCGGGACTAGCTCTCTGAAACGAGTAATGGTCCGCAGGATAAGATTAGTAGTCCTCACTATTCTATGAAATAAAGGTGATAATAGTTGTAATGAGGACTCCTTTCGAAGTCAGATAATATCTAGTAGACAATATTTGTATTCAAAATCACGCTTTATGTCAGATTGCATACCTACGCTTATATTAGTAAGTCAGACAGAATTTATGTACCATGTAAGTGGCGCACCCAAGACGGGTGACGATACCTAATTTTGGGGGCGCCATATTGGTATCGTAGCTTAGGATACGATCCCCGGCCGAGATGTGAGATAAGAACTAGAGGGGAGAGACGGGAATTTCTTCGCTAAGATGACCTACCTAAATTTATTTGGTATTTAATTGGCTCTGGAGTAGATAGGATAATACGTGATATGTTAATTAACCCTTGTTTTGTGACACGTTGTTCGAGAATGACATCCGAAAATGCCGAGATAAGCAATGAAATACATGAGAGTGTTGATTCAAATTTCAAACAAAAGGTAACAACCAACAACACGATAATAATCATATCGGTGGCAACGGCTATCGTAACAATGATAACCATCGTGGGGAAATTATCATGCTAAGAATGGTAACCACTTCTATGGTAATCACGGAAAGATAATGAAGTGGAAATTGCAAGAAGAGAAGGTCATTTAGCTCAATTTTGTTGTGCACCAAAGTCAAGTCTAGCTAGACTTTGGCACCAAAGGTGGATATGGACAAAACAAAGTCGTTGGGTTTTAGGAAGTGCATTTTTCTCGACTCTCAAAACCGAACGGGTTATCACGGGTTAGTTAATTATAAATTGCTAAGTTATACCTTATAAGTTAGTTAATTATATCTCTCGCTTGCTTTCAACGCTTAAATTTGACTCTATACCTTATTCGTCAAAGATAGGAGCCTCGATACCCATTACTATTTTTAAATCTTGTTTCGATTCAAATAAACACTTTCACGCTTCGCCGATCTTATCTTCAAAATACGCTTAAATTTGATTTTAGGAATCAATTGGTTAACTACTCATCATCGACTTAATAGGCTTTTATATTCATAAACTGTTATGCTCAAAGTAACCAAACCACTAAAATCAATCATCCACTACTATTTTTAAATCTTCGTTTTGACTTAAATAAACCGGCCGCATTTTCGTACTTACGCTGGATTCAAGATTGATCGTATCTCTTTCTTTATGAAGGGATACTTCCTAGTATGATGTGATGTTTATCCAAGTCTTCAACGAGAGAATCAATCGAATGATATTACTATTATTAATAAATTTCGTATTCTTGAAGATTCTTAGCCTACTTAGGTTGAAATTGAATTTTTTTCAAATATTTCTTCAACTAAAAAATAGTGGTTTATGATAAAAGTCATAATAAAAGAATCGATTAATGTAGTATATAAATAAGTATTAAAAGTGAAAATAGGTATACATCATCCCATTCGAGTTGTCAATACATGGTACGTAAACAACTACAACTTTATTATTACAACAAATATAAATCGTGAGTTTAAATACAAATATTATCATCTAGATAATATCTATACATCAAATAAATCCTCATCACATTTATCGATACATTATTTTACAAAATGGTGAGGACTACTAAACAACAACTCTCTAAAACCTTCATTCCATACCCCTACTCAGACTCGCTATATTCTCGCCTCCCCGAGAAGAAAAAATGGAACAAAAAGGAAAAGGGTGAGCTCAACTAGCCCAAGAAAGAATATTATGACTAAGATAATATACAACAAATTATCGTTAGTCTTCAACAGGAAAATCTAATGTAATACAATAGACAACAAATTTTAAATCAATATTCGCAATGAAATAATAATTCATTGTAAGAGTTAAGTAGAGAATGCAAACTACTATCTTCTATGTATGAATTTAAAAGTTCATCGCCTCATCTTTTATCCTCGTAACATCAATCAATATACATCCGAATCAAATATTCATCTTTGCACTACAGCCAAAGATATTCATCACTGGTCATGTTCATCTAAACACTGCTCATCTTTGCAGACTACGCCAAAGATATTCTTCAGAATCATTCATCTTGCAGACTACAGCCAAAGATATTCAATAATATCATCATTTAAGATCGAGGATGATGAAAAATATTTTAAAGAAACGAATCCAAAGGAAACAAAATGACAAGGATTAAGGATTAAGGATTCGACTTTGTTTTATCCATGTTCAAAAATACCTCAAAAATAATCATAGGTGTAAAATTCAAGAATGATCAAAACATGGATACAATCAAAGCTAGTATCCGTATTAGATATTTTGGATTTAAAAGAAGAAATTTTATTTTTCAAATGAATAAGGCCGATTCGTGAATAATAGTGTCAGATACGTGAATAAGAACGCGAATAGTAATCTCGACACCAAAAGATAGAAATTCCACAAAAAACATCTTCACGCTTCATTAATATAAGACTCGTGAATAAGAATCGTGAATAAGAACTCGTGAATAAGAACTCGTGAATAAGAACTCATGAATAAGAACTCATGAATAGTAACCCCATACGAAAAAGTTCCAAATTTGATAAAAAGTTCCAACCAATATTTCAAAGATAATGATATCAAGAAATAATATCATTCGAGAAGAAAAATAACATCCCTTACCTCGAAAAGATTAAGAGACTTAAATAAATACCTGATATAAAGGTCATGAAGGAACTTCGCACCGCCTAACAATACTCAAAGTATACTCACAAGAATACGCCAATATATCGAGAGAGAAATAGAGAGAAACTTCAGCTTCGTGTGATTTTCAATTCTAACCCAAGACCCTATTTATAGAAAATGCTTGTAACACCAAAAGCAGTAAAATTGAATATAATATTAATATATTTTTCACATTTTCTTTAGCCCACCTTAGACAACTGATCTCAGCCCATTTGAATCACATGTGAGGCCAACTTAGTTGTAAAAAACGTTTTTCAAAAAAATAATTAACTAAAACTCCCAAAATTAATTATTTTTTAACTTCTAACTTCAATAATTCATAATAAATAGCCCTTTCATCGTAAAATTCAAATTCACGAGATTTTATAGGAAATTCAATTTTCTACAACTTTGCGTAAGAAAGTTTTTCCAAATTCCAAATAGAAATTGACCAAATCCACAAACCAAGCGATTTTACAAGCTATAATCAAATTTCTATTAATAATCAGGTCCACCAACACACAAAACATGTGTTAAACATTTAATGCCACAAAAATACTCTTCCTCCTCATATACTCATATATCCCACATTCATTGTAAAAATATCATCGTTAATATATTATTAAAATAATATATTTAAATGAATTATTTTATCGTAAAAAGATAAAATATTAATTTTCAACAATTGTCACATTAAAAATTTTCTCCATCTATATCCTCATAAAATCAATATTTTTCTCATCATATAAATCAATAATTAATTATTCATAAATAATATTACGTAATCACATTATCGACAACCAGCAGCAGCCCAAGAAAGAGGGCTTCCAATAAGAATTTCTTCTTCATCGGGCGCAAGCAATTAGGTGACCAAACCTCTCCTTAGATGTAACTTTCTAGACATTGCCAATAATGTTATCTAATAATATTATTCAGATAATATGAATTATCGCTTCGATAATGAAAAATACCGTAATAATGACAATTATCAAACAACAAAGAATATAAAATATCAACGCAATCAATTATTAACTCAATAAAATAATCGAACAAAGAATTATCGTAACCATTATCGAGTAAAGGCCTTTTCACGTAAGAATCAATAATTGGTGCAAAACAACAACGCATCGTGGTTTTAACCAATTAGTATTTTAATAAAGATAACCAGAATAACTACGCCGCTATTTTTAAACAACTTATATTTGTCGCTTTTTTCATCCAATCGCTTTCAGCATGGGCCTCACATACGGGTCTACTACCGTTGCATTTAATATTCCCCGACAAGCATTTAATATTCCACCACCAAACTAATATCCCCCGACAACAATGAATATTTTATAACCACTGCTTATTTTCAAATATTTATGATTTTACCCCTAACTATCCACATTAATCAAATCAACCCTTACTATTTCAAAATAATAAATAGAGAAAATTAAATTTCATTAATAATAAGTTGGGGTCTTACAACCTCCCTCCTTATGAAATTTCGTCCTCTAAATCGACGACGCGACTCGGTGTTTCAAAAGGTGAGGATACCTCGCTTTCATTTCGCTTTCCAATTCCCTGTGTCATTTCTCTATAAAGCATGATTCCTCCACAAAACTTTAACTTGTGGTATGACTTCATACAGTAGGGACATGCTCCTTCCTATCCAAAATCTTCGACAGTACCTCCTCACACGCTAAGTCTTCGCTATCTCGTCCTGCTTCTAACTCTATAACGTGGTTCGGTCTTTCACATATTTATTTAAGCACGATATGTGAAACACATTATGAACACGTAGACATACTTTTGAGGTAACGCGAGTCTATAAAGCTACATTTCCTACTCCTGGCCAAGAATTTGAAATGGACCAATAAATCGTGGATCGAGCTTTCCTCTCTTCCCAAATCTTTCAGAATTCCTTCCATGGAGCAACTCGCAATAATACATGATCCCCACACTAAATTCCACGCCCTTTCGATGAAGATCCGCATAACTCTTTTTTGTCGATCTTGTGCCGCTTTGTATACGCTGTTTAATCATTTCGATCTTTTCCGTAGTCATACGTATCAACTCGGGTCCCAAAAGTGTTGCTTCACCCACCTCGCCCCAACATACCGGAGAATTACACTTTCGGCCCATATAATGCTTCAAATGGAGCTACACCTATACTTGCTCGATAATCGTTGTCAGTAGGAGAATTCCACCAATGGTAAATACTTATCCCAACCGCCTTGAAGTCTAGGACACGTAGTCTTAATAAATCTTCAAGAGTTCGAATAGTCCTTTTCTCGATCGTCCGTCCGCTTCGAGGATGGTATGCCGAATCAATCAGAACTGCGCTCATAGCTTTTTGCAAGCTAACCCAAAATCTTGAAGTGAATCTGGGTCACGATCCAAAACTATGGATACTGTGCATGCCATGCAACCTCACAATCTCATTCACGTATATACTAGCAAGACGCTCAAGTGAATAAGTCTCCAGACGGCAAGAAATGAGCGATTTGGTTAATCTATCAACAATAACCCAAATAAGATTGATGCCGCTCGAGAAACCGTAGGAAGACCAGAACTAAATCCATGGTAATGTGTTCCCACTTCCATTCGGAATCTCAAGTGGTTGCAACTTAACCCTTAGGTACCAGATGTCCACTTTACACGCTGACAAGTTAAACACATCGAGATAAACTTTGCAATCTCTCTTCATATTGTTCCACCAAAATGTATGTCAAGATCACGATACATTTTAGTACTTCCGTGATGGATTGCAAATGGTGTATCAGGTGCCTCCATCATAAAAAATAGTATACATCACCCATTCTCGAAAGTTGTCAATACATGGTATGTAAACAACTACAACTTTATTATTACAACAAAGAAATCGTGAGTTTGAATACAAATATTATCTTCTGTATAATATCTATACTCAAATAAATCCTCATCACATTTATCGATACATTATTTTACAAAATGGTGAGGACTACTAAACAACTCTTTTCTAAAACCTTCATTCCATACCCGACTGCACTCGCTATATTCTCGCCTCTCGAGAAGAAAAAATGGAACAAAAGGAAAAGGGTGAGCTCAACTAGCCCAAGAAGAATATTACGACTAAGATAATATACAACAAATTATCGTTAGTCTTCAACAGGAAAATCTAATGTAATACAATAGACAACAAATTTTAAATCAATATTCGCAATGAAATAATAATTCATTGTAAGAGTTAAGTAGAGAATGCAAACTACTATCTTCTATGTATGAATTTAAAAGTTCATCGCTCATCTTTTATCCCCGTAACATCAATCAATATACATCCGAATCAAATATTCATCTTTGCACCACAGCCAAAGATATTCATCACTTGGTCATGTTCATCTAAAACACTGCTCATCTTTGCACTACGCCAAAGATATTCTTCAGAAATCATTCATCTTTGCACTACAGCCAAAGATATTCAATAATATCATCATTTAAGACCGAGGATGATGAAAATATTTTTAAAGAAACGAATCCAAAGGAAACAAAATGACAAGGATTAAGGATTAAGGATTCGCACTTTTGTTTTATCCATGTTCAAAAATACCTCAAAAATAATCATAGTGGTGTAAAATTCAAGAATGATCAAAAAACATGGATACAATCAAAGCTAGTATCCGTAATAGATATTTTGGACAAAAAAGAAGAAATTTTATTTTTCTATGAATAGTGTCAGATACGTGAATAAGGTCAGATACGTGAATAAGAAATCGACACCAAAAGATAGAAATTCCACAAAAACATCTTCACGCTTCGCTTAATAGTACTCGTGAATAAGAATCGTGAATAAGAATCGTGAATAAGAATCGTGAATGAAAAGAACTCGTGAATAAGAATCTCATGAATAAGAACCCCGATATGAAAAAGTTCCAAATTTGATAAAAAGTTCCAACCAATATTTCAAAGATAATGATATCAAGAAATAATATCATTCGAGAAAAAATAACATCCCTTACCTCTCAAAAAGATTAAGATTTAACCGAATACCTGATATAAAGCAAGGTCAAGGGAACTGCACCGCCTAACAATACTCAAAGTATACTCAAAATACTCACAAGAATACGCCGATAATATAGAGAGAGAAAACTTCAGCTTCGTGTGATTTTCAATTCTAACCCAAGACTTATATTTATAGAAAACGCTAGTAACACCAAAGCAGTAAAATTTAATAAATATTAATATATATTTTATAAATTTTCTACGCCCACCTTCAAGAATCTGATTTCAAACATCATTCACACACATGTAAGCCCACAAAAATGTAAAAAAAACGTTTTTTTTATTATAAATATTTAAAACTTCCAAAATCAATTATTTTGAGTTTCTAACTTCAATAATTCATAATAAATAGCCCTTTTATCAGAAAAATTGAATCTCATGAAGTTTTTATAGGAAATTCAATTTCTACAACTTTGCAGTAAGAAAGTTTTTCCAAATTCCAAATGTAAATTGACCAAATCCACAAACAAGCGATTTTTAAGCTATAATCAAATTTCAACCAATAAATGGGGTCCACCGACATGTTTAATATGTTTTAAACATTTATTGCAAACAAAAATACTCTTCCTCCTCAGATACTCATATATCCCACATTCGTTGTAAAATATCACCATTATTATATTATTAAAATATAATAATATATTTAAATGAATTATTTTATCGTAAAAGATAAAATTTCAATTTTCAACAATTGTCACATTAAAAATTTTTTCCATCTATATCCACATAAAATCAATATTTTCTCATCATATGAATCAATAATTAATTATTCACAAATAATATTATGTAATCACAATATCGACAACTGTGCAGCTCCTGTGAGCAGGGCTTTCCAATAAGAATTTCTCCTCATCGGGCAAGCAATTAATTAGTGACCAAACCTCCTGTATGTAACTTTCTAGACATCGCCAATAATGTTATCTAATAATATTATTCAGATAATATGAATTATTGCTTCGATAATGAAAATATATCAGTAATGACAATTATCAAACAACAAAGAATATAAAATATCAACGCAAAGAATTATTAACTCAATAAAATAAAATAATAAAGAATTATCAGAACCATTATCGAGTAAAGGCCTTCACGTAAGAATCAATAATTGTGCAATACCGCAAAGCTATCGTGTTTTAACCAATTAGTATTTTAACAAAGATTAATCAGTGAATAACTACGCCGCTATTTTTAAACAACTTATATTTGTCGCTTTTTCATCCAATCGCTCGCGCACATGGGCCCACACACGGTCAAGGCCATTGCATTTAATATTCCCGACAGCATTTAATATTCCACCACCAAACTAATATTCCCCACAACAATGAATATTTTATAACCACTGCTTATTTTCAAATATTCATGATTTTACCCCTAACTATCCACATTAATCAAATCAACCCTTACTATTTCAAAATAATAAATAGAGAAAATTAAATTTCATTAATAATAAGTTGGGGTCTTACAACCTCCCCTCCTTATGAAATTTCGCTCTAAAATCGACGACGACCGGTGTTTCAAAAGGTGAGGATACCTCGCTTTCATTTCCGCTTCCAATTCCTGTGTCATTTCCTCTATAAAGATGATTCCTCCACAAAACTTTAACTTGTGGTATGAATTTTCATGCAGTAGGACATGCTCCTTCCTATCCAAGATCTTCGACAGTACCTCCTCACACGTTAAGTCTTCGCTATCTCGTCTCGGGTTCTAACTCTATAACGTGGTTCGGTCTTTCACATATTTATTTAAGTATGATATGTGAAACACATTATGAACATTTAGACATACTTGAGGTAACGCAAGTCTATAGCTACATTTCCTACTCTGTCAAGAATTTGAAATGGACCAATAAATCGTGGATCGAGCTTTTCTCTTCCCAAATCTTCAGAACTCCCTTCCATGGAGCAACTCGCAACAATACATACGATCCCCTACACTAAATTCCACGCCCTTTCATGAAGATCCGTGATAACTCTTTTGTCGATCTTGTGCCGCTTTGTATACGCTGTCAATCATTCGATCTTTTTCAGTAGTCATACGCATTAACTCTCGGGTCCCAACAATGTTGCTTCACCCACCTCATCCCAACATATCGAGAGAATCTACATTTTCGGCCCATATAATGCTTCAAATGGAGCCACACCTATACTTGCTCGATAATCGTTGTTGTAGGAGAATTCCACCAATGGTAAATACTTATCCCAACCGCCTTGAAGTCTCAGGATGTAGTCTTAATAAATCTTCAAGAGTTTGAATAGTCCCTCTCGATTGTTCGTCCGCTTGAGGATGGTACGTCAACTAAATCGCAAAACTGCGCTCCATAGCTTTTTTGCAAGCTAACCCAAAATCTTGAAGTGAATCTGGGTCACGATCCAAACTATGGATACGTGCATGCCATGCAACCTCACAATCTCATTCACGCATATACTAAAGCAAGACGCTCAAGGAATAAGTCTCCAGACGGCAAGAAATGAGCGCATTTGGTTAATCTATCAACAATAACCCAAATAAGATTGATGCTCGAGAAACCGTAGAAGACCCAGAACTAAATCCATGGTAATGTGTTCCCACTTCCATTTCGAATCTCAAGTGGTTGCAACGGACCCTTAGGTACTAGATGCCCCGCTTTACACGCCGACAAGTTAAACACATCGAGATAAACTTTGCAATCTCTCTCTTCATATTGTTCCACCAAAATGTATGTCAAGATCACGATACATTTTAGTACTTCCAGATGGATTGCAAATGGTGTATCAGGTGCCTCCATCATAATCTTCAGACTTCAAATCGTAGTCGTTAGAACACAAAGTCTCAGAGTGGACTCAAGTATTCCTTCTTCATCAATTTCGCGCCCTAATAGCTCCTTCTTCAGATTTCTTCTTCATACGATCACCCGGCCCTGGCTCGAGCAACCTTAACTTTTTCTATTAAAGTCGGGCTCTACGCGATACTTGACATCATCGCACTCTGCTCCTCGTGATATGATCTTCTACTCAACGCCGCCTACTACCACGCTCGCTTTCCGTGATGGTATCAATAGTGTGGTCGTAGTCTTCAATAGCTCGAGCCAACGTCCGCCGCCAGATGTCGAGTTCTTTTTTGAGTGAAGAAATATTTAAGGCTTTTTATGGTCCTGAATATATCTCCACTTTCTCCCCATATAGATAAGGCTCCATATCTTTAAGCGAAAACGATCGGGCCGCTAACTCTAGATCATGAAGTAGGATAATTCCTCTCATACTTTTGTTGTCGCGAGGCATAGGCTATGACTTTCCCACGCTGCATGAGAACACATCCTAACCCTTTGCTCAAGTATCATCAGAGATAACAAATCCATCCCAACCAGATGGTATTGTTAGAACAAAAGCCAAATAAGTCTCCTCTAAGCTCTTCGAAACTCTTCTCGCATTCTTCGCTCCAAACGAATTTTGTATCCTTCCGAAGTTAATGAAGTTAATGGAGTAGCGATTCGAGAAAACCTTCCATTTAATCTCCGATAATAACCAAATAAGCCCAAAAAGCTACGATTTCACCACACCAATTTCTTTGCTGTTCCTAACTTCAGATTGCTTCAATCTTCACGGATCAACAGATACTCCATGTTTCGACACCACGCGCCCAAGGAATGCTACTTCTCGCCGTAACTCGATTTCTTCAATTTGGCATATAGTTTGTTTTCACGAAGCCTTCGAGTACCAAATTTCAAAATGGTGCTCATGATCTTCACGACTTTTGAATATATAAGGATGTCATCAATAAAGACAACAACGAATCGATCCAAATATTCCTTGAATACTGGCTCATCATATCCATGAAAGTCGCAGAGCATTAGTCAATCCGAAAGACATGACTAAGAATTCATAATGCCCATACCGAAGTTCTAAAGGCGCCTTTGAATATCCTCGCCTCTAATCTTCACCGATGATATCCGAAACTAAGATCGATTTTTGAAAAGAATTGTGCCCTCAGAATCGGGTCAAACAAGTCATCAATACGAGGTAGAGGATACCTATTCTCGATGATGGTGACATGGTTCAATTCCCCGATAGTCAATACAAAGTCGCGATACTCCCGCCTTTTCTTCTTCTTTATTTAATAAAACAGAGCACCCCAAGGAGATGTACTAGATTTAATGAAACCATGTCCAACAATTCCTCGTAGTGGACCTTTAACTCAAGTTCAATAGAGCCATTCGACATGGGGTTTTAGAAATGGGCTTTTGTACTCAGTTCAAGATCAATAAAGAATTCAACTTCACGCTCGGGGGTAATCGGAAGTTCTTCAGAAATACGCCAGAAAGTCAATAACAACAGAATATTATTCAAATTTGACGCGGTCTTTATTCAAATCCATAACATGGGCTAAGAAAGTTTCGACATCCGCTTTTTCAATAAACGAAATAGCTTTATGATTAGATATGATGTTGATTGATTTTAATGGTTTAGTTGTTGAATTGCATAACAGTCAAGTTAGAATATGAAAACTAACAACCCATTTAAAACAATCAATTTTGGTATGATGAGAAGTTAACCAATCAATCCCTAAAATCACATCAAAAGCAAGTATCTTTAAAGAGATAAGGTCAATGTGTAAGGTGATGGTGCCAACTTGAATCAAACAAGATTTATAAAAGTGGATGGATGAAAGTTTCTCCTAATCTGAGTTTCCACAGATAGTCAAAGTCTAATTTCTCCTGAGTCAAGTTTAAACGCTGAGCACAAGCAGAGAGAGATAAATGAATGGGTAGACCCAGATCAAGTAAGGTATAAACTTCGCAAGAATTTATAAATAGCTTACCCGTGATCACCTCGCTTGTTCCTCGATTTTGACCACCACAACAAACGCCTTCCTAATCGCTGATTTTGATTTTTTCGGGATGTTTTTCGAGTCACCGCCCTCACGAACTAGGTTTCGCCATCGATAATCTCGAGCGATATGTCCTTCCTTTCCACAATTATAGCATACCTTGAATCGTCAGGGCGCTTGATCGATATGTCCTCTTTTCCAGAGATTAAAAGATACGACCGGTGGTCGTTTCTCTCCTTAGAACCAGCTTGTCACGCCAAGACCGCTGCCTTCATACGGTCGTTGTTAAATCTCCTTTTTAAAATCTCCTCCCGACTCGCTTCTTCTATTTTCACGGCTATGATTACCACCAGAGTGGTTACCATTTTTGTCCGTCTGCTTTTTTTCTCCGTCCGGTTATCATTATTTTGTTGATCGCTATCTCCGGTACGATCCTCGTCAGGGTCCTCAATGACTGTGACTCAAGTATCTCGCCTAATAATTCGAGCCCTGCTTACAACATCCAAATCAGAGAGAAATTTATGAGAAATGAGATATCGACGACGCCGTTTCAAACCTCTAAGAAACATCCGCCATATACGCTCCTCATTCTCCACCAAATGAGGTGCAAACCGATAACTCGCAAACTTTGCTTCGCATCGAGACACCGCCATGTTGTTTTGTTCTAACTGATGAACTCCATTTCCTTCATACGATTTAACACTTTCGTGAAAGTATTTGTCATTAAATAGTTTCAAACGCTTTCCCAAGACACGCCGAAAAGTACCGATGGTACGCCTCACGACTCCCACCAAGAGTCCGCCGCCATTTTAACATAAAGGTGGCGAATGGAACCTTCGTTTTCTCCGCATCCCAAGACATCGAATATCTTGTAATTTGTTTGACCCATGTTTTCCGCCATGATCGGATCCGCTTTCCTTAAATTTCGTGGTCCCAACTTCGAATCGCCGTCGGATAAACCCGTGAATTGCTATCATTTCTCCTCAGATTTTGAACACGAAGTCTCCTCGTCTCGATTTTGCATGAATCGCAAAAAGCTTCTAAACATCCCTCGCTCATCATCATCTCTCAATGGTGTTGTTCACAGGAGGAACATGCCACCTGGTCAGACGCTTCTCCTCGCTGGTGAGTAAAGGCTCTACTGGGCATTCATTTCCATTGTTAATATTCTCAACGACATTCTCAAAACACCGCCATAAAACAAGGGTTAATTAAGGAAATCAATATATCACATAATATCCTATATATCGACCAACTAAAAAATAAGCTTAGTAGACACACTAATGTAAGGATTTTTACCTGCCCTCCTCCTAGTTCTATTCCCCGATCTCCGCCAGAGATCATATCCCTAAGCTCGATACTAACCGCGACGCCCCAAAATAGTATACATCACCCATTCGAGTTGTCAATACATGGTATGTAAACAACTACAACTTTATTATTACAACAAGAAACTGTGAGTTTGAATACAAATATTATCTTCTAGATAATATCTATACTCAAATAAATCCTCATCACATTTATCGATACATTATTTTACAAAATGGTGAGGACTACTAAACAACTCTTTCTAAAACCTTCATTCCATACCCCGACTGCATCGCTATATTCTCGCCTCCCCGAGAAGAAAAATGGAACAAAAAGGAAAAGGGTGAGCTCAACTAATTTCAAGAAAGAATATTACGACTAAGATAATATACAACAAATTATCGTTAGTCTTCAACAGGAAAAATCTAATGTAATACAATAGACAACAAATTTTAAATCAATATTCGCAATGAAATAATAATTCATTGTAAGAGTTAAGTAGAGAATGCAAACTACTATCTTCTATGTATGAATTTAAAAGTTCATCGCTCATCTTTTATCCTCGTAACATCAATCAATATACATCTCGAATCAAATATTCATCTTTGCACTATGTGCCAAAGATATTCATCACTTGGTCATGTTCATCTAAACACTGCTCATCTTTGCACTACGCCAAAGATATTCTTCAGAAATCATTCATCTTGCACTACAAAGCCAAAGATATTCAATAATATCATCATTTAAGATCGAGGATGATGAAAATATTTTTAAAGAAACGAATCCAAAGGAAACAAAATGACAAGGATTAAGGATTAAGGATTCAGACTTTGTTTTATCCATGTTCAAAAATACCTCAAAAATAATCATAGTGGTGTAAAATTCAAGAATGATCAAAACATGGATACAATCAAAGCTAGTATCCGTAATAGATATTTTGGACAAAAGAAGAAAATTTTTTCAGAATGAAGTGTCAGATACGTGAATAAGGCCAGATACGTGAATAAGAATCGACACCAAAAGATAGAAATTCCACAAAAACATCTTCACGCTTCATTAATAATACTTTTGAATAAGAATCTGAATAAGAAATCGCTGAATAAGAATCGTGAATAAGAACTCATGAATAAGAACTCCGACATGATAAAAAAGTTCCAAATTTGATAAAAAGTTCCAACCAATATTTCAAAGATAATGATATCAAGAAATAATATCATTCGAGAAAAAAATAACATCCCTTACTCGAAAGATTAAGATTTCTAATTTCCGAATACTGTATAAGGTCAAGGGAACTCAGACCGCCTAACAATACTCAAAGTATACTCAAAATACTCACAAGAATACGCCGATAATATAGAGAGAGAAACTTCAGCTTTCGTGTGATTTTCAATTCTAACCCAAGACCCTATTTATAGAAAATGCTTAGAACACCAAAGCAGTAAAATTTAATATAATATTAATATATATTTTACATTTCTTTAGCCCACCTTTAAGAACTGAATTCAAATTTCATTTGAATCACACATGAGCCAACAACTTAAAAAAAAAACGTTTTTCTTAAAATAAATATTTTAAAACTTCCAAAATCAATTATTTTGAGCTTCTAACTTCAATAATTCATAATAAATAGCCCTTTTATCGTAAAAATTCAAATCTCATGAGTTTTTATAGGAAATTCAATTTCTACAACTTTGCGTAAGAAAGTTTTTCCAAATTCCAAACAGAAATTGACCAAATCCACAAACCAAGCGATTTTATTGTGCTATAATCAAATTTCAAATAATAATGGGGTCCACCAACACATGTTTAATATGTTTTAAACATTTATTGCAACAAAAATACTCTTCTTCCTCCTCAGATACTCATATATCCCACATTCATTGTAAAATATCACCATTATTATATTATTAAAATATAATAATATATTTAAATGAATTATTTTATCGTAAAAGATAAAATTTCAATTTTCAACAATTGTCACATTAAAAATTTTTCCATCTATATCCACATAAAATCAATATTTTTCTCATCATATGAATCAATAATTAATTATTCACAAATAATATTACGTAATCACAATATCGACAACCGTGCAGCTCCTGTGAAAGCAGGGGCTTTCCAATAAGAATTTCTCTTCATCGGGCGCCGCAATTAGTGACCAAACTCTCCTTGATGTAACTTTCTAGACATCGCCAATAATGTTATCTAATAATATTATTCAGATAATATGAATTATCGCTTCGATAATGAAAAATACCGCAGTAATGACAATTATCAAACAACAAAGAATATAAAATATCAACGCAAGAATTATTAACTCAATAAAATAATCGAATAAAGAATTATCGTAACCATTATCGAAAGTAAAGGCCTTCACGTAAGAATCAATAATGGTGCAATACGCGTGCTACACATCGTGTTTTAACCATTTAGTATTTTAACAAAGATAATCTCAGAATAACTACGCCGCTATTTTTAAACAACTTATATTTTCGCTTTCTTTCATCCAATCGCTCACTATGGGCCCATACATCATGGTCGCTACCGTCGCATTTAATATTCCCCGACAAAGATTTAATATTCCACCACCAAACTAATATTCCCGACAACAATGAATATTTTATAACCACTTGCTTATTTTGAAATATTTATGATTTTACCCCTAACTATCCACATTAATCAAATCAACCCTTACTATTTCAAAATAATAAATAGAGAAAATTAAATTTCATTAATAATAAGTTACACTAAATTCCACGCCCTTTCATGAAGATCCGCATAACTCTTTTGTCGATCTTGTGCCTTTTGTATACGCGTTGTCAATCATTTGGATCTTTTTCCGTATACACGTATTCAACTCGTGTTCCAACAAAGGCATGCTTCACCCACCTCATCCCAACATACCGGAGAAGCGAACACTTTCGGCCCATATAATGCTTCAAATGGAGCTACACCTATACTTTGGCTCGATAACTCGCTGTTGTAGGAGAATTCCACCAATGGTAAATACTTATCCTAACCGCCTTGAAGTCTAGGACATGTAGTCTTAATAAATCTTCAAGAGTTTGAATAGTCCTTTCTCGATCGTCATCCGCTTTGAGGATGGTATGCCAATCAATAAGTAAATCCATGCCCATAGCTTTTGCAAGCTAACCCAAAATCTCAAGTGAATCTTGGGTCACGATCCAAACTATGGATACAGTATGCCATGCAACCTCACAATCTCATTCACGACATACTAGCAAGACGCTCAGTGAATAAGTCTCCAGACGGCAAGAAATGAGCAGACTTGGTTAATCTATCAACATAACCCAAATAAGATTGATGCTCCGAGAAACCGTAGAAGACCCGTAATCTAAATCCATGGTAATGTGTTCACTTCCATTTCTAATCTCAAGTGGTTGCAACGGACCCTCAGTACCTGGGGATGCTCCGCCTTTACACGCTGACAAGTTAAACACATCGAGATAAACTTTGCAATCTCTCTCTTCATATTGTTCCAC